>JAJHUQ010000034.1:7682500-7702500 GCA_035773235.1 Eospalax fontanierii
GGTGCGGGTTAGGGTTAGGATTTGAGTTCGGATTTAGGTTTGGGTTAGTGTTATGCTTAGGGATAGTTTTAAGACTTGGGTTAGGGTTAGGGTTAGGGTTAGGGTTAGGGTTGCGTTGAGGTTAGAGTAAGGTATAGGGTTAGGGTTTGGGTTAGGTTAAGGGTTAGGGTTATGTTTAGGGTTAGGGTTAGGTTTAGGTTTAGGGTTAGGTTTAGGGTTAGGGGTTAGGGGTTAGCCTTATGGTTAGGGTAAGTGTTAGGTTTAGGGTTTGGGTTTGGGTCAGGTTTATTTTTAGGGTTAGTTTTTGGGTTTGGGTTACGGTTATGGTTAGGGTTACGGTTAGGTTTACGGTTAGGGTTTGGTTCGGGTTAGGGTTAGTGTTATGGTTATGGTTAGGTTTAGGGTTTGGATTACGGTTAGGGTTAGGGTTAGGGTTTGGGTTTGGGTTTCGGTTAGGTTTAGGTTTACGATTAGGGTTAGGATTTGGGGTAGGGTTGGTGTGAGGGTTTGGGTTAGGGTTAGGGGTAGGGGTTAGGTTTGGTTTAGGGTTAGGGTTAGGGTTTGATTTAGGGTTTAGGGTTTTGTTAGGGTTAGGGTTAGGGTTAGGGTTACGGTTTGGTTTGGGTTAGGGTTAGTGTTACGGATAGGGTAAGGGTTACGTTTTGTGTTAGGATTAGGTTTAGGGTTAGGGTTAGAGGTTGGTTGAGGTTTAGGGTAAGGGTTAGGATGAGAGTTAGGGTTTGGTTTGGGTTAGAGTAAGGTATAGGGTTAGGGTTTGCGTTAGATTAAAGGTTAGGGTTAGGGTTAGGTTTAGGTTTGGGTTCGGGTTAGGGTTAGGATTTGAGTTCGGATTTAGGTTTGGGTTAGGGTTATGCTTAGGGATAGTTTTAAGACTTGGGTTAGGGTTAGGGTTAGGGTTAGGTCTTGAGTTTAGTTTAGGGTTAGGGTTAGGGTTTGGGTTAGAGTTAGGATTAGGGTTAGGGTTACGGCTTGGGTTAGGGTTAGGGTTAGGGTTAGGATTAAGGTTAGGCTTAGGGTTTGGGTTTGAGTTAGAGTAAGGTTGACGCTTAGTGTTTGGGTTAGGGTTAGGTTTAGTGTTAGGGTTTGGGTTATGGTTAGGTTTAGGGTTAGGATTAGGATTAGAGTTAGGGTTAAGGTTAGTGTTAGGGTTAGGGTTAGGGGTTAGGGGTTAGCCTTATGGATAGGGTAAGAGTTACGTTTAGAGTTTGGGTTTGGTTCAGGTTTAGGTTTAGGGTTAGGGTTTGGGTTTTGCTTAGGGTTATTGTTAGGATTACGGTTAGGGTTTGGTTTGGGTTAGGGTTAGCGTTAGGGTTAGGGTTAGGTTTAGGGTTTGGGTTAGGGCTGGGTTAGGGTTCGGGTTTGAGTTAGGGTTAGGTTTAGGGTTATGGTTTAGGGTTTAGGGTTGGGGTTCGGGTTAGGGTTAGGCTTAGGTTTAGGGTTTGGGTTAGGGTTTGTGTTAGGGTTAAGGTTAGGGTTAGGTTTTGAGTTAGGGTTTAGGTTTGTGTTAGGATTATGGTTAGGGTTAGTTTTAGGGCTTGGGTTAGGGTTAGGGTTAGGTTTAGGTCTTTGGTTTAGTTTAGGGTTAGGGTTAGGGCTTGGTTTAGGGTTAGGATTAGTGTTAGAGTTAGGTCTTGTGTCAGGATTAGGGTTAGGGTTATGATTAAGGTTAGGTTAGGGTTTGGGTTTGGGTTAGAGTAAGGTTGAGGCTTAGGGTTTGGGTTAGGGTTAGGTTTTGGGTTAGGGATAGGATTTGAGTTAGGGTTAGGGTTAGGGTTACGGTTAGGATTAGGATTAGGGTTAGGGTTAAGGTTAGGGTTAGGGTTTGTGTTAGTGTTAGGCTTTGGGTTAGGGTTAGGGTTAGGGTTAGGGTTAGTTAGGGTTAGGGTGAGGGTTAGGTTTACGGTTAGGGTTCGGGTTAGGGTTAGGGTTAGTTTTAGGGCTTGGGTTAGGGTTAGGGTTACGGTTAGGACTTTGGTTTAGGTTAGGTTTAGGGTTTGGGTTAGGCTTAGGCTTAGGGTTTCGGTTTGGGTTAGGTTTAGGTTGAGGGTTAGGGTTAGGGTTAGGGTTAGGGTTAGGGTTGCGTTGAGGTTAGAGTAAGGTATAGGGTTAGGGTTTGGGTTAGGTTAAGGGTTAGGGTTATGTTTAGGGTTACGGTTAGGTTTAGGTTTAGGGTTAGGTTTAGGGTTAGGGGTTAGGGGTTAGCCTTATGGTTAGGGTAAGTGTTAGGTTTAGGGTTTGGGTTTGGGTCAGGTTTATTTTTAGGGTTAGTTTTTGAGTTTGGGTTACGGTTATGGTTAGGGTTACGGTTAGGTTTAGGGTTAGGGTTTGGTTCGGGTTAGGGTTAGTGTTATGGTTATGGTTAGGTTTAGGGTTTGGGTTACGGTTAGGGTTAGGGTTAGGGTTTGGCTTTGGGTTTGGGTTAGGTTTAGGTTTACGATTAGGGTTAGGATTTGGGTTAGGGTTGGTGTCAGGGTTTGGGTTAGGGTTAGGGTTAGGGGTTAGGTTTTGTTTAGGGTTAGGGTTAGGGTTTGATTTAGTGTTTAGGTTTTTGTTAGGGTTAGGGTTAGGGTTAGGTTTACGGTTTGGTTTGGGTTAGGGTTAGTGTTACGGATAGGGTAAGGGTTACGTTTTGTGTTAGGATTAGGTTTAGGGTTAGGGTTAGAGGTTGGTTGAGGTTTAGGGTTAGGGTTAGGATGAGAGTTAGGGTTTGGTTTGGGTTAGAGTAAGGTATAGGGTTAGGGTTTGCGTTAGATTAAAGGTTAGGGTTAGGGTTAGGTTTAGGTTTGGGTTCGGGTTAGGGTTAGGATTTGAGTTTGGATTTAGGTTTGGGTTAGGGTTATGCTTAGGGATAGTTTTAAGACTTGGGTTAGGGTTAGGGTTAGGGTTAGGTCTTGAGTTTAGGTTAGGGTTAGGGTTAGGGTTTGGGTTAGAGTTAGGATTAGGGTTAGGGTTACGGCTTGGGTTAGGGTTAGGGTTAGGGTTAGGATTAAGGTTAGGCTTAGGGTTTGGGTTTGAGTTAGAGTAAGGTTGACGCTTAGTGTTTGGGTTAGGGTTAGGTTTAGTGTTAGGGTTTGGGTTATGGTTAGGTTTAGGGTTAGGATTAGGATTAGAGTTAGGGTTAAGGTTAGTGTTAGGGTTAGGGTTAGGGGTTAGGGGTTAGCCTTATGGATAGGGTAAGAGTTACGTTTAGGGTTTGGGTTTGGTTCAGGTTTAGGTTTAGGGTTAGGGTTTGGGTTTCGGTTAGGGTTATTGTTAGGATTACGGTTAGGGTTTGGTTTGGGTTAGGGTTAGCGTTAGGGTTATGATTAGGTTTAGGGTTTGGGTTAGGGCTGGGTTAGGGTTCGGGTTTGAGTTAGGGTTAGGTTTAGGGTTATGGTTTAGGGTTTAGGGTTGTGGTTCGGGTTAGGGTTAGGGTTAGGTTTAGGGTTTGGGTTAGGGTTTGTGTTAGGGTTAAGGTTAGTGTTAGGTTTTGAGTTAGGGTTTAGGTTTGTGTTAGGATTATGGTTAGGGTTAGTTTTAGGGCTTGGGTTAGGGTTAGGGTTAGGTTTAGGTCTTTGGTTTAGTTTCGGGTTAGGGTTAGGGCTTGGTTTAGGGTTAGGATTAGTGTTAGGGTTAGGTCTTGGGTTAGGATTAGGGTTAGGGTTATGATTAAGGTTAGGGTTAGGGTTTGGGTTTGGGTTAGAGTAAGGTTGAAGCTTAGGGTTTGGGTTAGGGTTAGGTTTAGGGTTAGGGATAGGATTTGAGTTAGCTTTAGTGTTAGTGTTTGGGTTAGGGTTAGGGTTACGGTTAGGATTAGGATTAGGGTTAGGGTTAAGGTTAGGGTTAGGGTTTGTGTTAGTGTTAGGCTTAGGGTTAGGGTTAGGGTTAGGGTTAGGGTTAGTTAGGGTTAGGGTGAGGGTTATGTTTACGGTTAGGGTTAGGGTTAGGGTTAGCGTTAGTTTTAGGGCTTGGGTTAGGGTTAGGGTTACGGTTAGGGCTTTGGTTTAGGTTAGGTTTAGGGTTTGGGTTAGTCTTAGGCTTAGGGTTTCGGTTTGGGTTAGGTTTAGGTTGAGGGTTAGGGTTGGGGTTAGGGTTTCCGTTGGGGTTAGAGTAAGGTATAGCGTTAGGGTTTGTGTTAGGTTAAGGGTTAGGGTTAGGTTTAAGGTTAGGGTTAGGGCTTGGTTTAGGGTTAGGATTAGTGTTAGGGTTAGGTCTTGGGTTAGGATTAGGGTTAGGGTTATGATTAAGGTTAGGGTTAGGGTTTGGGTTTGGGTTAGAGTAAGGTTGAGGCTTAGGGTTTGGGTTAGGGTTAGGTTTAGGATTAGGGATAGGATTTGAGTCAGGGTTAGGGTTAGGGTTACGGTTAGGATTAGGATTAGGGTTAGGGTTAAGGTTAGGGTTAGGGTTTGTGTTAGTGTTAGGCTTAGGGTTAGGGTTAGGGTTAGGGTTAGGGTTAGGGTTACGGTTTGGTTTGGGTTAGGGTTAGTGTTACGGATAGGGTAAGGGTTACGTTTTGTGTTAGGATTAGGTTTAGGGTTAGGGTTAGAGGTTGGTTGAGGTTTAGGGTTAGGGTTAGGATGAGAGTTAGGGTTTGGTTTGGGTTAGAGTAAGGTATAGAGTTAGAGTTTGCGTTAGATTAAAGGTTAGGGTTAGGGTTAGGTTTAGGTTTGGGTTCGGGTTAGGGTTAGGATTTGAGTTCGGATTTAGGTTTGGGTTAGGGTTATGCTTAGGGATAGTTTTAAGACTTGGGTTAGGGTTAGGGTTAGGGTTAGGTCTTGAGTTTAGGTTAGGGTTAGGGTTAGGGTTTGGGTTAGAGTTAGGATTAGGGTTAGGGTTACGGCTTGGGTTAGGGTTAGGGTTAGGGTTAGGATTAAGGTTAGGCTTAGGGTTTGGGTTTGAGTTAGAGTAAGGTTGACGCTTAGTGTTTGGGTTAGGGTTAGGTTTAGTGTTAGGGTTTGGGTTATGGTTAGGTTTAGGGTTAGGATTAGGATTAGAGTTAGGGATAAGGTTAGTGTTAGGGTTAGGGTTAGGGGTTAGGGGTTAGCCTTATGGATAGGGTAAGAGTTAGGTTTAGGGTTTGGGTTTGGTTCAGGTTTAGGTTTAGGGTTAGGGTTTGGGTTTCGGTTAGGGTTATTGTTAGGATTACGGTTAGGGTTTGGTTTGGGGTAGGGTTAGCGTTAGGGTTAGAGTTAGGTTTAGGGTTTGGGTTAGGGCTGGGTTAGGGTTCGGGTTTGAGTTAGGGTTAGGTTTAGGGTTATGGTTTAGGGTTTAGGGTTGGGGATTGGGTTAGGGTTGGGGTTAGGTTTAGGGTTTGGGTTAGGGTTTGTGTTAGGGTTAAGGTTAGGGTTAGGTTTTGAGTTAGGGTTTAGGTTTGTGTTAGGATTATGGTTAGGGTTAGTTTTAGGGCTTGGGTTAGGGTTAGGGTTAGGTTTAGGTCTTTGGTTTAGTTTCGGGTTACGGTTAGGGCTTGGTTTAGGGTTAGGATTAGTGTTAGGGTTAGGTCTTGGGTTAGGATTAGGGTTAGGGTTATGATTAAGGTTAGGGTTAGGGTTTGGGTTTGGGTTAGAGTAAGGTTGAAGCTTAGGGTTTGGGTTAGGGTTAGGTTTAGGGTTAGGGATAGGATTTGAGTTAGGGTTAGGGTTAGGGTTACGGTTAGGATTAGGATTAGGGTTAGGGTTAAGGTTAGGGTTAGGGTTTGTGTTAGTGTTAGGCTTAGGGTTAGGGTTAGGGTTAGGGTTAGGGTTAGGGTTAGGGTTAGTTAGGGTTAGGGTGAGGGTTAGGTTTACGGTTAGGGTTAGGGTTAGGGTTAGGGTTAGTTTTAGGGCTTGGGTTAGGGTTAGGGTTACGGTTAGGGCTTTGGTTAAGTTAGGTTTAGGGTTTGGGTTAGGCTTAGGCTTAGGGTTTCGGTTTGGGTTAGGTTTAGGTTTACGATTAGGGTTAGGATTTGGGTTAGGGTTGGTGTCAGGGTTTGGGTTAGGGTTAGGGTTAGGGGTTAGGTTTTGTTTAGGGTTAGGGTTAGGGTTTGATTTAGTGTTTAGGTTTTTGTTAGGGTTAGGGTTAGGGTTAGGTTTACGGTTTGGTTTGGGTTAGGGTTAGTGTTACGGATAGGGTAAGGGTTACGTTTTGTGTTAGGATTAGGTTTAGGGTTAGGGTTAGAGGTTGGTTGAGGTTTAGGGTAAGGGTTAGGAAGAGAGTTAGGGTTTGGTTTGGGTTAGAGTAAGGTATAGGGTTAGGGTATGCGTTAGATTAAAGGTTAGGGTTAGGGTTAGGTTTAGGTTTGGGTTCGGGTTAGGGTTAGGATTTGAGTTTGGATTTAGGTTTGGGTTAGGGTTATGCTTAGGGATAGTTTTAAGACTTGGGTTAGGGTTAGGGTTAGGGTTAGGTCTTGAGTTTAGGTTAGGGTTAGGGTTAGGGTTTGGGTTAGAGTTAGGATTAGGGTTAGGGTTACGGCTTGGGTTAGGGTTAGGGTTAGGGTTAGGATTAAGGTTAGGCTTAGGGTTTGGGTTTGAGTTAGAGTAAGGTTGACGCTTAGTGTTTGGGTTAGGGTTAGGTTTAGTGTTAGGGTTTGGGTTATGGTTAGGTTTAGGGTTAGGATTAGGATTAGAGTTAGGGTTAAGGTTAGTGTTAGGGTTAGGGTTAGGGGTTAGGGGTTAGCCTTATGGATAGGGTAAGAGTTAGGTTTAGGGTTTGGGTTTGGTTCAGGTTTAGGTTTAGGGTTAGGGTTTGGGTTTCGGTTAGGGTTATTGTTAGGATTACGGTTAGGGTTTGGTTTGGGTTAGGGTTAGCGTTAGGGTTATGATTAGGTTTAGGGTTTGGGTTAGGGCTGGGTTAGGGTTCGGGTTTGAGTTAGGGTTAGGTTTAGGGTTATGGTTTAGGGTTTAGGGTTGTGGTTCGGGTTAGGGTTAGGCTTAGGTTTAGGTTTTGGATTATGGTTTGTGTTAGGTTTAAGATTAGAGTTAGGTTCAGAGATAGGGTTTAGGTTTGTGTTAGGATTATGGTTAGGGTTAGTTTTAGGGCTTGGGTTGGGGTTAGGGTTAGGTTTAGGTCTTTGGTTTAGTTTCGGGTTAGGGTTAGGGCTTGGTTTAGGGTTAGAATTAGTGTTAGGGTTAGGTCTTGGGTTAGGATTAGGGTTAGGGTTATGATTAAGGTTAGGGTTAGGGTTTGGGTTTGGGTTAGAGTAAGGTTGAAGCTTAGGGTTTGGGTTAGGGTTAGGTTTAGGGTTAGGGATAGGATTTGAGTTAGCTTTAGTGTTAGTGTTTGGGTTAGGGTTAGGGTTACGGTTAGGATTAGGATTAGGGTTAGGGTTAAGATTAGGGTTAGGGTTTGTGTTAGTGTTAGGCTTAGGGTTAGGGTTAGGGTTAGGGTTAGGGTTAGTTAAGGTTAGGGTGAGGGTTAGGTTTACGGTTAGGGTTAGGGTTAGGGTTAGCGTTAGTTTTAGGGCTTGGGTTAGGGTTAGGGTTACGGTTTGGGTTTTGGTTTAGGTTAGGTTTAGGGTTTGGGTTAGTCTTAGGCTTAGGGTTTCGGTTTGGGTTAGGTTTAGGTTGAGGGTTAGGGTTGGGGTTAGGGTTTCCGTTGGGGTTAGAGTAAGGTATAGGGTTAGGGTTTGTGTTAGGTTAAGGGTTAGGGTTAGGTTTAAGGTTAGGGTTAGGGCTTGGTTTAGGGTTAGGATTAGTGTTAGGGTTAGGTCTTGGGTTAGGATTAGGGTTAGGGTTATGATTAAGGTTAGGGTTAGGGTTTGGGTTTGGGTTAGAGTAAGGTTGAAGCTTAGGGTTTGGGTTAGGGTTAGGTTTAGGGTTAGGGATAGGATTTGAGTTAGGGTTAGGGTTAGGGTTACGGTTAGGATTAGGATTAGGGTTAGGGTTAAGGTTAGGGTTAGGGTTTGTGTTAGTGTTAGGCTTAGGGTTAGGGTTAGGGTTAGGGTTAGGGTCAGGGTTAGGGTTAGTTAGGGTTAGGGTGAGGGTTAGGTTTACGGTTAGGGTTAGGGTTAGGGTTAGGGTTAGTTTTAGGGCTTGGGTTAGGGTTAGGGTTACGGTTAGGGCTTTGGTTAAGTTAGGTTTAGGGTTTGGGTTAGGCTTAGGCCTAGGGTTTCGGTTTGGGTTAGGTTTAGGTTGAGGGTTAGGGTTAGGGTTAAGGTTAGTGTTAGGGTTGCGTTGAGGTTAGAGTAAGGTATAGGGTTAGGGTTTGGGTTAGGTTAAGGGTTAGGGTTATGTTTAGGGTTAGGGTTAAGTTTAGGTTTAGGGTTAGGTTTAGGGTTAGGGGTTAGGGGTTAGCCTTATGGTTAGGGTAAGTGTTAGGTTTAGGGTTTGGGTTTGGGTCAGGTTTATTTTTAGGGTTAGTTTTTGGGTTTGGGTTACGGTTATGGTTAGGGTTACGGTTAGGTTTAGGGTTAGGGTTTGGTTCGGGTTTGGGTTAGTGTTATGGTTATGGTTAGGTTTAGGGTTTGGGTTACGGTTAGGGTTAGTGTTAGGGTTTGGGTTTGGGTTTGGGTTAGGGTTAGGTATAGGATTAGGGTTAGGATTGGCGTTAGGGGTGGTGTCAGGGTTTGGGATAGGGTTAGGGTTAGGGGTTAGGTTTGGTTTAGGGTTAGGGTTAGGGTTTGATTTAGGGTTTAGGTTTTTGTTAGTGTTAGGGTTAGGGTTAGTTTTACGGTTTGGTTTGGGTTAGGGTTAGTGTTACGGATAGGGTAAGGGTTACGTTTTGTGTTAGGATTAGGTTTAGGGTTAGGGTTAGAGGTTGGTTGAGGTTTAGGGTAAGGGTTAGGATGAGAGTTAGGGTTTGGTTTGGGTTAGAGTAAGGTATAGGGTTAGGGTTTGCGTTAGATTAAAGGTTAGGGTTAGGGTTAGGTTTAGGTTTGGGTTCGGGTTAGGGTTAGGATTTGAGTTCGGATTTAGGTTTGGGTTAGGGTTATGCTTAGGGATAGTTGTAAGACTTGGGTTAGGGTTAGGGTTAGGGTTAGGTCTTGACTTTAGGTTAGGGTTAGGGTTAGGGTTTGGGTTAGAGTTAGGATTAGGGTTAGGGTTATGGCTTGGGTTACGGTTAGGGTTAGGGTTAGGATTAAGGTTAGGCTTAGGGTTTGGGTTTGAGTTAGAGTAAGGTTGACGCTTAGTGTTTGGGTTAGGGTTAGGTTTAGTGTTAGGGTTTGCGTTATGGTTAGGTTTAGGGTTAGGATTAGGATTAGAGTTAGGGTTAAGTTTAGTGTTAGGGTTAGGGTTAGGGGTTAGGGGTTAGCCTTATGGATAGGGTAAGAGTTAGGTTTAGGGTTTGGGTTTGGTTCAGGTTTAGGTTTAGGGTTAGGGTTTGGGTTTCGGTTAGGGTTATTGTTAGGATTACGGTTAGGGTTTGGTTTGGGTTAGGGTTAGCGTTAGGGTTATGGTTAGGTTTAGGGTTTGGGTTAGGGCTGGGTTAGGGTTCGGGTTTGAGTTAGGGTTAGGTTTAGGGTTATGGTTTAGGGTTTAGTGTTGGGGATTGGGTTAGGGTTAGGGTTAGGTTTAGGGTTTGGGTTAGGGTTTGTGTTAGGGTTAAGGTTAGGGTTAGGTTTTGAGTTAGGGTTTAGGTTTGTGTTAGGATTATGGTTAGGGTTAGTTTTAGGGCTTGGGTTAGGGTTAGGGTTAGGTTTAGGTCTTTGGTTTAGTTTCGGGTTACGGTTAGGGCTTGGTTTAGGGTTAGGATTAGTGTTAGGGTTAGGTCTTGGGTTAGGATTAGGGTTAGGGTTATGATTAAGGTTAGGGTTAGGGTTTGGGTTTGGGTTAGAGTAAGGTTGAAGCTTAGGGTTTGGGTTAGGGTTAGGTTTAGGGTTAGGGATAGGATTTGAGTTAGGGTTAGGGTTAGGGTTACGGTTAGGATTAGGATTAGGGTTAGGGTTAAGGTTAGGGTTAGGGTTTGTGTTAGTGTTAGGCTTAGGGTTAGGGTTAGGGTTAGGGTTAGGGTTAGGGTTAGTTAGGGTTAGGGTGAGGGTTAGGTTTACGGTTAGGGTTAGGGTTAGGGTTAGGGTTAGTTTTAGGGCTTGGGTTAGGGTTAGGGTTACGGTTAGGGCTTTGGTTAAGTTAGGTTTAGGGTTTGGGTTAGGCTTAGGCTTAGGGTTTCGGTTTGGGTTAGGTTTAGGTTGAGGGTTAGGGTTAGGGTTAAGGTTAGTGTTAGGGTTGCGTTGAGGTTAGAGTAAGGTATAGGGTTAGGGTTTGGGTTAGGTTAAGGGTTAGGGTTATGTTTAGGGTTAGGGTTAGGTTTAGGTTTAGGGTTAGGTGTAGGGTTAGGGGTTAGGGGTTAGCCTTATGGTTAGGGTAAGTGTTAGGTTTAGGGTTTGGGTTTGGGTCAGCTTTATTTTTAGGGTTAGTTTTTGGGTTTGGGTTACGGTTATGGTTAGGGTTACGGTTAGGTTTAGGGTTAGGGTTTGGTTCGGGTTAGGGTTAGTGTTATGATTATGGTTAGGTTTAGGGTTTGGGTTACGGTTAGGGTTAGGGTTAGGGTTTGGGTTTGGGTTTGGGTTAGGTTTAGGTTTACGATTAGGGTTAGGATTTGGGTTAGGGTTGGTGTCAGGGTTTGGGTTAGGGTTGGGGTTAGGGGTTAGGTTTGGTTTAGGGTTAGGGTTAGGGTTTGATTTAGGGTTTAGGTTTTTGTTAGGGTTAGGGTTAGGGTTAGGGTTACGATTTGGTTTGGGTTATGGTTAGTGTTACGGATAGGGTAAGGGTTACGTTTTGTGTTAGGATTAGGTTTAGGGTTAGGGTTAGAGGTTGGTTGAGGTTTAGGGTTAGGGTTAGGATGAGAGTTAGGGTTTAGTTTGGGTTAGAGTAAGGTATAAGTATAGGGTTTGCGTTAGATTAAAGGTTAGGGTTAGGGTTAGGTTTAGGTTTGGGTTCGGGTTAGGGTTAGGATTTGAGTTCGGATTTAGGTTTGGGTTAGGGTTATGCTTAGGGACAGTTTTAAGACTTGGCTTAGGGTTAGGGTTAGGGTTAGGTCTTGAGTTTAGGTTAGGGTTAGGGTTAGGGTTAGGGTTAGGATTAAGGTTAGGCTTAGGGTTTGGGTTTGAGTTAGAGTAAGGTTGACACTTAGTGTTTGGGTTAGGGTTAGGTTTAGTGTTAGGGTTTGTGTTATGGTTAGGTTTAGGGTTATTATTAGGATTAGAGTTAGGGTTAAGGTTAGTGTTAGGGTTAGGGTTAGGGGTTAGGGGTTAGCCTTATGGATAGGGTAAGAGTTACGTTTAGGGTTTGGGTTTGGTTCAGGTTTAGGTTTAGGGTAAGGGTTTGGGTTTCGGTTAGGGTTATTGTTAGGATTACGGTTAGGGTTTGGTTTGGGTTAGGGTTAGCGTTAGGGTTATGGTTAGGTTTAAGGTTTGGGTTAGGGCTGGGTTAGGGTTTGGGTTTGAGTTAGGGTTAGGTTTAGGGTTATGGTTTCGGGTTTAGGGTTGGGGTTCGGGTTAGGGTTAGGGTTAGGTTTAGGGTTTGGGTTAGGGTTTGTGTTAGGGTTAAGGTTAGGGTTAGGTTTTGAGTTAGGGTTTAGGTTTGTGTTAGGATTATGGTTAGGGTTAGTTTTAGGGCTTGGGTTGGGGTTAGGGTTAGGTTTAGGTCTTTGGTTTAGTTTAGGGTTAGGGTTAGGGCTTGGTTTAGGGTTAGGATTAGTGTTAGGGTTAGGTCTTGAGTTAGGATTAGGGTTAGGGTTATGATTAAGGTTACGGTTAGGGTTTGGGTTTGGGTTAGAGTAAGGTTGAGGCTTAGGGTTTGGGTTAGGGTTAGGTTTAGGGTTAGGGATAGGATTTGAGTTACGGTTAGTGTTAGTGTTTGGGTTAGTGTTAGGGTTACGGTTAGGGCTTTAGTTTAGGTTAGGTTTAGGGTTTGGGTTAGTCTTAGGCTTAGGGTTTCGGTTTTGGTTAGGTTTAGGTTGACGGTTAGGGTTAGGGTTAGGGTTAGGGTTTGCGTTGGGTTTAGAGTAAGGTATAGGGTTAGGGTTTGGGTTAGGTTAAAGGTTAGGGTTATGTTTAGGGTTAGGGTTAGGTTTAGGTTTATGGTTAGGTTTAGGGTTAGGGGTTAGGGGTTAGCCTTATGATTAGGGTAAGGGTTAGGTTTAGGGTTTGGGTTTGGGTCAGGTTTATTTTTAGGGTTAGTTTTTGGGTTTGGGTTACGGTTATGGTTAGGGTTACGGTTAGGTTTAGGGTTACGGTTTGGTTCGGGTTAGGGTTAGTGTTATGGTTAGGTTTAGGGTTTGGGTTACGGTTAGGGTTAGTGTTAGGGTTTGTGTTTGGGTTTGGGTTAGGGTTAGGTTTAGGGTTAGGGATAGGATTTGAGTTAGGGTTAGTGTTTGTGTTTGGGTTAGGGTTAGGGTTACGGTTAGGGCTTTGGTTTAGGTTAGGTTTAGGGTTTGGGTTAGGCTTAGGCTTAGGGTTTCGGTTTGGGTTAGGTTTAGGTTGACGGTTAGGGTTAGGGTTAGGGTTAGGGTTAGGGTTTGCGTTGGGTTTAGAGTAAGGTATAGGGTTAGGGTTTGGGTTAGGTTAAGGGTTAGGATTATGTTTAGGGTTAGGGTTAGGTTTAGGTTTAGGGTTAGGTTTAGGGTTAGGGGTTAGGGGTTAGCCTTCTGGTTAGGGTAAGGGTTAGGTTTAGGGTTTGGGTTTGGGTCAGGTTTATTTTTAGGGTTGGTTTTTGGGTTTGGGTTACGGTTATGGTTAGGGTTACGGTTAGGTTTAGGGTTAGGGTTTGGTTCGGGTTAGGGTTAGTGTTATGGTTATGGTTAGGTTTAGGGTTTGGGTTACGATTAGGGTTAGTTTTAGGGCTTGGGTTAGGGTTAGGGTTAGGTTTAGGTCTTTGGTTTAGTTTTGGGTTAGGGTTAGGGATTGGTTTAGGTTTAGGATTAGTGTTAGGGTTAGTTCTTGGGTTAGGATTAGGGTTAGGGTTATGATTAAGGTTAGGGTTAGGGTTTGGGTTTGGGTTAGAGTAAGGTTGAAGCTTAGGGTTTGGGTTAGGGTTAGGTTTAGGGTTAGGGATAGGATTTGAGTTAGGGTTAGTGTTAGTGATTGGGTTAGGGTTAGGGTTACGGTTAGGATTAGGATTAGGGTTAGGGTTAAGGTTAGGGTTAGGGTTTGTGTTAGTGTTAGGCTTAGGGTTAGGGTTAGGGTTAGGGTTAGGGTTAGGGTTAGTTAGGGTTAGGGTGAGGGTTATGTTTACGGTTAGGGTTAGGGTTAGGGTTAGCGTTAGTTTTAGGGCTTGGGTTAGGGTTACGGTTACGGTTAGGGCTTTGGTTTAGGTTAGGTTTAGGGTTTGGGTTAGTCTTAGGCTTAGTGTTTCGGTTTGGGTTAGGTTTAGGTTGAGGGTTAGGGTTGGGGTTAGGGTTTCCGTTGGGGTTAGAGTAAGGTATAGGGTTAGGGTTTGTGTTAGGTTAAGGGTTAGGGTTAGGTTTAAGGTTAGGGTTAGGGCTTGGTTTAGGGTTAGGATTAGTGTTAGGGTTAGGTCTTGGGTTAGGATTAGGGTTAGGGTTATGATTAAGGTTAGGGTTAGGGTTTGGGTTTGGGTTAGAGTAAGGTTGAGGCTTAGGGTTTGGGTTAGGGTTAGGTTTAGGGTTAGGGATAGGATTTGAGTTAGGGTTAGTGTTAGTGTTTGGGTTAGGGTTAGGGTTACGGTTAGGATTAGGATTAGGGTTAGGGTTAAGGTTAGGGTTAGGGTTTGTGTTAGTGTTAGGCTTAGGGTTAGGGTTAGTGTTAGGGTTAGAATTAGTTAGGGTTAGGGTTAGGGTTAGGGTTAGGGTTTGTGTTAGTGTTAGGCTTAGGGTTAGGGTTAGGGTTAGGGTTAGGGTTAGGGTTAGGGTTAGTTAGGGTTAGGGTGAGGGTTAGGTTTACGGTTAGGGTTAGGGTTAGGGTTACGGTTAGTTTTAGGGCTTGGGTTAGGGTTAGGGTTACGGTTAGGGCTTTGGTTAAGTTAGGTTTAGGGTTTGGGTTAGGCTTAGGCTTAGGGTTTCGGTTTGGGTTAGGTTTAGGTTGAGGGTTAGGGTTAGGGTTAGGGTTAGTGTTAGGGTTGCGTTTAGGTTAGAGTAAGGTATAGGGTTAGGGTTTGGGTTAGGTTAAGGGTTAGGGTTATGTTTAGGGTTAGGGTTATGTTTAGGTTTAGGGTTAGGTGTAGGGTTAGGGGTTAGGGGTTAGCCTTATGGTGAGGGTAAGTGTTAGGTTTAGGGTTTGGGTTTGGGTCAGGTTTATTTTTAGGGTTAGTTTTTGGGTTTGGGTTACGGTTATGGTTAGGGTTACGGTTAGGTTTAGGGTTAGGGTTTGGTTCGGGTTAGGGTTAGTGTTATGATTATGGTTAGGTTTAGGGTTTGGGTTACGGTTAGGGTTAGGGTTAGGGTTTGGGTTTGGGTTTGGGTTAGGGTTAGTTTTACGATTAGGGTTAGGATTTGGGTTAGGGTTGGTGTCAGGGTTTGGGTTAGGGTTAGGGTTAGGGGTTAGGTTTGGTTTAGGGTTAGGGTTAGGGTTTGATTTAGGGTTTAGGTTTTTGTTAGCGTTAGGGTTAGGGTTAGGGTTACGATTTGGTTTGGGTTATGGTTAATGTTACGGATAGGGTAAGGGTTACGTTTTGTGTTAGGATTAGGTTTAGGGTTAGGGTTAGAGGTTGCTTGAGTTTAGGGTTAGGGTTAGGATGAGAGTTAGGGTTTAGTTTGGGTTAGAGTAAGGTATAAGTTTAGGGTTTGCGTTAGATTGAAGGTTAGGGTTAGGGTTCGGTTTAGGTTTGGGTTCGGGTTAGGGTTGGGATTTGAGTTCGGATTTAGGTTTGGGTTAGGGTTATGCTTAGGGATAGTTTTAAGACTTGGCTTAGGGTTAGGGTTAGGGTTAGGTCTTGAGTTTAGGTTAGGGTTAGGGTTAGGGTTTGGGTTAGAGTTAGGATTAGGGTTAGGGTTACGGCTTCGGTTAGGGTTAGGGTTAGGGTTAGGATTAAGGTTAGGCTTAGGGTTTGGGTTTGAGTTAGAGTAAGGTTGACACTTAGTGTTTGGTTTAGGGTTAGGTTTAGTGTTAGGGTTTGTGTTATGGTTAGGTTTAGGGTTATTATTAGGATTAGAGTTAGGGTTAAGGTTAGTGTTAGGGTTAGGGTTAGGGGTTAGGGGTTAGCCTTATGGATAGGGTAAGAGTTACGTTTAGGGTTTGGGTTTGGTTCAGGTTTAGGTTTAGGGTTAGGGTTTGGGTTTCGGTTAGGGTTATTGTTAGGATTACGGTTAGGGTTTGGTTTGGGTTAGGGTTAGCGTTAGGGTTATGGTTAGGTTTAGGGTTTGGGTTAGGGCTGGGTTAGGGTTTGGGTTTGAGTTAGGGTTAGGTTTAGGGTTATGGTTTCGGGTTTAGGGTTGGGGTTCGGGTTAGGGTTAGGGTTAGGTTTAGGGTTTGGGTTAGGGTTTGTGTTAGGGTTAGGGATAGGATTTGAGTTAGGGTTAGTGTTAGTGTTTGGGTTAGGGTTAGGGTTACGGTTAGGGCTTTGGTTTAGGTTAGGTTTAGGGTTTGGGTTAGGCTTAGGCTTAGGGTTTCGGTTTTGGTTAGGTTTAGGTTGACGGTTAGGGTTAGGGTTAGGGTTAGGGTTTGCGTTGGGTTTAGAGTAAGGTATAGGGTTAGGGTTTGGGTTAGGTTAAGGGTTAGGGTTATGTTTAGGGTTAGGTTTAGGTTTAGGTTTATGGTTAGGTTTAGGGTTAGGGGTTAGGGGTTAGCCTTATGATTAGGGTAAGGGTTAGGTTTAGGGTTTGGGTTTGGGTCAGGTTTATTTTTAGGGTTAGTTTTTGGGTTTGGGTTACGGTTATGGTTAGGGTTACGGTTAGGTTTAGGGTTAGGGTTTGGTTCGGGTTAGGGTTAGTGTTATGGTTATGGTTAGGTTTAGGGTTTGGGTTACGGTTAGGGTTAGTGTTAGGGTTTGTGTTTGCGTTTGGGTTAGGGTTAGGTTTAGGGTTAGGGATAGGATTTGAGTTAGGGTTAGTGTTTTTGTTTGGGTTAGGGTTAGGGTTACGGTTAGAGCTTTGGTTTAGGTTAGGTTTAGGGTTTGGGTTAGGTTTAGACTTAGGGTTTCGGTTTGGGTTAGGTTTAGGTTGACGGTTAGGGTTAGGGTTAGGGTTAGGGTTAGGGTTTGCGTTGGGTTTAGAGTAAGGTATAGGGTTAGGGTTTGGGTTAGGTTTAGGGTTAAGATTATGTTTAGGGTTAGGGTTAGGTTTAGGTTTAGGGTTAGGTTTAGGGTTAGGGGTTAGGGGTTAGCCTTCTGGTTAGGGTAAGGGTTAGGTTTAGGGTTTGGGTTTGGGTCAGGTTTATTTTTAGGGTTAGTTTTTGGTTTTGGGTTACGGTTATGGTTAGGGTTACGGTTCGGTTTAGGGTTAGGGTTTGGTTCGGGTTAGGGTTAGTGTTATGGTTATGGTTAGGTTTAGGGTTTGGGTTACGGTTAGGGTTAGGGTTAGGGTTTGTGTTTGGGTTTGGGTTAGGGTTAGGTTTACGATTAGGGTTAGGATTTGGGTTAGGGTTGGTGTCAGGGTTTGGGTTATGGTTAGGTTTAGGGTTAGGATTAGGATTAGAGTTAGGGTTAAGGTTAGTGTTAGGGTTAGGGTTAGGGGTTAGGGGTTAGCCTTATGGATAGGGTAAGAGTTAGGTTTAGGGTTTGGGTTTGGTTCAGGTTTAGGTTTAGGGTTAGGGTTTGGGTTTCGGTTAGGGTTATTGTTAGGATTACGGTTAGGGTTTGGTTTGGGTTAGGGTTAGCGTTAGGGTTATGGTTAGGTTTAGGGTTTGGGTTAGGGCTGGGTTAGGGTTTGGGTTTGAGTTAGGGTTAGGTTTAGGGTTATGGTTTAGGGTTTAGGGTTGGGGTTCGGGTTAGGGTTTTTAGTTAGGGTTTGTGTTAGGGTTAAGGTTAGGGTTAGGTTTTGAGTTAGGGTTTAGTTTTGTTTAGGATTATGGTTAGGGTTAGTTTTAGGGCTTGGGTTAGAGTTAGGGTTAGGTTTAGGTCTTTGGTTTAGTTTAGGGTTAGGGTTAGAGCTTGGTTTAGGGTTAGGATTAGTGTTAGGGTTAGGTCTTGGGTTAGGATTAGGGTTAGGGTTATGATTAAGGTTAGGGTTAGGGTTTGGGTTTGGGTTAGAGTAAGGTTGAGGCTTAGGGTTTGGATTAGGGTTAGGTTTAGGGTTAGGGATAGGATTTGAGTTAGGGTTAGTGTTAGTGTTTGGGTTAGGGTTAGGGTTACGGTTAGGATTAGGATTAGGTTTAGGGTTAAGGTTAGGGTTAGGGTTTGTGTTAGTGTTAGGCTTAGGGTTAGGGTTAGGGTTAGGGTTAGGGTTAGGGTTAGGGTTAGTTAGGGTTAGGGTGAGGGTTAGGTTTACGGTTAGGGTTAGGGTTAGGGTTAGTTTTAGGGCTTGGGTTAGGGTTAGGGTTACGGTTAGGGCTTTGGTTTAGGTTAGGTTTAGGGTTTGGGTTAGGCTTAGGCTTAGAGTTTCGGTTTGGGTTAGGTTTAGGTTGAGGGTTAGGGTTAGGGTTAGGGTTAGGGTTAGGGTTTCCGTTGGGGTTAGAGTAAGGTATAGGGTTAGGGTTTGGGTTAGGTTAAGGGTTAGGGTTAGGTTTAAGGTTAGGGTTAGGGCTTGGTTTAGGGTTAGGATTAGTGTTAGGGTTAGGTCTTGGGTTAGGATTAGGGTTAGGGTTACGATTAAGGTTAGGGTTAGGGTTTGGGTTTGGGTTAGAGTAAGGTTGAGGCTTATGGTTTGGGTTAGGTTTACGTTTAGGGTTCGGGATAGGATTTGAGTTAGGGTTAGTGTTAGTGTTTGGGTTAGGGTTAGGGTTACGGTTAGGATTAGGATTAGGGTTAGGGTTAAGGTTAGTGTTAGGGTTTGTGTTAGTGTTAGGCTTGGACTTAGGGTTAGTGTTAGGGTTAGAGTTAGTTAGGGTTAGGTTTAGGGTTAGGGTTAGGGTTAGGGTTCGGTTTGGGTTAGGTTTAGGTTGAGGGTTAGGGTTAGGGTTAGGGTTAGGGTTAGGGTTAGGGTTTCCGTTGGGGTTAGAGTAAGGTATAGGGTTAGGGTTTGGGTTAGGTTAAGGGTTAGGGTTAGGTTTAGGGTTAGGGTTAGGGCTTGGTTTAGGGTTAGGATTAGTGTTAGGGTTAGGTCTTGGGTTAGGATTAGGGTTAGGGTTATGATTAAGGTTAGGGTTAGGGTTTGGGTTTGGGTTAGAGTAAGGTTGAGGCTTAGGGTTTGGGTTAGGGTTAGGTTTAGTGTTAGGGATAGGATTTGAGTTAGGGTTATTGTTAGTGTTTGGGTTCGGGTTAGGGTTACGGTTAGGATTAGGATTAGGGTTAGGGTTAAGGTTAGGGTTAGGGTTTGTGTTAGTGTTAGGCTTAGGGTTAGGGTTAGGGTTAGGGTTAGGGTTAGAGTTAGTTAGGGTTAGGGTTAGGGTTAGGGTTAGGGTTAGGGTTAGTTTTAGGGCTTGGGTTAGGGTTAGGTTTACGGTTAGGGCTTTGGTTTAGGTGAGGTTTAGGGTTTGGGTTAGGCTTAGGCTTAGGGTTTCGGTTTGGGTTACGTTTAGGTTGAGGGTTAGGGTTAGGGTTAGTGTTAGGTTTAGGGTTTGCGTTGGGGTTAGAGTAAGGTATAGGGTTAGGGTTTGGGTTATGTTAAGGGTTAGGGTTATGTTTAGGGTTAGGGTTAGGTTTAGGTTTAGGGTTAGGGTTAGGGTTAGGGGTTAGGGGTTAACCTTATGGTTAGGGTAAGGGTTAGATTTAGGGTTTGGGTTTGAGTCAGGTTTAGGTTTAGGGTTAGTTTTTGGGTTTGGGTTACGGTTATGGTTAGGGTTACGGTTAGGTTTAGGGTTAGGGTTTGGTTCGGGTTAGGTTTAGTGTTATGGTTATGGTTAGGTTTAGGGTTTGCGTTACGGTTAGGGTTAGGGTTAGGGTTTCGGTTTGGGTTCGGTTTACGATTAGGGTTAGGATTTGGGTTAGGGTTGGTGTCAGGGTTTGGGTTAGGGTTAGGGTTAGGGGTTAGGTTTGGTTTAGGGTTAGGGTTAGGGTTTGATTTAGGATTTAGGTTTTTGTTAGGGTTAGGGTTAGGGTTAGTTTTAGGCCTTGGGTCAGGCTTAAGTTTAGGGTTATGGCTTGGGTTTAGGTTAGGTTTAGGATTTGGGTTAGGCTTAGGGTTAGGGTTTGGGTTAGGTTTATGTTTAGGGTTAGGGTTAGGGTCAGGGTTAGGTTTCGGGTTTGCGTTTGGGTTAGAGTAAGGTATAGGGTTAGGGTTTGAGTTAGGTTAAGGGTTAGGTTTAGGGTTAGGGTTAGGGTTAGGTTTAGGTTTAGGGTTAGGGTTAGGGTTAGGTTTAGGGGTTAGGGGTTAGCTTTATGGTTAGGGTAAGGGTTAGGTTTAGTGTTTTGGTTTGGGTCAGGTTTCGATTTAGCGTTAGGGTTTGGGTTTGGTTTACGGTTATGGTTACACTTACGGTTAGGGTTAGGTTTAGGGTTTGGTTTGGGTTAGGGTTAGTGTTACTGTTATGGTTACGTTTAGGGTTAGAGTTAGGGTTAGGTTAGGGGTTTGGGTTAGGGTTGGGGTTAGGGTTAAGGTTAGGGTTAGGGTTATGGTTTGAGAATGGGTTTGGATTAAGGTTAGATTTAGGTTTAGGGTTAGGATTTGGGTTAGGGTTAGTGTTAGGGTTTGGGATAGGGTTGGGATTTAGGGTTTAGGCTTAGGGTTCGGGATAGGGTTAGGGTTAGGGTTAGGGTTAGGGTTTGGGTTAGGGTTAAGGTTAGGGTTAGGGTTAGGGGTTAGGGTTAGGGTTAGGGTTAGGGTTAGGTTTCTGGTTAGGGTTAGGGTTAGGTTTAGGATTAGGGTTAGGGTTAGGCTTTAGGGATAGTGTGAGGGTTAGGGTTACGGTTAGGGTTTGGGTTTTGGTTAGGTTTAGGGTTAAGGTTAGGATTAGGGTTACGGTTACTGTTAGGATTAGGGTTTGGGTTTTTGTTAGGGTTAGGGTTAGGGTTGGCGTTAGTGTTAGGTTTTGGGATAGGGTTAGGGTTAGGGTAAGGGTTAGGGTTAGGGTTTGTGTTATGGTTAGGATTAGGGTT
>JAJHUQ010000034.1:7705000-7715000 GCA_035773235.1 Eospalax fontanierii
GGGTTAGTGTTAGGGTTTGGGATAGGGTTAGGGTTAGGGTAAGGGTTAGGGTTAGCGTTGAAGTTTGGGTTTGGGTTAGGGTTAGGCTTAGGGTTTTCGTTAGGGTTAGGGGTAGGGGTAGGGGTATGGTTAGGGTTAGTGTGCGGGGTTGGGTTAGGGTTAGTGTTAGGCTTGGTTTAGGGTTAGGGTTAGGGTAAGGATTAAGGTTATGGTTAAGGTTTAGTTTTCGGTTAGAGTTAGGTTCAAAGTTAGGGTTTGGTTTAGAGTTAGGTTTAGGGTTAGGGTTGGGGCTAGGTTTAGGATTAGGGTTAGGGTTAGGTTTAGGATTAGGATTAGGTTTAGGTTTAGGTTTTGGTTTAGGGTTATGGTTAGGGTTTGGTTTGTGTTAGGAATACTGTTACGGATAGGGTAAGGGTTGGGTTTCGGGTTAGGGTTAGGTTTAGGGTTATTGTTAGAGGTTGGTTAGGGTTAGGGTTAGGGTTAGGGTTAGGGTTAGGGTTAGGGGTTATTGTTTAGCTTTATGGTTAGGGTAAGGGTTAGGTTTATGGTTTGGGTTTGGGTCACGTTTAGGTTTAGGGTTAGGGTTTGGGTTTGGTTGACGGTTATGGTTAGGCTTATGGTTATGGTTAGGTTTAGGGTTTGGGTTAGGGTTAGGGTTAGGGTAGGGGTTTGGGTTAGGGTTTGGGTTAGGGTTAAGGTTAGGGTTAGCGTTAGGGTTTGAGTATGGGTTTGGGTTAGGGTTACGTTTAGGGTTAGGGTTAGGATTTGGGTTAGGGTTAGTGTTAGGGTTTGGGTTAGGGTTAGGGTTTAGGATGTAGAGTTAGGATTCGGGATAGGGTTAGGGTTAGGGTTAAGGTTAGGGTTTGGGTTAGGGTTTGGGATAGGGTTAAGGGTAATGATAAGGGTTAGGGTTAGGGTTACGGTTACAGTTAGGATTCGGGTTAGGATTAGGGTTAAGATTAGGATTAGGGTTAGGGTTAGGCGTTAAGGATTGGGTGAGGGTTAGGGTTCTGGTAGGGTTTGGGTTTGGGTTATGGTTAGGAATAAGGTTAGGATTAGGGTTAGGGTTACTGTTAAGATTAGGGTTTGGGTTTTTGTCAGGGTTAGGGTTAGGGTTAGGGTTAGGGTTAGGGTTAGTGTTAGGGTTAGGGTTAGGGTTAGGTAGGTTTGTGTTAGGGTTAGGGTTGAAGTTTGGGTTTGGGTTAGTGTTAGCCTTAGGGTTTCGGTTAGGGTTAGGGTTAGGGTTAGGGTTATGGTTAGGTTTAGGGTGGGGGCTTGGGTTAGGGTTAGGTTTAGGGGTTGTTTAGGGTTAGGATTAAGGTTAGTGTTAAGGTTTAGGTTTGGGTTAGAGTTAGTTTTAAAGTTAGGGTTTGGTTTAGGGATAGGTTTAGGGTTATTGTTGGGGTTAGGGTTAGGGTTAGGGTTAGGTTTAGGATTAGGGTTAGGTTTAGGTTTAGGTTTTGGTTTCGGGTTAGGGTTAGGGTTTGGTTTGGGTTAGGGTTAATGTTATGGATAGGGTAAGGGTTAGGTTTCGGATTAGGGTTAGCTTTAGGGTTACTGTTAGAGGTTGCTTTAGGGTTAGGGTTAGGGATTGGTTTGGGGTAGGGTTAGTGTTAGGGTTAGGGATAGGGTTTAGTTCAGGGTTAGGGTTAGAGTTTAGGTTTTGTTTAGGGTTAGGGTTAGGGTTAGGGTTTGGGTTAGGATTTAGGTTTAGGATAGGGTTAGGTTTAGGGTTAGTTTTAAGGCTTGGGTTAGGGTTAGTGTTACGGTTAGGGCTTTGGTTTAGGTTAGGTTTAGGGTTTGGGTTAGGCTTAGGGTTAGGGTTTGGGTTTGGGTTGGTTTAGGTTTATGGTTAGGTTTAGGGTTAGGGTTAGGTTTAGGGTTTGCGTTTGTGTTAGAGTAAGGTATAGGGTTAGGGTTTGGGTTAGGTTTAGGTTTAGGGTTAGGGTTAGGGTTAGGGGTTAGGGGTTATCTTTATGGTTAGGGTAAGAGTTAGGTTTAGGGTTTGGGTTTGGGTTGGTTTAGGTTTATGGTTAGGTTTAGGGTTAGGGTTAGGTTTAGGGTTTGCGTTTGTGTTAGAGTAAGGTATAGGGTTAGGGTTTGGGTTAGGTTTAGATTTAGGGTTAGGGTTAGGGGTTAGGGGTTAGCTTTATGGTTAGTGTAAGAGTTAGGATTAGGGTTTGGATTTGGGTCAGGTTTCGGTTTAGGGTTAGGGTTTGGGTTTGGTTTACGGTTATGGTTCGGGTTACGGTTAGGGTTAGGTTTAGGGTTTGGTTTGGGTTAGGGTTAGTGTTAGGGTTATGGTTAGGTTTAGGTTTTGGGTTAGGGTTAGGGTTAGGGTTAGGGTTTGGGTCAGGGTTAGGGGTAAGGTTAGGGTTAGGGTTAGGGTTTGGGTATGGGTTTGGTTTAGGGTTAGGTTTAGGGTTAGGGTTAGAGTTAGGGTTAGAGTTTGGGTGAGGGTTAGTGTTAGGGTTTGGGTTAGGGTTAGGGTTAGGGTTAGAGTTTAGGGTTTAAGGTTAGGGTTCGGGATAGGGTTAGGGTTAGGGTTATGGTTTGGGTTAGGGTAAAAGTTAGGGTTAGGTTTAGGGTTTGGTATGGGTTTGGGTTAGGTTTAGGTTTAACGTTAGGGTTAGAATTTGGGTTAGGGTTGGTGTCAGGGTTTGGGTTAGGGTTAGGGTTAGGGTTATGGTTAGGTTTAGGGTTTGGGTTAGGGTTAGGGTTAGAGTTTGGGTTTGGGTTTGGGTTAGGGTTAGGTGTAGGGTTAGGGTTAGGATTTGGGTTTGGGTTGGTGTCAGAGTTTGGGTTAGGGTTAGGGTTAGGGTTTAGGTTTGGTTTAGGGTTAGAGTTAGGGTTTCGGTGAGGGTTTAGGTTTTTGTTAGGGTTAGGGTTAGGGTTAGTTTTAGGGTTTGGGTCAGGCTTAGGGTTAGGGTTATGGCTTAGGTTTAGGTTAGGTTTATGGTTTGGGTTAGGCTTAGGGTTAGGGTTTGGTTTTGGGTTAGGGTTAGCGTTAGTGTGAGGGTTAGGGTTAGGTTTAGGGGTTGCGTTTGGGTTAGAGTAAGGTATAGGGTTAGGGTTTGGGTTAGCTCAAGGGTTAAGGTTAGGGTTAGGTTTAGGTTTAGGGTTAGGGTTAGGGTTAGGTTTAGGGGTTAGGGGTTAGCTTTATGGTTAGGGTAAGGGCTAGGATTAGTGTTTGGGTTTGGGTCAGGTTTAGATTTAGGATTAGGGTTTGGGTTTGGTTTACGGTTATGGTTAGGCTTACGGTTAGGGTTAGGTTTAGGGTTTGGTTTGGGTTAGGGTTAGTGTTACTGTCATGGTTAGGTTTTTGGGTTTGGGTTAGGGTTCGGGTTAGGATAGTGGTTTGGGTTAGGCTTTGGGTTAGGGTTAAGGTTAGGGTTAGCGTTAGGGTTTGAGAATGGGTTTGGGTTAGGGTTAGGTTTAGGTTTAGGGTTAGGATTTGGGTTAGGGTTAGTGTTAGGGTTTGGGATAGGGTTAGGGTTTAGGGTTTAGGTTTAGGGTTCGGGATAGGGTTAGGGTTAGGGTTAGGGTTAGGGTTTGGGTTAGGGTTTGGGTTAGGGTTAAGGTTAGGGTTAGGCCTTAGCGATAGGCTGAGGGTTAGGGTTACGGGTAGGGTTTGGGTTTTGGTTACGGTTAGGGTTAAGGTTAGGATTAGGGTTAGTGTTACTGTTAGGATTAGGGTTTGGGTTTTTGTTAGGTTTAGGTTTAGGTTGAGGGTTAGGGTTGGGGTTAGTGTTAGGGTTTGGGATAGGGTTAGGTTTAAGGTAAGGTTTAGGGTTAGGGTTTGTGTTAGGGTTAGGATTAGGGTTAGGGTTAGGGTTAGTGTTAGGATTAGGGTTTGGGTTAGGGTTAGGGTTAGGGTTAGGGTTAGGGTTTGGGTTAGGGTTAGGGTTGAAATTTGGGTTTGGGTTAGGGTTAGGGTTAGGGTTAGGGTTAGGGTCAGTGTTAGGTTTAGGATTAGGGTTAGCATTAGGGTTAGGGTTAGGTTTAGGGTTAGGTTTAGGATTAGGGTTAGGGTTAGGCGTTAAGGATAGGGTGAGGGTAAGGGTTACGGTTAGGGTTTGGGTTTGGGTTAGGGTTAGGGATAAGGTTAGGATTAGGGTTAGGGTTACTGTTAGAATTAAGGTTTGGGTTTTTTTCAGGGTTAGGGTTAGGGTTAGGGTTAGGGTTAGGAAGGTTTGGGTTAGGGTTAGGGTTGAAGTTTGGGTTTGGGTTAGGGTTAGGGTTAGGGTTTCGGTTAGGGTTAGGGTTATGCTTAGGTTTAGGGTGTGGGTTTGGGTTAGGGTTAGGTTTAGGGGTTGTTTAGGGTTAGGGTTAGTGTTAGGATTAAGGTTAGGGTTAAGGTTTAGGTTTGGGTTTGAGTTAGTTTTAAAGTTAGGGTTTGGTTTAGGGTTAGGTTTAGGGTTAGGGTTGGGGTTAGGGTTAGGGTTAGGGTTAGGGTTAGGGTTAGGTTTACGATTAGGGTTAGGTTTAGGTTTAGGTTTTGATTTAGGGTTAGGGTTAGGGTTTGGTTTGGGTTAGGGTTTATGTTACGGATAGGGTAAGGGTTAGGTTTCGGGTTAGGGTTAGGTTTAGGGTTACTGTTAGAGGTTGGTTTAGGGTTAGGGTTAGGGTTAATTTTAGGGTTAGGGTTAGGGATTGGTTTGGGGTAGGGTTAGTGTTAGGGTTAGGGATAGGGTTTAGGTCAGGGTTAGGGTTAGGTTTAGGGTTAGAGTTTAGGTTTTGTTTAGGGTTAGGGTTAGGGTTAGGGTTTGGGTTAGGGTTTAGGTTTAGGATAGGGTTAGGGTTAGGGTTAGTTTTAAGGCTTGGGTTAGGTTTAGAGTTACGGTTAAGGCTTTGGTTTAGGTTAGGTTTAGGGTTTGGGTTAGGCTTAGGGTTAGGATTTGGGTTTGAGTTGTTTTAGGTTTATGGTTAGGTTTAGGGTTAGGGTTAGGTTTAGGGTTTGCGCTTGTGTTAGAGTAAGTTATAGGGTTAGGGTTTGGGTTAGGTTTAGGTTTAGGGTTAGGGTTAGGGGTTAGGGGTTAGCTTTATGGTTAGGGTAAGTGTTAGGTTTAGGGTTTGGGTTTGGGTCAGGTTTAGGTTTAGGGTTAGGGTTTGGGTTTGGTTTACGGTTATGGTTCGGGTTACGGTTAGGGTTAGGTTTAGGGTTTGGTTTCGGTTACGGTTAGTGTTAGGTTTATGGTTAGGTTTAGGTTGTGGGTTAGGGTTAGGGTAGGGGTTTGGGTTAGGGTTTGGGTTAGGGTTAAGGTTAGGGTTAGGGTTAGGGTTTGGGTATGGGTTTAGGGTTTAAGGTTAGGGTTCGGGATAGGGTTAGGGTTAGGGTTAGGGTTTGAGTTAGGGTTTGGGTTAGTGTTATGGTTAGGGTTAGGGTTAGGGGTTAGGGTTAGGGTTAGGGTTAGGGTTAGGGTTTGGTTTGGTTTAGGGTTTGGGTTAGGGTAAAAGTTAGGGTTAGGTTTAGGGTTTGGTATGGGTTTGGGTTAGGGTTAGGTTTAAGGTTAGGGTACGAATTTGGGTTAGGGTTGGTGTCAGGGTTTGGGTTAGGCTTAGGGTTAGGGTTTAGGTTTGGTTTAGGGTTAGGGTTAGGGTTAGGGTTTGGGTTAGGGTTAGGTTTAGGTTTTGCGTTTTCGTTAGAGTAAGGTATAGCGTTAGGGTTTGGGTTAGGTTAAGGGTTAGGGTGAGGGTTAGGGTTACGGTTAGGTTTAGGTTTAGGGTTAGGGTTAGAGGTTAGGGGTTAGCTTTATGTTTAGGTTTAGGGTTTGGGTTTGTGTCAGGTTTAGATTTAGGGTTTGTGTTTGGTTTACGGTTATGGTTAGGCTTACGGTTAGGGATTAGGTTTAGGGTTTGGTTTGGGTTAGGGTTAGTGTTACTGTTATGGTTAGGTTTAGGGTTTCGGTTAGGGTTAGCGTTAGGGTAGGGGTTTGGATTAGGGTTTGGGTTAGGGTTAAGGTTAGGGTTAGGGTTAGGATATCAGTATGGGTTTGGGTTATGGTTAGGTTTAGGGTTTGGGTTAGTGTTAGTGTTAGGGTTTGGGTTAGGGTTAGGGTTTATGGTTTAGGGTTCGGGATAGGGTTAGGGTTAGGGTTAGGGTTTGGGTTAGGGTTAAGGTTAGGGTTAGTGTTAGGGGTTAGGGTTAGGGTTATAGTTAGGTTTCGGGTTAGGGTTACTGTTAGGATTAGGGTTTGGGTTTTTGTTAGGGTTAGGGTTAGGGTTTGAGTTAGTGTTAGGGTTTGGGATAGGGTTAGGATTAGGGTAAGGGTTAGATTTAGGGTTTGTGTTAGGGTTAGGATTAGGGTTAGGGTTAGGGTTAGTGTTAGGATTAGGGTTTCGGTTAGGGTTAGGGTTAGGGTTAGGGTTAGGGTTTGGGTCAGGTTTTGGGTTGAAGTTTGGGTTTGGGTTAGGGTTAGGGTTAGGGTTTCTGTTAGGGTTAGGGTTAGGGTTAGGTTTAGGGTGTTGGTTTGGGTTAGGGTTAGGGTTAGGGGTGGTTTAGGGTTAGGGTTAGGGTTAGGATTAAGGTTTAGTTTTGGGTTAGATTTAGGTTTAGAGTTAGGGTTTGGTTTAGGCTTAGGTTTAGGGTTAGGGTTGGGTTTAGGGTTAGGGTTAGGGTTAGGTTTAAGGTTAGGTTTAGGACTAGGGTTAGGTTTAGGTTTAGGTTTTGGGTTAGGGTTAGGGTTAGGGTTAGGGTTAGGGTTTGGTTTGGGTTAGGGTTAATGTTACGGATAGGGTAAGGGTTAGGTTTCGGTTTAGGGTTAGGTTTAGGGTTACTGTTAGAGGTTGGTTTAGGGTTAGGGTTAGGGTTAGGGTTAGGTTTAGGTTTAGGGTTAGGGATTGGTTTGGGGTAGGGTTAGTGTTAGGGTTAGGGATAGGGTTTAGGTCAGGTTTAGGGTTAGGGTTAGGGTCAGAGTTTAGGTTTGGTTTAGGTTTAGGATTAGCGTTAGGGTTTGGGTTAGGGTTTGGTTTGGGTTAGGGTTAGTGTTAGGGTTATGGTTAGGTTTATGTTTTGGGTTAGGGTTAGGGTTAGGGTAGGGGTTTGGGTTAGGGTTTGGGTTAGGGTTAAGGTTAGGGTTAGGGTTAGGGTTTGGGTATGGGTTTGGGTTAGGGTTAGGTTTAGGGTTAGGGTTAGGATTTGGGTTAGTTTTAGTGTTAGGGTTTGGGTTAGGGTTAGGGTTAGGGTTAGGGTTTAGGGTTTAAGGTTAGGGTTCGGGATAGGATTAGGGTTAGGGTTAGGGTTTGGGTTAGGTTTTGGGTTAGTGTTAAGGTTAGGGTTAGGGTTAGGGGTTAGGGTTAGGGTTAGGGTTAGGGTTCGGGTTTGTTTTAGGGTTTGGGTTAGGGTAAAATTTAGGGTTAGGTTTAGGGTTTGGTATGGGTTTGGGTTAGGGTTAGGTTTAGGGTTAGGGTTAGAATTTGGGTTAGGGTTAGGGTTAGGGTTAGGGTTAGGTTTAGGATTTGGGTTAGGGTTAGGGTTGGGGTTAGGGTTTGGGTTTGGGTTTGGGTTAAGGTTAGCTGTAGGGTTAGGGTTAGGATTTGGGTTAGGGTTGGTTTCAGAGTTTGGGTTAGGGTTAGGGTTAGGGTTTAGGTTTGGTTTAGGCTTAGGGTTAGGGTTTGGGTGAGGGTTTAGGTTTTTGTTAGGGTTAGGGTTAGGGTTAGTTTTAGGGTTTGGGTCAGGCTTAAGGTTAGGGTTATGGCTTAGGTTTAGGTTATGTTTAGGGTTTGGGTTAGGCTTAGGGTAAGGGTTTGGTTTTGGGTTAGGTTTAGGGTTAGGGTTAGGGTTAGGGTTAGGATAGTGGTTTGGGTTAGGCTTTGGGTTAGGATTAAGGATAGGGCAAGGGTTAGGGTTAGGGTTAGGGTTAGGGTTAGGTTTAGGTTTAGGGTTAGGGTTAGGGTTAGGTTTAGGGGTTAGGGGTTAGCTTTATGGTTAGGGTAAGCGTTAGTATTAGTTTGGGGTTGGGTCAGATTTAGATTTAGGGTTAGGGTTTGGGTTTGGTTTACGGTTATGGTTAGGCTTACGGTTAGGGTTAGGTTTAGGGTTTGGTTTGGGTTAGGGTTAGTGTTACTGTTATTGTTAGGTTTAGGGTTTGGGTTAGGGTTAGGGTTAGGATAGTGGTTTGGGTTAGGCTTTGGGTTAGGATTAAGGTTAGGGTTAGGGTTAGGGTTTGAGAATGGGTTTGGGTTAGGGTTAAGTTTAGGTTTAGGGTTAGGATTTGGGTTAGGGTTAGTGTTAGGGTTTGGGATAGGGTTAGGGTTTAGGTTTTAGGTTTAGGGTTCGGGATAGGGTTAGGGTTAGCATTAGGGTTATGGTTAGGGTTTGGGTTAGGGTTAAGGTTTGGGTTAGGGTTAGGGGTTAGGGTTAGGGTTAGGGTTAGGTTTCGGGTTAGGGTTAGGGTTAGGTTTAGGATTAGGGTTAGGGTTAGGCGTTAGGGATAGGGTGAGGGTTAGGGTTACGGTTAGAGTTTGGGTTTTGGTTAGGGTTAGGGTTAAGGTTAGGATTAGGGTTAGGGTTACTGTTAGGATTAGGGTTTGGGTTTTTGTTAGGGTTAGGGTTAGGGTTTGGGTTAGTGTTAGGGTTTGGGATAGGGTTAGGGTTAGGGTAGGGGATAGATTTAGGGTTTGTGTTAGGGTTAGGATTAGGGTTAGGGTTAGGGTTAGTGTTAGGATTAGGGTTTCGGTTAGGGTTAGGGTTAGGGTTAGGGTTAGGTTTTGGGTCAGGTTTTGGGTTGAAGTTTGTGTTTGGGTTAGGGTTAGGGTTATGGTTTCTGTTAGGGTTAGGTTTAGGGTTAGGGTTATGGTTAGGTTTAGGGTGTGGGTGTGGGTTAGGGTTAGGGTTAGGGGTGGTTTAGGGTTAGGGTTAGGGTTAGGATTAAGGTTTAGGTTTGGGTTAGATTTAGGTTTAGAGTTAGGGTTTCGTTTAGGCTTAGGGTTAGGGTTAGGGTTGGGTTTAGGGTTACGGTTAGGTTTAGGTTTAAGGTTAGGTTTAGGATTAGGGTTAGGTTTAGGTTTAGGTTTTGGGTAAGGGTTAGGGTTAGGGTTAGGGTTAGGGTTTGGTTTGGGTTAGGGTTAATGTTACGGATAGGGTAAGGGTTAGGTTTCGGGTTAGGGTTAGGTTTAGGGTTACTGTTAGAGGTTGGTTTAGGGTTAGGGTTAGGGTTAGGGATTGGTTTGGGGTAGGGTTAGTGTTAGGGTTAGGGATAGGGTTTAGGTCAGGTTTAGGGTTAGGGTTAGGGTCAGAGTTTAGGTTTGGTGTAGGTTTAGGATTAACGTTAGGGTTTGGGTTAGGGTTTGGTTTGGGTTAGGGTTAGTGTTAGGGTTATGGTTAGGTTTAGGTTTTGGGTTAGGGTTAGGGTTAGGGTAGGGGTTTGGGTTAGGGTTTGGGTTAGGGTTAAGGTTAGGGTTAGGGTTTGGGTTTGGTTGTGGGTTTGGGTTAGGGTTAGGTTTAGGGTTAGGGTTAGGATTTGGGTTAGGTTTAGTGTTAGGGTTTGGGTTAGGGTTAGGGTTAGGGTTTAGGGTTTAAGGTTAGGGTTCGGGATAGGGTTAGGGTTAGGGTTAGGGTTTGGGTTTGGTTTTGGGTTAGTGTTAAGGTTAGGGTTAGGGGTTAGGGTTAGGGTTAGGGTTAGGGTTCGGGTTTGTTTTAGGGTTTGGGTTAGGGTAAAATTTAGGGTTAGGTTTAGGGTTTGGTATGGGTTTGGGTTAGGGTTAGGTTTAGGGTTAGGGTTAGAATTTGGGTTAGGGTTAGGGTTAGGGTTAGGGTTAGGTTTAGGGTTTGGGTTAGGGTTAGGGTTAGGGTTAGGGTTTGGGTTTGGGTTTGGGTTAAGGTTAGCTGTAGGGTTAGGGTTAGGATTTGGGTTAGGGTTGGTTTCAGAGTTTGGGTTAGGGTTAGGGTTAGGGTTTAGGTTTGGTTTAGGGTTAGGGTTAGGGTTTGGGTGAGGGTTTAGGTTTTTGTTAGGGTTAGGGTTAGGGTTAGTTTTAGGGTTTGGGTCATGCTTAAGGTTAG
>JAJHUQ010000034.1:7717500-7722500 GCA_035773235.1 Eospalax fontanierii
GCTTAGGGTTCGGGATAGGGTTAGGGTTAGGTTTAGGGTTAGGGTTTGGGTTAGGGTTTGGGTTAGGGTTAAGGTTAGGGTTAGGGTTAGGGGTTAGGGTTAGGGTTAGGGTTAGGTTTCAGGTTTGGGTTAGGGTTAGGTTTAGGATTAGGGTTAGGGTTAGGCGTTAGGGATAGGGTGAGGGTTAGGGTTACGGTTAGGGTTTGGGTTTTGGTTAGGGTTAGGGTTAAGGTTAGGATTAGGGTTACGGTTACTGTTAGGATTAGGGTTTGGGTTTTTGTTAGGGTTAGGGTTAGGGTTTGTGTTAGGGTTAGGGTTAGGGTTAGTGTTAGGATTAGGGTTTGGGTTAGGGTTAAGGTTAGGGTTAGGGTTAGGGTTAGGGTTTGGTTTATGGTTAGGGTTGAAGTTTGGGTTTGGGTTAGGGTTAGGTTTAGGGTTTCGGTTAGGGTTAGGGTTAGGGTTAGGGTTAGGTTTAGGGTGTGGGTTTGGGTTAGGGTTAGGGTTAGGGGTGGTTTAGGGTTAAGGTTAGGATTAGGATTAAGGTTAGGGTTAAGGTTCAGGTTTGGGTTAGAGTTAGGTTTAGAGTAATGGTTTGGTTTAGGGTTAGGTTTAGGGTTAGAGTTGGGGTTAGGGTTAGGATTAAAGTTAGGGTTAGGGTTAGGGTTAGGGTGTGGGTTTGGGTTAGGGTTAGGGTTAGGGGTGGTTTAGGGTTAAGGTTAGGATTAGGATTAAGTTTAGGGTTAAGGTTCAGGTTTGGGTTAGAGTTAGGTTTAGAGTAATGGTTTGGTTTAGGGTTAGGTTTAGGGTTAGAGTTGGGGTTAGGGTTAGGATTAAAGTTAGGGTTAGGGTTAGGTTTTGGGTTAGGGTTTGGTTTGGGTTAGGGTTAATGTTACGCATAGGGTAAGAGTTATGTTTCGGGTTAGGGTTAGGTTTAGGGTTACTGTTAGAGGTTGGTTTAGGGTTAGGGTTACGTTTAGGGTTAGGGTTAGGGTTCGGGATTGGTTTGGGGTAGGGATAGTGTTAGGGTTAGGGACAGGGTTTAGGTCAGGGTTAGGGTTAGGGTTAGAGTTAGAGTTTAGGTTTCGTTTAGGGTTAGGGTTAGGGTTAGGGTTTGGGTTAGGGTTTAGGTTTGGGATAGGGTTAGGGTTAGGTTTAGTTTTAGGGCTTGGGTTAGGGTTAGGTTTACGGTTAGGGCTTGGGTTTACGTTAGGTTTCGGGTTTGGGTAAGGCTTAGGTTTAGGGTTTGGGTTTGGGTTAGGTTTAGGTTTAGGGTTAGGGTTAGGGTTAGGGTTAGGTTTAGGGTTTGCGTTTGTGTTAGAGTAAGGTATAAGGTTAGGGTTTGGGTTAGGTTTAGGTTTAGGTTTAGGGTTAGGGTTTGGGTTAGGGTTAGGGTTAGGGGTTAGGGGTTAGCTTTATGGTTACAGTAAGGGTTAGGTTTAGGGTTTGTGTTTGGGTCAGGTTTAGGTTTAGGGTTAGGCTTTGTGTTTGGTTTACGGTTATGGTTAGGGTTATGGTTAGGGTTAGGTTTAGGGTTTGGTTTGGGTTAGGGTTTGTGTTAGGGTTATGGTTAGGTTTAGGGTTTGGGTTAGGGTTAGGGTTAGGGTAGGGGTTTGGGTTAGGGTTTGTTTTGGGTTAAGGTTAGGGTTAGGTTTAGGGTTTGGGTATGGTTTTGGGTTAGGGTTAGGTTTAGGGTTAGGGTTAGGATTTTGGTTAGGGTTAAGGTTAGAGGTTAGTGGTTAGGAGTTGGGATTACTGTTAGGGTTAGGATGAGGGTTAGGGTTAAGGTTTGGGTTAGGGTTATTGTTAGGGTTAGGGATAGAGTTTGAGTTAGGGTTAGGTTTAGGGTTAGGGTTAGCGTTAATGTTAGGGTCATGGTTAGGTTTAGGGTGTGGGTTTGGGTTAGGGTTAGGCTAAGGGTTAGGGTTAGGGTAAGTTTTAGGGTTAGGGTTTGGGTGAGGGTCAGCGTTAGGTTTAGGGTTAGGGTTAGGGTTTGGTTTGGTTTAGGGCTAGGGTTAGGGTTAGGGTAAGGGTTAGGGTTCGGGTTAAGGTTAGGGGTGGTTTAGGGTTAGGGTTAGGGTTGGGATTAAGGTTAGGGTTAAGGTTTAGGTTTGGGTTAGGGTTAGGGTTAGGGTTAGGGTTAGGGTTAGGGTTAGGCTTTGTGTTAGTGTTAGGGGTGGTTTAGGGTTAGGGTTAGGGTTAAAGTTAAGGTTAGGGTTAAGGTTTGGGTTTGGGTTAGAGTTGGGTTTAGAGTTAGGGTTTGGTTTAGGGTTAGGTGTAGGGTTAGGTTTGGGGTTAGGTTTAGGGTTAGGGTTAGGGTTAGTGTTAGGTTTAGGATTAGGGTTAGGGTTAGGTTTTGGGTTAGGGTTAGAGTTAGGGTTAGGGTTACGGTTTGGTTTGGGTTAGGGTTAGTGTTATGGATAGGGTAAGGGTTACGTTTTGTGTTAGGATTAGGTTTAGGGTTAGGGTTAGAGGTTGGTTGAGGTTTAGGGTAAGGGTTAGGATGAGAGTTAAGGTGTGGTTTGGGATAGAGGAAGGTATAGGGTTAGGGTTTGGGTTAGGTTAAGGGTTAGGTTTAGGTTTGGGTTATGGTTATGTTAAGGTGTAGGGTTAGGATTAGGGTTATTGTTAGGGGTTAGGGTTTAGCCTTATTGTTAGGGTAAGTGTTAGGTTTAGGGTTTGGGTTTGGGTCAGGTTTAGGTATAGGGTTAGTTTTTGGGTGTGGGTTACTGTTATGGTTAGGGTTACTGTTAGGTTTAGGGCTAGGGTTTGGTTTGGGTTAGGGTTATTGTTAGGGTTATGGTTAGGTTTAGGGTTTGGGTTAGGGTTAGGGTTAGGGTTTGGGTTTGGGTTAGTGTTAGGGTTTGGGTTAGGGTTAGGGTTTAGGTTTTAGCGTTAGGGTTCGGGATAGCGTTAGGGTTAGCGTTAGGGTTAGGGTTTAGGTTAGGGTTAGGGTTAGTGTTACGGGTAGGGTTTAGGGTGAGGGTTAGGGTTAGAGTTAGGGTTACGGTTTGGGTTAGGGTAGGTTTAGGTTTAGTGTTTGGGCTTGGGTTAGGGTTAGGTTTAGTGTTAGGGATAGAATTAGGGTTAGGTTTTGGCTTAGGGTTAGGGTTAGGGTTAGGATTATGTTTAGGGTTAGGCGTTAGGGATAGGGTGAGAGTTATGGTAACGGTTAGGTTTCGGGTTTGGGTTAGGGTTAGGGTTAAGGTTAGGGTTTGCATTAGGGTTTCGGTTAGGGTTAAGGTTAGGGTTAGGGTTAGGGGTTAGGGTTGGGGTTAGGGTTAGGGTTCCGGTTAGGGTTAGGTTTAGGTTTAGAGTTCGTGTTACGGTTAGCGTTTGGGTTAGGGTTAGGGTTAGGGCTAGGGTTGGTGTTAGGGTTAGTGTTAGGGTTAGTGTTTGGTTTAGGGTTACGGTGAGGTTTAGGGTTAGTGTTTGGGCTTGGGTTAAGGTTAGGTTTAGGGATAGGGTTAGGGTTAGGGTTTGGCTTAGGGTTAGGGTTAGGGTTAGGATTAGGGTTAGGGTTAGGCGTTAGGGATAGGGTGAGAGTTAGGGTTACGGTTAGGTTTTGGGTTTCGGTTAGGGTTAGGGTTAGGGTTTGGGTTTTTGTTAGGTTTAGGGTTAGTGTTAGGGTTACGGTTATGGTGTGGGTTTGGGTTAGGGTTAGGCTTAGGTTTAGGGTTAACGTAAGGGTTAGATTTAGGGTTTGTGTTAGGGTTAGGATTAGGGTTAGCGTTAGGGTTAGTGTTAGGATTAGGGTTAGGGTTTGGGTTAGGGTTAGGGTTCAAGTTTGGGTTTGGGTTAGGGTTAGGGTTAGGGTTTCGGTTAGGGTTAGGGTTTGGATTAGGGTTATGGTTCGGTTTAGGGTGTGGGTTTGGTTTAGGATTATGGTTAGGGGTGGTTTAGGGTTAGGGTTTGGGTTAGGATTCAGGTTAGGGTTAAGGTTTAGGTTTGGGTTAGAGTTAGGTTTAGACTTAGGTTTTGGTTTAGGGTTAGGTTCAGAGTTAGGGTTAGGGTTAGGGTTAGGTTTAGCATTAGGGTTAGGTTTAGGTTTAGGTTTTGGATTAAGGTTAGGTTTAGGGTTAGGGTTAGGGTTTGGTTTGGGTTAGGGTTAATGTTACGGATATACTAAGGGTTAGGTTTCAGATTAGGGTTAGGTTTAGGGTTACTGTTAGAGGTTGGTTTAGGTTTAGGGTTAGGGTTAGGGTTAGGGTTAGGGTTAGGGTTAGGAATTGGTTTGGGGTAGGGTTAGTGTTAGGGTTAGGGATAGGTTTTAGGTCAGGTTTAGGCTTAGGGTTAGGTTTAGAGTTTAGGTTTGGTTTAGGGTAAGTGTTAGGGTAAGGGTTTGGGTTAGTGTTAGGGTTTGGGATAGGGTTACGGTTAGGGTAAGGGTTAGGGTTAGGGTTTGTGTTAGGGTTAGGGTTAGGGTTAGGGTTAGTGTTAGGATTAGGGTTTGTGTTAGGTTTAGGGTTAGGGTTAGGGTTAGGGTTTGGGTTTGGGTTAGGGTTAGGGTTAGGGTTAGGGTTTGTTTTAGTGTTAGCGTTAGGGTTAGGGTTAGGTTGTGGCTTTGGGTTAGGGTTAGGGTTTGTGTTAGGTTTAGGTTTAGGGTTAGGGTTATGGTTTCGGTTTGGGTTAGGGTTAGGGTTAGGGTTAGTGTTTGATTTAGGGTTAGGGTTAGGCTTAGGGTTAGGGTTAGGGTAAGTGTTAGGGATAGGGTTTGGATTAGGGTTAGGGTTAGCTTTAGGCTTAGGGTTAGGGTTTGTATTGGTTTAGGGTTAGTGTTAGGGTTAGGGTAAGTGTTAGGGTTAGGGTTAGGGTTAGGGTTAGTTTTAGGGCTTGGGTTAGCGTTAGGGTTAGGGTTAGGGCTTGGGTTTAGGTTAGGTTTAGGGTTTGGGTTAGGCCTCGGTTTAGGGTTTGGGTTTGGGTTAGGTTTAGGGTTAGGGTTAGGGTTAGGGTTAGGATTAGGGTTTGGGTTTGGGTTAGAGTAAGGTATAGGGTTAGGGTTT
>JAJHUQ010000034.1:7737500-7740000 GCA_035773235.1 Eospalax fontanierii
ATGTTACGGATAGGGTAAGGGTTAAGTTTCGGGTTAGGGTTAGGTTTAGGGTTACTGTTAGAGGTTGGTTTAGGGTTAGGGTTAGGGTTAGGGTTAGGGATTGGTTTGGGGTAGGGTTAGTGTTAGGGTTAGGGCTTGGGTTTAGGTTAGGTTTAGGGTTTGGGTCAGGCTTAGGGTTAGGCTTTGGGTTTGGGTTAGGTTTAGGTTTAGGGTTAGGGTTAGGGTTAGGGTTTGTGTTGGGTTAGAGTAAGGTTTAGGGTTAGGGTCTGGGTTAGGTTTAGGTTTAGGGTTAGGGTTAGGGTTAGGGGTTAGGGGTTAGCTTTATGGTTAGGGTAAGGGTTAGGTTTAGGGTTTGGGTATTGGTCAGGTTTAGGTTTAGGGTTAGGGTTTGGGTTTGGTTTACGGTTATGGTTATGGTTAGGGTTAGGGTTAGGTTTAGGGTTTGCGTTTGGGTTAGAGTAAGGTATAGGGTTAGGGTCTGGGTTAGGTTTAGGTTTAGGGTTAGGTTAGGGTTAGGGTTAGGGGTTAGGTGTTAGCTTTATGGTTAGGGTAAGGGTTAGGTTTATGGTTTCGGTATGGGTCAGGTTTAGGTTTAGGGTTAGGGTTTGTGTTTGATTTACGGTTATAGTTAGGGTTACAGTTAGGGTTTGATTTAGGGTTTGGTTTGGGTTAGGGTTAGTGTTAGCATTATGGTTAGCTTTAGGGTTTGGGTTAGGGTTAGGGTTAGGGTAGGGGTTTGGGTTAAGGTTTGGTTTAGGGTTAAGGTTAGGGTTAGGGTTAGGGCATGGTTAAGGGATTGGGTTAGGGTTAGGTTTAGGGTTAGGGTTAGGATTTGGGTTAGGGTTTGGGTTAGGAATAAGGTTAGGGTTAGGGTCCGAGTTAGGGTTAGGGTTAGGGTTGGTGTTACGGTTAGGGTTTGGGTTAGGGTTAGGGCTAGGCGATAGATATAGTGTTACGGTTAGGGTTTGGGTTAGGGTTAGGGTTAGGTTTAGGCTTAGGGTTAGTATTTGGCTTGGTTTAGGGTTAGTGTTAGGGTTAGGGGACGGGTTAGGGTTAGGGTTAGGTTTAGGGGCAGTTTAGTGTTAGGGTTATGGTTAGGATTAAGTTTAGGGTTAAGGTTTAGGTTTGGGTTAGAGTTAGGTTTAGAGTTGGGGTTTGGTTTAGTGTTAGGTTTAGGGTTAGGTTTGGGGTTAGGGTTAGGGTGAGGGTTAGGGTTAGGGTTAAGGTTAGGTTTAGGATTAGGGTTAGGTTTAGGTTTAGGTTTTGGGTTAGGGTTAGGGTTAGTGTTAGGGTTTGGTTTCGGTTAGGGTTCATGTTACGGATAGGGTAAGGGTTAGGTTTGGGCTTAGGGTTAGGTTTAGGGTTATTGTTAGAGGTTGGTTTAGGGTTAGGGTTAGGGTTAGGGTTAGGGTTAGGGATTGATTTGGGGTAGGGTTAGTGTTATGGTTAGGGATAGAGTTTAGGTTAGGGTTAGGTTTAGGTTTAGGGTTAAGGTTTATGTTTGGTTTAGGGTTAGTGTTAGGGTTAGGGTTTAGGTTAGGGTTAGGGTTAGTGTTATGGGTAGGGTTTAGGGTGAGGGTTAGGGTTAGGGTTAGGGTTAGGGTTAGGGTTAGGGTTAGGGTTAGGGTTATTGTTAGGATTAGGGATTGGGTTAGGTTTAGGGTTAGGGTCATGGTTAGGTTTTAGGGTTAGGGTTATGGTTAGGGTTAGGGTTCGGGTTAGGGTTCCGGTTAGGTTTAGGGTTAGTGTTACGGTTAGGGTTTGGGTTAGGGTTTGGTTTAGGGTTAGGGTTAGGGTTAGGGTTTGGGTTAGGGTTAGGGTTAGGGTTTGGGTTAGGATTAGGGTTAGGGTTAGGGTTAACGTTAGGGTTAGGGTTAAGGATTGGTTTGGGGTAGGGTTAATGTTAGGGTTAGGGTTAGGGTTTGGGTTAGAGTAAGGTATCGGGTTAGGGTTTGGCTTAGGTTTAAGGTTAGGTTTAGGGTTTGGGTTAGGGTTTGGGTTAGGCTTAAGGTTACGGTTAGGGTTAGGCATTAGGGTTAGGGTTAGGGTTAGGGTTTTTGGATAGGGATAGGGTTAGTGTTACGGTTAGGGTTTAGGGTACGGTTAGGTTTAGGGTTAGGGTTAATGTTAGGGTTTGTGTTAGGGTTATGATTAGGGTTACGGTATGGGTTATGGTTATGGTGAGGTTTACCGTTATTGTTTGGGCTTGGGTTAGGGATAGGTTTGGGCTTAGGGTTAGGGTTAGGGTTAGGGTTAGGGCTAGGCCATAGTGATATGGTTAGGGTTAGGGTTAGGGTTAGGGTTTCTTCTTGGGATAGGGTTAGTGTTAGGCTTAGTATTAGGGTTAGGTTTAGTGTTAGGATTAGGGCTTGGGTTTCGGTTAGGGTTAGGTTTAGGGTTAGGGTTTGGGTTAGTGTTAGGGTTTGGGATAGGGTTAGGGTTAGGGTTAGGGTTTGTGTTAGGGTTAGGGTTAGGGTTAGTGTTAGGATTAGGGTTTGTG
>JAJHUQ010000034.1:7745000-7747500 GCA_035773235.1 Eospalax fontanierii
GGTTAGTGTTAGGGTTTGGGATAGGGATAGGGTTAGGGTAAGGGTGAGAGTTAGGGTTTGTGTTAGGGTTGGGGTTAGGGTTAGGGTTAGTGTTAGGATTAGGGTTTGTGTTAGGTTTAGGGTTAGGGTTTGGGTTTGGGTTAGGGTTAGTGTTAGGGTTAGGGTTTGGTTTACTGTTAGGGTTAGGGTTAGCGTTAGGATTTGGGTTAGGGTCAGGGTTAGGGTTAGGGTTAGGTTTAGGGTTTGGGTTATAGTTTGGGTTTGAGTTAGGGTTAGGGTTGGGGTTAGTGTTAGGGTTACGGTTATGGTGTGGGTTTGGGTTAGGGTTAGGCTTAGGTTTAGGGTTAGGGTAAGGGTTAGATTTAGGGTTTGTGTTAGGGTTAGGATTAGGGTTAGCGTTAGGGTTAGTGTTAGGATTAGGGTTAGGGTTTGGGTTAGGGTTAGGTTTCAAGTTTGGGTTTGGGTTAGGGTTAGGGTTTCGGTTAGGGTTAGGGTTGGGTTAGGGTTATGGTTCGGTTTAGGGTGTGGGTTTGGGTTAGGCTTTGGGTTAGGGGTGGTTTAGGGTTAGGGTTTGGGTTAGGATTCAGGTTAGGGTTAAGGTTTAGGTTTGGGTTAGAGTTAGGTTTAGACTTAGGTTTTGGTTTAGGGTTAGGTTCAGAGTTAGGGTTAGGGTTAGGGTTAGGGTTAGGGTTAGGTTTAGCATTAGGGTTAGGTTTAGGTTTAGGTTTTGTATTAAGGTTAGGTTTACGGTTAGGGTTAGGGTTTGGTTTGGGTTAGGGTTAATGTTACGGATAGGCTAAGGGTTAGGTTTCAGATTAGGGTTAGGTTTAGGGTTACTGTTAGAGGTTGGTTTAGGTTTCGGGTTAGGCTTAGGGTTAGGGTTAGGGTTAGGGATTGGTTTGGGGTAGGGTTAGTGTTAGGGTTAGGGATAGGTTTTAGGTCAGGTTTAGGCTTAGGGTTAGGGTTAGAATTTAGGTTTGGTTTAGGGTTAGAGTTAGGGTAAGGGTTTGGGTTAGTGTTAGGGTTTGGGATAGGGTTAGGGTTAGGGTAAGGGTTAGGGTTAATGTTTGTGTTAGGGTTAGGGTTAGGGTTAGGGTTAGTGTTAGGATTAGGGTTTGTGTTAGGTTTAGGTTTAGAGTTAGGGTTAGGGTTTGGGTTTGGGTTAGGGTTAGGGTTAGGGTTAGGGTTTGTTTTAGTGTTAGGGTTAGGTTTAGGGTTAGGTTGTGGCTTTGGGTTAGGGTTAGGGTTTGTGTTAGGTTTAGGTTTAGGGTTAGGGTTAGGGTTTGGTTTGGGTTAGGGTTAATGTTACGGATAGGGTAAGGGTTAGGTTTCGGGTTAGGGTTAGGTTTAGTGTTATTGTTAGAGTTTGGTTTAGGTTTAGGGTTAGGGTTAGATTTAGGGTTAGGGTTAGGGATTGGTTTGGGTCAGGGTTAGTGTTAGGGTTAGGGATAGGGTTTAGGTCAGGGTTAGGGTTAGGTTCAGGGTTAGAGTTTAGGTTTTTTTTATGGTTAGGGTTTGGGTTAGGGTTAGTGTTAGGGTTTGTTTTGGGTTAGGGTTAATGTTACGGATAGGGTAAGGGTTAGGTTTGGGGTTAGGGTTAGGTTTAGGGTTAATGTTAGAGGTTTGTTTGGGGTTAGGGTTAGGGTTAGGGTTAGGGATTGGTTTGGGGTATGGTTAGTGTTAGGGTTAGGGCTTGGGTTTAGGTTAGGTTTAGGGTTTGGGTCAGGCTTAGGGTTAGGCTTTGGGTTTGGGTTAGGTTTAGGTTTAGGTTTAGGGTTAGGGTTAGGGTTAGGGTTTGTGTTTGGGTTAGAGTAAGTTTTAGGGTTAGGGTCTGGGTTAGGTTTAGGTTTAGGGTTAGGGTTTGGGTTTGGTTTACGGTTATGGTTATGGTTAGGGTTAGGGTTAGGTTTAGGGTTTGCATTTGGTTTAGAGTAAGGTATAGGGTTAGGGTCTGGGTTAGGTTTAGGTTTAGGGTTAGGTTAGGGTTAGGGTTAGGGTTTAGGTGTTAGCTTTATGGTTAGGGTAAGGGTTAGGTTTATGGTTTGGGTATGGGTCAGGTTTAGGTTTAGGGTTAGGGTTTGTTTTTGATTTACGGTTATAGTTAGGGTTACAGTTAGGGTTTGGTTTGGGTTAGGGTTAGTGTTAGCATTATGGTTAGCTTTAGGGTTTGGGTTAGGGTTAGGGTTAGGGTAGGGGTTTGGGTTAAGGTTTGGTTTAGGGTTAAGTTTAGGGTTAGGGTTAGGGTATGGTTATGGGTTTGGGTTAGGGTTAGGTTTAGGGTTAGGGTTAGGATTTGATTTAGGGTTTGGGTTAGGGTTAAGGTTAGGGTTATGGTTAGGGTTAGGGTTCGAGTTAGGGTTAGGGTTAGGGTTGGTGTTACGGTTAGGGTTTGGGTTAGGGTTAGGGCTAGGCGATAGATATAGTGTTACGGTTAGGGTTTGGGTTAGGGTTAGGGTTAGGTTTAGGCTTAGGGTTAGTATTTGGCTTGGTTTAGGGTTAG
>JAJHUQ010000034.1:7750000-7755000 GCA_035773235.1 Eospalax fontanierii
TTGTGGGTTTGGGTTAGGGTTAGGGTTTGTGTTAGGTTTAGGGTTAGGGTTAGGGTTATGGTTTCGGTTTGGGTTAGGGTTAGGGTTAGGGTTAGTGTTGGGGTTAGTGTTAGGGTTACGGTTATGGTGTGGGTTTGGGTTAGGGTTAGGCTTAGGTTTAGGGTTAGGGTAAGGGTTAGATTTAGGGTTTGTGTTAGGGTTAGGATTAGGGTAAGGGTTAGGGTAAGGGGAAGGCGATAGTCTAAGGTTTAGGGTAAGGGTTAGGGTTTGGGCTTAGGATAGGGATAGTGTTAGGGTTAGTATTAGGGTTAGGTTTAGTGTTAGGATTAGGGTTTGGGTTTCGGTTAGGGGTAGGTTTAGGGTTAGGGTTTGGGTTAGTGTTAGGGTTTGGGATAGGGATAGGGTTAGGGTAAGGGTGAGAGTTAGGGTTTGTGTTAGGGTTGGGGTTAGGGTTAGGGTTAGTGTTAGGATTAGGGTTTGTGTTAGGTTTAGTGTTAGGGTTTGGGTTTGGGTTAGGGTTAGTGTTAGGGTTAGGGTTTGGTTTAGTGTTAGGGTTAGGGTTAGCGTTAGGATTTGGGTTAGGGTCAGGGTTAGGGTTAGGGTTAGGCTTTGGGTTTGGGTTATAGTTTGGGTTTGAGTTAGGGTTAGGGTTGGGGTTAGTGTTAGGGTTACGGTTATGGTGTGGGTTTGGGTTAGGGTTAGGCTTAGGTTTAGGGTTAGGGTAAGGGTTAGATTTAGGGTTTGTGTTAGGGTTAGGATTAGGGTTAGCGTTAGGGTTAGTGTTAGGATTACGGTTAGGGTTTGGGTTAGGGTTAGGTTTCAAGTTTGGGTTTGGGTTAGGGTTAGGGTTTCGGTTAGGGTTAGGGTTTGGGTTAGGGTTATGGTTCGGTTTAGGGTGTGGGTTTGGGTTAGGCTTAGGGGTGGTTTAGGGTTAGCGTTTGGGTTAGGATTCAGGTTAGGGTTAAGGTTTAGGTTTGGGTTAGAGTTAGGTTTAGACTTAGGTTTTGGTTTAGGGTTAGGTTCAGAGTTAGGGTTAGGGTTAGGGTTAGGGTTAGGTTTAGCATTAGGGTTAGGTTTAGGTTTAGGTTTTGGATTAAGGTTAGGTTTAGGGTTAGGGTTAGGGTTTGGTTTGGGTTAGGGTTAATGTTACGGATAGGCTAAGGGTTAGGTTTCAGATTAGGGTTAGGTTTAGGGTTACTGTTAGAGGTTGGTTTAGGTTTAGGGTTAGGCTTAGGGTTAGGGTTAGGGTTAGGGATTGGTTTGGGGTAGGGTTAGTGTTAGGGTTAGGGATAGGTTTTAGGTCAGGTTTAGGCTTAGGGTTAGGGTTAGAGTTTAGGTTTGGTTTAGGGTTAGTGTTAGGGTAAGGGTTTGGGTTAGTGTTAGGGTTTGGGATAGGGTTAGGGTTAGGGTAAGGGTAAGGGTTAGGGTTTGTGTTAGGGTTAGGGTTAGGGTTAGGGTTAGTGTTAGGATTAGGGTTTGTGTTAGGTTTAGGGTTAGGGTTAGGGTTAGGTTTTGGGTTTGGGTTAGGGATAGGGTTAGGGTTAGGGTTTGTTTTAGTGTTAGGGTTAGGTTTAGGGTTAGGTTGTGGCTTTGGGTTAGGGTTAGGGTTTGTGTTAGGTTTAGGTTTAGGGTTAGGGTTAGGGTTTGGTTTGGGTTAGGGTTAATGTTACGGATAGGGTAAGGGTTAGGTTTCGGGTTAGGGTTAGGTTTAGTGTTATTGTTAGAGTTTGGTTTAGGTTTAGGGTTAGGGTTAGGTTTAGGGTTAGGGTTAGGGATTGGTTTGGGTCAGGGTTAGTGTTAGGGTTAGGGATAGGGTTTAGGTCAGGGTTAGGGTTAGGTTCAGGGTTAGAGTTTAGGTTTTTTTTATGGTTAGGGTTAGGGTTAGGGTTAGTGTTAGGGTTTGTTTTGGGTTAGGGTTAATGTTACGGATAGGGTAAGGGTTAGGTTTCGGGTTAGGGTTAGGTTTAGGGTTACTGTTAGAGGTTGGTTTAGGGTTAGGGTTAGGGTTAGGGTTAGGGATTGGTTTGGGGTAGGGTTAGTGTTAGGGTTAGGGCTTGGGTTTAGGTTAGGTTTAGGGTTTGGGTCAGGCTTAGGGTTAGGCTTTGGGTTTGGGTTAGGTTTAGGTTTAGGGTTAGGGTTAGGGTTAGGGTTTGTGTTTGGGTTAGAGTAAGGTTTAGGGTTAGGGTCTGGGTTAGGTTTAGGTTTAGGGTTAGGGTTAGGGTTAGGGGTTAGGGGTTAGCTTTATGGTTAGGGTAAGGGTTAGGTTTAGGGTTTGGGTATTGGTCAGGTTTAGGTTTAGGGTTAGGGTTTGGGTTTGGTTTACGGCTATGGTTATGGTTAGGGTTAGGGTTAGGTTTAGGGTTTGCGTTTGGGTTAGAGTAAGGTATAGGGTTAGGGTCTGGGTTAGGTTTAGGTTTAGGGTTAGGTTAGGGTTAGGGTTAGGGGTTAGGTGTTAGCTTTATGGTTAGGGTAAGGGTTAGGTTTATGGTTTGGGTATGGGTCAGGTTTAGGTTTAGGGTTAGGGTTTGTGTTTGATTTACGGTTATAGTTAGGGTTACAGTTAGGGTTTGGTTTAGGGTTTGGTTTGGGTTAGGGTTAGTGTTAGCATTATGGTTATCTTTAGGGTTTGGGTTAGGGTTAGGGTTAGGGTAGGGGTTTGGGTTAAGGTTTGGTTTAGGGTTAAGGTTAGGGTTAGGGTTAGGGTATGGTTATGGGTTTGGCTTAGGGTTAGGTTTAGGGTTACGGTTAGGATTTGGGTTAGGGTTTGGGTTAGGGTTAAGGTTAGGGTTATGGTTAGGGTTAGGGTTCGAGTTAGGGTTAGGGTTAGGGTTGGTGTTACGGTTACGGTTTGGGTTAGGGTTAGGGCTAGGCGATAGATATAGTGTTACGGTGAGCGTTTGGGTTAGGGTTAGGGTGAGGTTTAGGCTTAGGGTTAGTATTTGGCTTGGTTTAGGGTTAGTGTTAGGGTTAGGGGACGGGTTAGGGTTAGGGTTAGGTTTAGGGGCAGTTTAGTGTTAGGGTTATGGTTAGGATTAAGTTTAGGGTTAAGGTTTAGGTTTGGGTTAGAGTTAGGTTTAGAGTTGGGGTTTGGTTTAGTGTTAGGTTTAGGGTTAGGTTTGGGGTTAGGGTTAGGGTGAGGGTTAGGGTTAGGGTTAAGGTTAGGTTTAGGATTAGGGTTAGGTTTAGGTTTAGGTTTTGGGTTAGGGTTAGGGTTAGTGTTAGGGTTTGGTTTCGGTTAGGGTTCATGTTACGGATAGGGTAAGGGTTAGGTTTGGGCTTAGGGTTAGGTTTAGGGTTATTGTTAGAGGTTGGTTTAGGGTTAGGGTTAGGGTTAGGGTTAGGGTTAGGGATTGATTTGGGGTAGGGTTAGTGTTATGGTTAGGGATAGAGTTTAGGTTAGGGTTAGGTTTAGGGTTAAGGTTTATGTTTGGTTTAGGGTTAGTGTTAGGGTTAGGGTTTAGGTTAGGGTTAGGGTTAGTGTTATGGGTAGGGTTTAGGGTGAGGGTTAGGGTTAGAGTTAGGGTTACGGTTTGGGTTAGGGTTAGGGTAGGTTTATTTTTAGTGTTTGGGCTTGGGTTAGGGTTAGGTTTAGTGTTAGGGATAGAGTTAGGGTTAGGTTTTGGCTTAGGGTTAGGGTTAGGGTTAGGATTAGGTTTAGGGTTAGGCGTTAGGGATAGGGTGAGAGTTATGGTTACGGTTAGATTTTGGGTTTGGGTTAGGGTTAGGGTTAAGGTTAGGGTTTGCATTAGGGTTTCGGTTAGGGTTAAGGTTTGGGTTAGGGTTAGGGGTTAGGGTTGGGGTTAGGGTTAGGGTTCCGGTTAGGGTTAGGTTTAGGTTTAGAGTTCGTGTTACGGTTAGCGTTTGGGTTAGGGTTAGGGTTAGGGTTAGGGCTAGGGTTAGTGTTAGGGTTAGTGTTAGGGTTAGTGTTTGGTTTAGGGTTACGGTGAGGTTTAGGGTTAGTGTTTGGGCTTGGGTTAAGGTTAGGTTTAGGGATAGGGTTAGGGTTAGGGTTTGGCTTAGGGTTAGGGTTAGGGTTAGGATTAGGGTTAGGGTTAGGCGTTAGGGATAGGGTGAGAGTTAGGGTTACGGTTAGGTTTTGGGTTTCGGTTAGGGTTAGGTTTAGGGTTTGGGTTTTTGTTAGGGTTAGGGTTTGTGTTAGGGTTAGGGTTTGGGTTAGAGTTAGTGTTTGGGATAGGGTTAGGGTTAGGGTAAGGGTTAGGGTTAGGGTTTGTGTTAGGGTTAGGGTTAGGGTTATTGTTAGGATTAGGGATTGGGTTAGTTTTAGGGTTAGGGTCATGGTTAGGTTTTAGGGTTAGGGTTATGGTTAGGGTTAGGGTTCGGGTTAGGGTTCCGGATAGGTTTAGGGTTAGTGTTACGGTTAGGGTTTGGGTTAGGGTTTGGTTTAGGGTTAGGGTTAGGGTTAGGGTTTGGGTTAGGGTTAGGGTTAGGGTTTGGGTTAGGATTAGGGGTAGGGTTAGGAGTAACGGTAGGGTTAGGGTTAAGGATTGGTTTGGGGTAGGGTTAATGTTAGGGTTAGGGTTAGGGTTTGGGTTAGAGTAAGGTATCGGGTTAGGGTTTGGCTTAGGTTTAAGGTTAGGTTTAGGGTTTGGGTTAGGGTTTGGGTTAGGCTTAAGGTTACGCTTAGGGTTAGGCGTTAGGGTTAGGGTTAGGGTTAGGGTTTTTGGATAGGGATAGGGTTAGTGTTACGGTTAGGGTTTAGGGTACGGTTAGGTTTAGGGTTAGGGTTAATGTTAGGGTTTGTGTTAGGGTTATGGTTAGGGTTACGGTATGGGTTATGGTTATGGTGAGGTTTACCGTTATTGTTTGGGCTTGGGTTAGAGATAGTTTTGGGCTTAGGGTTAGGGTTAGGGTTAGGGTTAGGGCTAGGCCATAGGGATATGGTTAGGGTTAGGGTTAGGGTTAGGGTTTCTTCTTGGGATAGGGTTAGTGTTAGGCTTAGTATTAGGGTTAGGTTTAGTGTTAGGATTAGGGCTTGGGTT
>JAJHUQ010000034.1:7765000-7767500 GCA_035773235.1 Eospalax fontanierii
GTAAGTGTTAGGGTTAGGGTTTGGATTAGGGTTAGGGTTAGCTTTAGGCTTAGGGTTAGGGTTTGTATTGGTTTAGGGTTAGTGTTGGGGTTAGGGTAAGTGTTAGGGTTAGGGTTAGGGTTAGGGTTAGTTTTAGGGCTTGGGTTAGCGTTAGGTTTAGGGTTATGGCTTGGGTTTAGGTTAGGTTTAGGGTTTGGGTTAGGCCTCGGTTTAGTGTTTGGGTTTGGGTTAGGTTTAGGGTTAGGGTTAGGGTTAGGGTAAGGGTTAGGGTTAGGGTTTGTGTTAGGGTTAGGGTTAGGGTTAGGGTTTTTGTTAGGATTAGGGTTTGTGTTAGGTTTAGGGTTAGGGTTAGGGTTAGGGTTTGGGTTTGGGTTAGGGTTAGGGTTAGGGTTAGGTTTGGTTTAGTGTTAGTGTTAGGGTTAGGGTTAGGGTTACGGTTAGGATTTGGGTTAGGGTCAGGGATAGGGTTAGGGTTTTTGTTAGGATTAGGGTTTTTGTTAGGTTTAGGGTTAGGGTTATGGTTTGGGTTTGGGTTAGGGTTAGGGTTAGGGTTAGGTTTGGTTTAGTGTTAGGGTTAGGGTTAGCGTTAGGGTTAGGGTTAGTGTTTGGTTTAGGGTTAGGATTAGGCTTAGGGTTAGGGTTTGGGTAAGTGTTAGGGTTAGGGTTTGTATTGATTTAGGGTTAGTGTTAGGGTTAGGGTAAGGGTTAGCGTTAGGGTTAGGGTTTGGGTTAGGGTTAGTTTTAGGGCTTGGGTTATCGTTAGGGTTAGGGTTAGGGCTTGCGTTTAGGTTAGGTTTAGGGTTTGGGTAAGGCCTACGGTTAGGTTTTGGGTTTGGGTTAGGTTTAGGGTTAGGATTAGGGTTAGGGTTAGGATTAGGGTTTGCGTTTGGGTTAGAGTAAGGTATAGGGTTAGGGTTTGGGTTAGGTTTAGTGTTAGTGTTAGGGTTAGGGTTAGGGTTTGGGTTAGGTTTAAGGTTAGGGTTAGGGTTAGGGGTTAGGGTTAGGGTTAGGGTTTGGGATAGGGTTAGGGTTAAGGTTAGGGTTAGGGTTTGGGTTAGGGTTAGGGTTAGGTTTAGGGTTTGGGTTACGGTTAGGGTTAAGGTTAGGATTTGCGTTAGGGTTTCGGTTAGGGTTAGGGTTAGGGCTTAGGGTTGACGTTAGGGTTAGGGTTCGGGTTAGGGTTAGGGTTAGGTTTAGAGTTCGTGTTACGGTTAGCGTTTGGGTTAGGGTTAGGGTTAGGCTTAGGGTTACTGTTTTGTTTAGGGCTACGGTGAGGTTTAGGGTTAGTGTTTGGGCTTGGGTTAAGGTTAGGTTTAGGGATAGGCTTAGGGTTAGTGTTTGGCTTACGGTTAGGGTTAGGGTTAGGATTAGGGATAGGGTTACGCGTTAGGGATAGGGTGAGAGTTAGGGTTAGGGTTAGGGTTAGGGTTAGGGTTAGGGTTAGGGATCGGGTTTGGTTTAGGGTTAGGGTTAGGGGTAGGGTTAGGGTTAGGGTTTGTATTAGTGTTAGGGTTTGGGATAGGGTTAGGGTTAGGGTAAGGGTTAGGGTTAGGGTTTGTGTTAGGGTTAGGATTAGGGTTAGGGTTAGGGTTATTGTTAGGATTAGGGATTGGGTTAGGTTTAGGGTTAGAGTCAGGGTTAGGTTTTAGGGTTAGGGTTATGGTTAGTTTTAGGGTTCGGTTTAGGGTTCCGGTTAGGTTTAGGGTTAGTGTTACGGTTAGGGTTTGGGTTAGGGTTAGGTTTAGGGTTAGGGTTAGGGTAGGGTTTGGGTTAGGGTTAGGGTTAGGGTTCGGGTTAGGGTTTGGGATAGGGTTAGGGTTAGGGTTCGGGTTAGGGATCGGGTTTGGTTTAGGGTTCGTGTTACAGTTAGGGTTTGGGTTAGGATTAGGGTTAGGGTTAGGGTTAACGTTAGGGTTAGGGTTAAGGATTGGTTTGGGGTAGGGTTAATGTTAGGGTTATGGTTAGGGTTTGGGTTAGAGTAAGGTATCGGGTAAGGGTTTGGGTTAGGCTTAAGGTTCGGGTTAGGGTTAGGGTTAGGTTTAGAGTTCGTGTTACGGTTAGCGTTTGGGTTAGGGTTAGGGTTAGGCTTAGGGTTACTGTTTTGTTTAGGGCTACGGTGAGGTTTAGGGTTAGTGTTTGGGCTTGGGTTAAGGTTAGGTTTAGGGATAGGCTTAGGGTTAGTGTTTGGCTTACGGTTAGGGTTAGGGTTAGGATTAGGGATAGGGTTACGCGTTAGGGATAGGGTGAGAGTTAGGGTTAGGGTTAGGGTTAGGGTTAGGGTTAGGGTTAGGGATCGGGTTTGGTTTAGGGTTAGGGTTAGGGGTAGGTTTAGGGTTAGGGTTTGTATTAGTGTTAGGGTTTGGGATAGGGTTAGGGTTAGGGTAAGGGTTAGGGTTAGGGTTTGTGTTAGGGTTAGGATTAGGGTTAGGGTTAGGGTTATTGTTAGGATTAGGGATTGGGTTAGGTTTAGGGTTAGAGTCAGGGTTAGGTTTTAGGGTTA
>JAJHUQ010000034.1:7775000-7780000 GCA_035773235.1 Eospalax fontanierii
GGTGTAGGATTAGGGTTAGGATTAGAGTTAGGTTTTGGGTTAGGGTTAGAGTTAGGGTTAGGGTTAGGGTTTGAATTGGGGTAGGGTTAGAGTTACGAATAGGGTAAGGGTTACGTTTTTTGTTCGGATTAGGTTTAGGGTTTGGGTTAGAGGTTGGTTGAGGTTTAGGTTTAGGGTTAGGATGAGAGTTAGGGTTTGGTTTGGGTTAGGTTAGTGTTAGGGTTAGGGATAGGGTTTGGGTTAGGGTTAGGGATAGGTTTAGGGTTTAGGTTCGGGTTCGGGTTAGGGTTAGGATTAGGGTTAGGGTCAGGGCTTGGGTTAGGATTAGGGTTAGGGTTAGGATTAAGGTGAGGGTTAGGGTTTGGGTTTGAGTTAGAGTAAGGTTGAGGCTTAGTGTTTGGGTTAGGGTTAGATTTAGGGTTAGGGTTTGGGTTAGGGTTAGGTTTAGGGTTAGGATTAGGATTAGAGTTAGGTTTAAGGTTAGGGTTAGGGTTAGGGTTAGGGGTTAGGGATTAGCCTTATGGTTAGGGTAAGTGTTATGTTTAGGGTTTGGGTTTGGTTCAGGTTTAGGTTTAGAGTTAGGGTTTGGGTTTGGGTTAGGGTTATGGTTAGGATTACGGTTAGGGTTAGTGTTAGGGTTTGGTTTGGGTTAGGGTTAGTGTTAGGGTTATGGTTAGGTTTAGGGTTTTGGTTAGGGATGGGTTAGGGTTAGGGTTTGAGTTAGGGTTAGGTTTAGGGTTATGGTTTAGGGTTTAGGGTTAGGGTCCGGTTTTGGTTAGGGTTAGGGTTAGGGTTAGTGTTTGGGTTAGGGTTTGTTTTAGGGTTAAGGTTAGGGTTACGTTTTGAGATAGGGTTTAGTTTTGGGTTAGGATTAGGGTTAGGGTTAGTTTTAGGTCTTGGGTTAGGGTTGGGGATAGGGTTACCGTTAGTTTTCCGATTAGGGTTTGGATTTCGGTTAGAGTTAGTGTTAGGGTTTCGGTTAGGTTTAGGGTTAGTGTTAGGGTTTAGGGTTTAGTGTTAGGGTTCGGGTAAGGGTTAGGGTTATGGTTTGTTTTAGGGTTTGGTTTAGCGTTATGGTTAGGGTCAAGGTTAGGGGTTAGGGTAAGGTTTTGGGTTAGGGTTAGGGTTAGGGTTCGGGTTTGGGTTAGGGTTAGGGTTAGGGTTCGGGTTAGGGTTCGGGTTAGGTTTAGGGTTATTGTTACGGTTAGGGTTTGTGTTAGGGTTAGGGTTAGGGTTAGAGTTAGGATTAGGGTTAGGGTTAGGGATTTGTTTGGGGTAAGGTTAATGTTAGGGTTAGGGATAGAGTTTAGGTTAGGCTTAGGGTTAGTTTTAGGGTTAGGGTTAAGGTTTGGGTTAGAGTAAGGTATCGGGTTAGGGTTTGGGTTAGGTTTAAGGTTAGGGTTAGGGTTAGGGCTTAGGGTTAGGGTTAGGGTTAGGGTTTGGGTTAGGGTTAGGGTTAGTGTTACGGTTAGGGTTTATGTTAGGGTTAGGTTTAGGGTTAATGTTAGGGTTTGTGTTAGGGTTACGGTGAGGGTTATGGTTAGGGTTACGGTATGGTTTAGGGTTATGATTAGGTTTAGGGTTATTGTTTGGCTTTGGTTAGAGTTTGGTTTGGGGTTAGGGTTAGAGTTAGGGTTAGGGTTTGGGTTAGGGTTAGGGTTAGGGTTAGGGGTTGGGGTTGGGATGGGGTTAGGGTTAGGGTTAGTATTAGGGTTAGGTTTAGTGTTAGGATTAGGGTTTGTGTTTCGGTTAGGATTAGGTTTAGGGTTAGGATTTGGGTTAGAGTTAGGGTTTGGGATAGGGTTAGGGTTAGGGTAAGGGTTAGGGTTAGGGTTAGGGTTAGGGTTAGGGTTTGTGTTAGGATTAGGGTTTGTGTTAGGTTTAGGGTTAGGGTTAGGTTTAGGGTTTGGGTTAAGGTGAGGGTTAGGGTTAGGGTTAGGGTAAGTGGTAGGGTTAGGGTTTGGGTTAAGGTTAGGTTTAGTTTTAGGTTTAGGGTTAGGGTTTGGTTTGGTTTAGGGTTAGTGTTAGGGTTACGGTAAGGGTTACGGTTAGGGTTAGGGTTAGGGGTGGTTTAGGGTTAGGGTTAGGGTTAGGATTAAGGTTATGGTTAAGGTTTAGATTTGGGTTAGGGTTAGGCTTAGGGTTAGGGTTTTGGTTTTGGTTACGTTTAGGTTTAGGGTTAGGGTTAGTGTTAGGTTTAGGGTTTGCGTTTGGGTTAGATTAAGGTAGAGGGTTAGTGTTGGGTTAGGTTTAGGTTTAGGGTTAGGGTTAGGCTTCGTGTTAGTGTTATGGGTGGTTTAGGGTTAGGGTTAGGGTTACGGTTAAGGTTAGGGTTAAGGTTTGGGTTTGGGTTAGAGTTGGGTTTAGAGTTAGGGTTTTGTTTAGGGTTAGGTGTAGGGTTAGGTTTGGGGTTAGGGTTAGGTTAGGGTTAGGCTTAGTGTTAGGTTTAGGATTAGGGTTAGGGTTAGGGTTAGGTTTTGGGTTAGGGTTAGAGTTAGGGTTGGGGTTAGGGTTTGGTTTGGGTTAGGGTTAGTGTTACGGATAGGGTAAGGGTTACGTTTTGGGTTAGGATTAGTTTTAGGGATCGGGTTAGAGGTTGGTTGAGGTTTAGGTTTAGGGTTAGGATGAGAGTTAGGGTTTGGTTTGGGTTAGGTTAGTGTTAGGGTTAATGATAGGGTTTGGGTTAGGTTTAGGGATAGGGTTAGGGTTTAGGTTCGGGTTCGGGTTAGGGTTAGGATTAGGGTTAGGGTCAGGGCTTGGGTTAGGATTAGGGTTAGGGTTAGATTTAAGGTGAGGGTTAGGGTTTGTGTTTGGGTTAGAGTAAGGTTGAGGCTTAGTGTTTGGGTTAGGGTTAGATTTAGGGTTAGGGTTTGGGTTAGGGTTAGGTTTAGGGTTAGGATTAGGATTAGAGTTAGGATTAAGGGTTAGGGTTAGGGTTAGGGTTAGGGGTTAGGGATTAGCCTTATGGTTAGGGTAAGTGTTATGTTTAGGGTTTGGGTTTGGTTCAGGTTTAGGTTTAGGGTTAGGGTTTGCGTTTGGTTTAGGGTTATGGTTAGGATTACGGTTAGGGTTAGTGTTAGGGTTTGGTTTGTGTTAGGGTTAGTGTTATGGTTAGGTTTAGGGTTTGGGTTAGGGCTGGGTTAGGGTTAGGGTTTGAGTTAGGTTTAGGTTTAGGGTTATGGTTTAGTTTTTAGGGTTAGGGTCCGGTTTTGGTTAGGGTTAGGGTTAGGGTTAGGGTTAGTGTTTGGGTTAGGGTTTGTTTTAGGGTTAAGGTTAGTGTTACGTTTTGAGATAGGGTTTAGTTTTGGGTTAGGATTAGGGTTAGGGTTAGTTTTAGGTCTTGGGTTAGGGTTAGGGTTAGGGTTACCGTTAGGTTTACAGTTAGGGTTTGGATTTCGGTTAGGGTTAGTGTTAGCGTTTCGGTTAGGTTTAGGGTTAGTGTTAGGGTTTAGGGTTTAGGGTTAGGGTTCAGGTAAGGGTTAGGGTTATGGTTTGTTTTAGGGTTTGGTTTAGCGTTAAGGTTAGGGTCAGGGTTAGGGGTTAGGGTAAGGTTTAGGGTTAGGGTTAGTGTTAGGTTTCGGGTTAGGTTTAGCGTTAGTGTTACGGTTAGGGTTTATGTTAGGTTTAGGGTTAGGGTTAGGGTTAGGGTTTGGGTTAGGGTTAGGGTTAGGGTTCGGGTTAGGTTTAGGGTTAGTGTTACGGTTAGGGTTTGGGTTAGGGTTAGGGTTAGGGTTAGAGTTAGGGTTAGGGTTAGGGTTAGGGATTTGTTTGGGGTAGGGTTAATGTTAGGGTTAGGGATAGAGTTTAGGTTAGGGTTAGGGTTAGTTTTAGGGTTAGGGTTAGGGTTTGGGTTAGAGTAAGGTATCGGGTTAGGGTTTGGGTTAGGTTTAAGGTTAGGGTTAGGGTTGGGGTTAGGGTTAGGGTTAGGGTTAGGGTTTGGGTTAGGGTTAGGGTTAGTGTTACGGTTAGGGTTTATGTTAGGGTTAGGTTTAGGGTTAATGTTAGGGTTTGTGTTTGGGATACGGTTAGGGTTATGGTTATGGTTACGGTATGGTTTAGGGTTATGATCAGGTTTAGGGTTATTGTTTGGGCTTGGGTTAGGGTTAGGTTTGGGGTTAGGGTTAGAGTTAGGGTTAGGGTTTGGCTTAGGGTTAGGGTTAGGGTTAGGGTTTGGGGTTGGGATAGGGTTAGTGTTAAGGTTAGTATTAGGGTTAGGTTTAGTGTTAGGATTAGGGTTTGTGTTTCGGTTAGGATTAGGTTTAGGGTTAGGATTTGGGTTAGAGTTAGGGTTTGGGATATGGTTTGGGTTAGGGTAAGGGGTAAGGATAGGGTTAGGGTTAGGGTTAGATGTAGGATTGGGGGTTGTGTTAGATTTAGGGTTAGGGTTAGGTTTAGGGTTTGGGTTTGGGTTAGGGTTAGGGTTAGGGTTAGGGTTTGGTTTAGTGTTAATGTTAGGGTTAGGGTGAGGGTTAGGGTTAGGATTTGGGTTAGGGTCAGGGTTAGGTTTAGGGTTTGGGATAGGGTTATGGTTATGGTTATGGTTAGGGTTAGGATTAGGGTTAGGGTTAGGGTTTGGGTTAGGGTTAGGGGTTAGGGGTTAGCTTTATGGTTAGGGTAAGGGTTAGGTTTAGGGTTTGGGTATGGGTCAGGTTTAGGTTTAGGGTTAGGGTTTAGTTTTGGTTTACGGTTATGGTTAGGGTTAGGGTTAGGGTTACGTTTAGGGTTTGCGGTTGGGTTAGAGTAAGGTATAGGGTTAGGGTCTGGGTTAGGTTTAGGTTTAGGTTTAGGTTTAGGGTTAGGGTTAAGGTTATTGTTTAGGGGTAAGCTTTATGATTAGGGTAAGGGTTAGGTTTAGGGTTTGGGTATGGGTCAGGTTTAGGTTTAGGGTTTGGGTTTGGTTTAAGGTTATCGTTAGGGTTACGGTTAGGGTTAGGTTTAGGGTTTGGTTTTGGTTAGGGTTAGTGTTAGGGTTATGGTTAGGTTTAGGGTTTGGGTTAGGT
>JAJHUQ010000034.1:7785000-7830000 GCA_035773235.1 Eospalax fontanierii
GGTTAGAGTTAAGATTAGGGTTTGTGTTAGGTTTAGGGTTAGGGTTAGGTTTAGGGTTTGGATTAGGCTGAGGATTAGGGTTAGGGTAAGGGTAAGTGGTAGGGTTAGGGTTTGGGTTAGGGTTAGGTTTAGTTTTAGGGTTAGGGTTAGGGTTTGGTTTGGTTTAGGGTTAGTGTTAGGGTTACGGTAAGGGTTAGGGTTAGGGGTGGTTTCGGGTTAGGGTTAGGGTTAGGATTAAGGTTATGGTTAAGGTTTAGATTTGGGTTAGGGTTAGGCTTAGGGTTAGGGTTTTGGTTTAGGTTACGTTTAGGTGTAGGGTTAGGGTTAGGGTTAGGGTTTGCGTTTGGGTTAGATTAAGGTAGAGGGTTAGTGTTGGGTTAGGTTTATGTTTAGGGTTAGGGTTAGGCTTCGTGTTAGTGTTAGGGGTGGTTTAGGGTTAGGGTTAGGGTTACGGTTAAGGTTAGGGTTAAGGTTTGAGTTTGGGTTAGAGTTGGGTTTAGAGTTAGGGTTTGGTTTAGGGTTAGGTGTAGGGTTAGGTTTGGGGTTAGGGTTAGGTTAGGGTTAGAGTTAGTGTTAGGTTTAGGATTAGGGTTAGGGTTAGGGTTAGGTTTTGGGTTAGGGTTAGAGTTAGGATTAGGGTTAGGGTTTGGTTTGGGTTAGGGTTAGTGTTACGGATAGGGTAAGGGTTACATTTTGTGTTAGGATTAGGTTTAGGGTTAGGGTTAGAGGTTGGTTGAGGTTTAGGTTTAGGGTTAGGATGAGAGTTAGGGTTTGGTTTGGGTTAGGTTAGTGTTAGGGATAGGGTTTGGGTTAGGGTTAGGGATAGGGTTAGGGTTTAGGTTCGGGTTCGGGTTAGGGTTAGGATTAGGGTTAGGGTCAGGTGTTGGGTTAGGATGAGGGTTAGGGTTAGGATTAAGGTGAGTGTTAGGGTTTGGGTTTGAGTTAGAGTAAGGTTGAGGCTTAGTGTTTGGGTTAGGGTTAGATTTAGGGGTAGGGTTTGGGTTAGGGTTAGGTTTAGGGTTAGGATTAGGATTAGAGTTAGGGTTAAGTGTTAGGGTTAGGGTTAGCGTTAGGGGTTAGGGATTAGCCTTATGGTTAGGGTAAGTGTTATGTTTAGGGTTTGGGTTTGGTTCAGGTTTAGGTTTAGGGTTAGGGTTTGGGTTTGGTTTAGGGTTATGGTTAGGATTACGGTTAGGGTTAGTGTTAGGGTTTGGTTTGGGTTAGGGTTAGTGTTAGCGTTATGGTTAGGTGTAGGGTTTGGGTTAGGGCTGGGTTAGGGTTAGGGTTTGAGTTAGGGTTAGGTTTAGGGTTATGGTTTAGGGTTTAGGGTTAGGGTCCGGTTTTGGTTAGGGTTAGGGTTAGGGTTAGGGTTAGTGTTTGGGTTAGGGTTTGTTTTAGGGTTAAAGTTAGGTTTACGTTTTGAGATAGGGTTTAGTTTTGGGTTAGGATTAGGGTTAGGGTTAGTTTTAGGTCTTGGGTTAGGGTTAGGGTTAGGGTTACCGTTAGGTTTACGGTTAGGGTTTGGATTTCGGTTAGTGTTAGTGTTAGGGTTTAGGGTTTAGGGTTAGGGTTCGGGTAAGGGTTAGGGTTATGGTTTGTTTTAGGGTTTGGTTTAGCGTTAAGGTTAGGGTCAGGGTTAGGGATTAGGGTAAGGTTTAGGGTTAGGGTTAGGGTTAGGTTTCGGGTTAGGTTTAGCGTTAGTGTTACGGTTAGGGTTTATGTTAGGTTTAGGGTTAGGGTTAGGGTTAGGGTTTGGGTTAGGGTTAGGGTTAGGGTTCGGGTTAGGGTTCGGGATAGGTTTAGGGTTAGTGTTACGGTTAGTGTTTGGGTTAGGGTTAGGGTTAGGGTTAGAGTTAGGGTTAGGGTTAGGGTTAGGGATTTGTTTGGGGTAGGGTTAATGTTAGGGTTAGGGATAGAGTTTAGGTTAGGGTTAGGGTTAGTTTTAGGGTTAGGGTTAGGGTTTGGGTTAGAGTAAGGTATCGGGTTAGGGTTTGGGTTAGGTTTAAGGTTAGGGTTAGGGTTAGGGGTTAGGGTTAGGGTTAGGGTTAGGGTTTGGGTTAGGGTTAGGGTTAGTGTTACGGTTAGGGTTTATGTTAGGTTTAGGTTTAGGGTTAATGTTAGGGTTTGTGTTAGGGTTACGGTTAGGGTTATGGTTAGGGTTACGGTATGGTTTAGGGTTATGATTAGGTTTAGGGTTATTGTTTGGGCTTGGGTTAGGGTTAGGTTTGGGGTTAGGGTTAGAGTTAGGGTTAGAGTTTGGCTTAGGGTTAGGGTTAGGGTTAGTGTTTGGGGTTGGGATAGGGTTAGTGTTAGGGTTAGTATTAGGGTTAGGTTTAGTGTTAGGATTAGGGTTTGTGTTTCGGTTAGGATTAGGTTTAGGGTTAGGATTTGGGTTAGAGTTAGGGTTTGGGATAGGGTTAGGGTTAGGGTAAGGGTTAGGGTTAGTGTTAGGGTTAGGTTTAGGGTTAGTGTTAGGATTAGGGTTTGTGTTAGGTTTAGGGTTAGGGTTAGGTTTAGGGTTTGGGTTTGGGTTAGGGTTAGGGTTAGGGTTAGGGTTTGGTTTAGTGTTAATGTTAGGGTTAGGTCTATTGTTAGGTTTAGGATTTGGTTTAGGGTGAAGGTTAGGTTTAGGGTTTGGGATAGGGTTATGGTTATGGTTAGGGTTAGGGTTAGGATTAGTGTTAGGGTTAGGGTTTGGGTTAGGGTTAGTGTTAGGTTTTGGGTTTGAGTTAGGGTTAGGGTTAGGTTTAGGGTTGGGGTTAGTGTTAGGGTTAGGGTTAGGGTGTGGGTTTGGGTTTCGGTTAGGCTTAGGGTTAGGGTTAGGGTTAGGGTTTAGATTTGGTTTACGGTTATGGTTATGGTTAGGGTTAGGGTTAGGGTTAGGGGATAGGGTTTAGCTTTATGGTTATGGAAAAGGTTAGGTTTAGGGTTTGGGTATAGGTCAGGTTTAGGTTTAGGTTAGGGTTTAGGTTTGGTTTACGGATATGGTTAGGTTTAGGGTTAGGGTTAGTTTTAGGGTTTGCATTTCGGTTAGAGTAAGGTATAGGGTTAGGGTCTGGGTTAGGTTTAGGTTGAAGTTTAGGGTTATGGTTAGGGTTAGGGGTTAGGGGTTAGCTTTATGGTTAGGGTAAGTGTTAGGTTTAGGGTTTGGTATGGGTCAGGTTTAGGTTTAGGATTAGGGTTTAGGTTTGGTTTACGGTTATGGTTAGGGTTAGGGTTAGGGTTAGGTTTAGGGTTTGCGTTTGGGTTAGAGTAAGGTATAGGGTTAGGGTCTGGGTTAGGTTTAGGTTTAGTTTTAGGGTTAGGGTTAGGGTTAAGGTTAGGGTTTAGGGGTAAGCTTTATGGTTAGGGTAAGGGTTAGGTTTAGGGTTTGGGTATGGGTCAGGTTTAGGTTTAGGGTTAGGGTTTGGGTTTGGTTTACGGTTATCGTTAGGGTTACGGTTAGGGTTAGGTTTAGGGTTTGGTTTTGGTTAGGGCTAGTGTTAGGGTTATGGTTAGGTTTAGGGTTTGGGTTAGGGTTAGGGTTAGGGCAGGGGTTTGTGTTCGGGTCTGGGTTAGGTTTAAGGTTAAGGTTAGGTTTAGAGTTTGGGTATGGGTTTGGGTTAGGTTTAGGTTTAGGGTTAGGGTTAGGATTTGGTTTAGTGTTAGTCTTAGGGTTTGGGTTAGGGTTAGGGTTAGTGTTAGGGTTAGGGTTCGTTTTAGGGTTAGGGTTAGGGTTAGGTTTGTTGTTACGGTTAGGGTTTGGGTTAGGGTTAGGGTTAGGGTTAGTGTTAGGGTTTGGGTTAGGGTGAGGGTTAGGGTTAGGGTTAGTGTAAGTGGTAGGGTTAGGGTTTGGGTTAGGGTTAGGTTTAGGTTTAGGGTTAGGGTTAGGGTTTGGTTTGGTTTAGGGTTAGTGTTAGGGTTACGGTAAGGGTTAGGTTTAGGGTTAGGGTTAGGGGTGGTTTAGAGTTAGGGTTATAGTTAGGATTAAGGTTATGGTTAAGGTTTAGATTTGGGTTAGGGTTAGGCTTAGGGTTAGGGTTTTGGATTAGGTTACGTTTAGGTTTAGGGTTAGGGTTAGGGTTAGGGTTAGGGTTTGCGTTTGGGTTAGATTAAGGTAGAGGGTTAGTGTTGGGTTAGGTTTAGGTTTAGGGTTAGGGTTAGGCTTCGTGTTAGTGTTAGGGGTGGTTTAGGGTTAGGGTTAGGGTTACGGTTAAGGTTAGGGTTAAGGTTAGGGTTAGGGTTAGTGTTAGGTTTAGGATTAGGGTTAGAGTTAGGGTTAGGTTTTGGGTTAGGGTTAGAGTTAGGGGTAGGGTTAGGGTTTGGTTTCGGTTAGGGTTAGTGTTACGGATAGGGTAAGGGTTACGTTTTGTGTGAGGATTAGGTTTAGGGTTAGGGTTAGAATTTGGTTGAGGTTTAGATTTAGGGTTAGGATGAGAGTTAGGGTTTGGTTTGGGTTAGGTTAGTGTTAGGGTTAGGGATAGGGTTTGGGTTAGGGTTATGGATAGGGTTAGGGTTTAGGTTCGGGTTCGGGTTAGGGTTAGGTTTATGGTTAGTGTCAGGGCTTGGGTTAGGATTAGGGTTAGGGTTAGGATTAAGGTGAGGGTTAGGGTTTGGGTTTGAGTTAGAGTAAGGTTGAGGCTTATTGTTTGGTTTAGGGTTAGATTTAGGGTTAGGGTTTGAGTATGGGTCAGGTTTAGGTTTAGCGTTAGGGTCCAGTTTCGGTTAGGGTTAGGTTAGGGTTAGTGTTTGGGTTAAGGTTTGTGTGAGGGTTAGGATTAGGGTTAGGGTTAGGTTATTGTTAGGATTAGGGATTGGGTTAGGTTTAGGGTTAGGGTTAGGGTTAGGGTTTGGGTTAGGGTTAGGGTTGAAGTTTGGGTTTGGGTAAGGTTTAGGGTTAGGTTTACGGTTAGGGTTTGGATTTCGGTTAGGGTTAGTGTTAGGGTTTCGGTTAGGGTTAAGGTTAGTGTTAGGGTTTAGGGTTTAGGGTTAGGGTTCGGGTAAAGGTTAGGGTTATGGTTTGTTTTAGGGTTTGGGTTAGGGTTAAGGTTAGGGTCAGGGTTAGCGGTTAGGGTAAGGTTTAAGGTTAGGTTTAGGGTTAGTGTTCGGGTTAGGGTTCGGGTTAGGTTTAGGGTTAGTGTTACGGTTAGGGTTTATGTTAGGGTTAGGTTTAGGGTTAGAGTTAGGGTTTGGGTTAGGGTTAGGGTTAGTGTTCGGGTTAGGGTTCGAGTTAGGTTTAGGGTTAGTGTTACGGTTAGGGTTTGTGTTAGGGTTAGGGTTAGGGTTAGAGTTAGGGTTAGGGTTAGGGATTTGTTTGGGGTAGGGTTAATGTTAGGGTTAGGGATAGAGTATAGGTTAGGGTTAGGGTTAGGGTTAGGGTTAGGGTGTGGGTTAGAGTAAGGTATCGGGTTAGGGTTTGGGTTAGGTTTAATGTTAGGGTTAGGGTTTGGGTTAGGGTTTGGGTTAGGGTTAAGGTTAGGGTTAGGGTTAGGGGTTAGGGTTAGGGTTAGGGTTAGGGTTTGGTTTAGGGTTAGGGTTAGTGTTACGGTTAGGGTTTAGGGTACGGTTAGGTTTAGGGTTATTGTTTGGACTTGGGTTAGGGTTAGGTTTGGGGTTAGGGTTAGAGTTAGGGTTAGGGTTTGGCTTAGGGTTATGGTTATGGTTAGGGTTAGGGTTAGGGCTAGGCGATAGGGATAGGGTTAGGGTTAGGGTTAGACTTAGGGTGTGGGCTTGGGATAGGGTTAGTGTTAGGGTTAGTATTAGTGTTAGGTTTAGTGTTAGGATTAGGGTTGGGGTTTCGGTTAGGATTAGGTTTAGGGTTAGGGTTTGGGTTAGTGTTAGGGTTTGGGATAGGGTTAGGGTTCGGGTAAGGGTAAGGGTTAGGTTTTGTGTTAGGGTTAGGGTTAGGGTTAGGGTTAGGTTTAGTGTTAGGATTAGGGTTTGTTTTAGGTTTATGGTTAGGGTTAGTTTAGGGTTTGGGTTTGGGTTAGGGTTAGGGTTAGGGTTAGGGTTTGGTTTAGTGTTAATGTTAGGGTTAGGGTTAGGGTTAGGATTTGGTTTAGGGTTAAGGTTAGGGTTAGGGTTAGCGTTGGGGTTAGTGTTAGGTTTAGGGTTAGGGTGTGGGTTTGGGTTAGGGTTAGGCTTAGGGTTAGGGTTAGGGTTAGGGTTACGTTTAGGGTTAGGGTTAGTGTTACGGTGAGGGGTTAGGTTAGGGTTACGTTTAGGGTTAATGGTAGGAATAGTGTTAGGGTTACGGTTACGGTTAGAGTTAGGCTTACGGTATGGTTTAGGGTTATGATTAGGTTTAGGGTTATTGTTTGGGCTTGGGTTAGGGTTAGTTTTGGGGTTAGGGTTAGAGTTAGGGTTAGGTTTTGGCTTAGGGTTAGGGTTAGGGTTAGGGTTTGGGGTTGGGTTAGGGTTAGTGTTAGGGTTAGTATTAGGGTTAGGTTTAGTGTTAGGATTAGGGTTTGTGTTTCGGTTAGGATTAGGTTTAGTGTTAGGATTTGGGTTAGAGTTAGGGTTTGGGATAGGGTTAGGGTTAGGGTAAGGGTTAGGGTTAGGTTTAGCGTTAGGGTTAGGGTTAGGGTTAGTGTTAGGATTAGGGTTTGTGTTAGGTTTAGGGTTAGGGTTAGGTTTAGGGTTTGGGTTTGGGTTAGGCTTAGGGTTTGGTTTAGTGTTAATGTTAGGGTTAGGGTTATTTTTAGGGTTAGGATTTGGTTTAGGGTCAGGGTTAGGTTTAGGGTTTGGGATAGGGTTATGGTTATGGTTAGGGTTAGGGTTAGGATTAGGATTAGTGTTAGGGTTAGGGTTTGGGTTAGGGTTAGTGTTAGGGTTTGGGTTTGAGTTAGGGTTAGGGTTAGGTTTAGGGTTGGGCTTAGTGTTAGGGTTAGGGTTAGGGTGTGGGTTTGAGTTAGGGTTAGGCTTAGGGTTAGGGTTAGGGTTAGGGTTTAGATTTGGTTTACGGTTATGTTTATGGTTATGGTTAGGGTTAGGGTTAGGGGTTAGGGGTTAGCTTTATGGTTATGGAAAGGGTTAGGTTTAGGGTTTGGGTATAGGTCAGGTTTAGGTTTAGGTTAGGGTTTAGGTTTGGTTTACGGTTATGGTTAGGGTTAGGGTTAGGGTTAGTTTTAGGGTTTGCATTTCGGTTAGAGTAAGGTATAGGGTTAGGGTCTGGGTTAGGTTTAGGTTGAGGTTTAGCGTTATGGTTAGGGTTAGGGGTTAGGGGTTAGCTTTATGGTTACGGTAAGTGTTAGGTTTAGGGCTTGGTATGGGTCACGTTTAGGTTTAGGATTAGGGTTTAGGTTTGGTTTACGGTTATGGTTAGGGTTAGGGTTAGGGTTAGGTTTAGGGTTTGCGTTTGGGTTAGAGTAAGGTATAGGGTTAGGGTCTGGGTTGGGTTTAGGTTTAGGTTTAGGGTTAGGGTTAGGGTTAAGGTTAGGGGTTGGGGGTAAGCTTTATGGTTAGGGTAAGGGTTAGGTTTAGGGTTTGGGTATGGGTCAGGTTTAGGTTTAGGGTTAGGGTTTGGGTTTGGTTTACGGTTATCGTTAGGGTTACGGTTAGGGTTAGGTTTAGGGTTTGGTTTTGGTTAGGGCTAGTGTTAGGGTTATGGTTAGGTTTAGGGTTTGGGTTAGGGTTAGGGTTAGGGCAGGGTTTTGTGTTAGGGTCTGGGTTAGGTTTAAGGTTAAGGTTAGGTTTAGGGTTTGGGTATGGGTTTGGGTTAGGGTTAGGTTTAGGGTTAGGGTTAGGATTTGGTTTAGTGTTAGTGTTAGGGTTTGGGTTAGGGTTAGGGTTAGGGTTAGGGTTAGGGTTCGTTTTAGGGTTAGGGTTAGGGTTAGGTTTGGTGTTACGGTTAGGGTTTGGGTTAGGGTTAGGGTTAGGGTTAGTGTTAGGTTTTGGGTTAGGGTGAGGGTTAGGGTTAGGGTTAGTGTAAGTGGTAGGGTTAGGGTTTGGGTTAGGGTTAGGTTTAGGTTTAGGGTTAGGGTTAGGGTTTGGTTTGGTTTAGGGTTAGTGTTAGGGTTACGGTAAGGGTTAGGTTTAGGGTTAGGGTTAGGGGTGGTTTAGGGTTAGGGTTATAGTTAGGATTAAGGTTATGGTTAAGGTTTAGATTTGGGTTAGGGTTAGGCTTAGGGTTAGGGTTTTGGTTTAGGTTACGTTTAGGTTTAGGTTTAGGGTTAGGGTTAGGGTTAGGTTTTGCGTTTGGGTTAGATTAAGGTAGAGGGTTAGTGTTGGGTTAGGTTTAGGTTTAGGGTTAGGGTTAGGCTTCGTGTTAGTGTTAGGGGTGGTTTAGGGTTAGGGTTAGGGTTACGGTTAAGGTTAGTTTTAAGGTTTGGGTTTGGGTTAGAGTTGGCTTTAGAGTTAGGGTTTGGTTTAGGGTTAGGTGTAGGGTTAGGTTTCGGGTTAGGGTTAAGTTAGGGTTAGGGTTAGTGTTAGGTTTATGATTAGGGTTAGGGTTAGGGTTAGGTTTTGGGTTAGGGTTAGAGTTAGGGTTAGGGTTAGGGCTTGGTTTGGGTGAGGGTTAGTGTGACGGATAGGGTAAGGGTTACGTTTTGTGTTACGATTAGGTTTATGGTTAGGCTTAGAGGTTGGTGGAGGTTTAGGTTTAGGGTTAGTATGAGAGTTAAGGTTTGGTTTGGGTTAGGTTAGTGTTAGGGTTAGGGATAGGGTTTGGGTTAGGGTTATGGTTAGGGTTAGGGTTTAGTTTCGGGTTCGGGTTAGGGTTAGGTTTATGGTTAGGGTCAGGGTTTGGGTTAGGATTAGGGTTAGGGTTAGGATGAAGGTGAGGGTTAGGGTTTGGGTTTGAGTTAGAGTAAGGTTGAGGCTTAGTGTTTGGTTTAGGGTTAGATTTAGGGTTAGGGTTTGGGTTAGGGTTAGGGTTAGGGTTAGGTTTAGGATTAGAGTTAGGGTTAAAGTTAGGGTTAGGGTTAGGGTTAGGGTTAGGGTTAGGGTTAGGGGTTAGGGGTTAGCCTTATGGTTAGGGTAAGGGTTATGTTTAGGGTTTTGGTTTGGTTCAGGTTTAGGTTTAGTGTTAGGGATTGGGTTTGGGTTAGGGTTATGGTTAGGATTACGGTTAGGGTTAGGGTTTGGTTTGGGTTAGGGTTAGCGTTAGGGTTATGGTTAGGATTAGGGTTTGGGTTAGGGCTGGGTTAGGGTTAGGGTTTGAGTTAGGGTTAGGTTTAGGGTTATGGTTTAGGGTTTAGCATTAGGGTCCAGTTTCGGTTAGGGTTAGGTTAGGGTTAGTGTTTGGGTTAGGGCTTGTGTGAGGGTTAGGATTAGGGTTAGGGTTAGGTTATTGTTAGGATTAGGGATTGGGTTAGGTTTAGGGTTAGGGTTAGGGTTAGGGTTTGGGTTAGGGTTAGGGTTGAAGTTTGGGTTTGGGTAAGGTTTAGGGTTAGGTTTACGGTTAGGGTTTGGATTTCGGTTAGGGTTAGTGTTAGGGTTTCGGTTAGCGTTAGGGTTAGTGTTAGGGTTTAGGGTTTAGGGTTAGGGTTCGGGTAAAGGTTAGGGTTATGGTTTGTTTTAGGATTTGGGTTAGCGTTAAGGTTAGGGTCAGGGTTAGCGGTTAGGGTAAGGTTTAAGGTTAGGTTTAGGGTTAGTGTTCGGGTTAGGGTTCGGGTTAGGTTTAGGGTTAGTGTTACGGTTAGGGTTTATGTTAGGGTTAGGTTTAGGGTTAGAGTTAGGGTTTGGGTTAGGGTTAGGGTTAGTGTTCGGGTTAGGGTTCGGGTTAGGTTTAGGGTTAGTGTTACGGTTAGGGTTTGGGTTAGGGTTAGGGTTAGGGTTAGAGTTAGGGTTAGGGTTAGGGATTTGTTTGGGGTAGGGTTAATGTTAGGGTTAGGGATAGAGTATAGGTTAGGGTTAGGGTTAGGGTTAGGGTTAGGGTGTGGGTTAGAGTAAGGTATCGGGTTAGGGTTTGGGTTAGGTTTAAGGTTAGGGTTAGGGTTTGGGTTAGGGTTTGGGTTAGGGTTAAGGTTAGGGTTAGGGTTAGGGGTTAGGGTTAGGGTTAGGGTTAGGGTTTGGTTTAGGGTTAGGGTTAGTGTTACGGTTAGGGTTTAGGGTACGGTTAGGTTTAGGGTAATTGTTTGGACTTGGGTTAGGGTTAGGTTTGGGGTTAGGGTTAGAGTTAGGGTTAGGGTTTGGCTTAGGGTTATGGTTATGGTTAGGGTTAGGGTTAGGGCTAGGCGATAGGGATAGGGTTAGGGTTAGGGTTAGACTTAGGGTTTGGGCTTGGGATAGGGTTAGTGTTAGGGTTAGTATTAGGGTTAGGTTTAGTGTTAGGATTAGGGTTGGGGTTTCGGTTAGGATTAGGTTTAGGGTTAGGGTTTGGGTTAGTGTTAGGGTTTGGGATAGGGTTAGGGTTCGGGTAAGGGTAAGGATTAGGTTTTGTGTTAGGGTTAGGGTTAGGGTTTGGGTTAGGTTTAGTGTTAGGATTAGGGTTTGTGTTAGGTTTATGGTTAGGGTTAGTTTAGGGTTTGGGTTTGGGTTAGGGTTAGGGTGAGGGTTAGGGTTTGGTTTAGTGTTAATGTTAGGGTTAGGGTTAGGGTTAGGATTTGGTTCAGGGTCAGGGTTAGGGTTAGGGTTTGGGATAGGGTTATGGTTATGGTTAGGGTTAGGGTTAGGATTAGGTTTAGGGTTAAGGTTAGGGTTACGGTTAGCGTTGGGGTTAGTGTTAGGTTTAGGGTTAGGGTGTGGGTTTGGGTTAGGGTTAGGCTTAGGGTTAGGGTTAGGATTTGGTTTAGTGTTAGTGTTAGGGTTTGGGTTAGGGTTAGAGTTAGGGTTAGGGTTAGGGTTCGTTTTAGGGTTAGGGTTAGGGTTTGGGTTAGGGTTAGGGTTAGGGTTAGGGTTAGGGTTCGTTTTAGGGTTAGGGTTAGGGTTAGGTTTGGTGTTACGGTTAGGGTTTCGGTTAGGGTTAGGGTTAGGGTTAGTGTTAGGTTTTGGGTTAGGGTGAGGGTTAGGGTTAGGGTTAGTGTAAGTGTCAGGGTTAAGGTTTGGGTTAGGGTTAGGTTTAGGTTTAGGGTTAGGGTTATGGTTTGGTTTGGTTTAGGGTTAGTGTTAGGGTTACGGTAAGGGTTAGGTTTAGGGTTAGGGTAAGGGGTGGTTTAGGGTTAGGGTTATAGTTAGGATTAAGGTTATGGTTAAGGTTTAGATTTGGGTTAGGGTTAGGCTTAGGGTTAGGGTTTTGGTTTAGGTTACGTTTAGGTTTAGGGTTAGGGTTAGGGTTAGGGTTAGGGTTTGCGTTTGGGTTAGATTAAGGTAGAGGGTTAGTGTTGGGTTAGGTTTAGGTTTAGGGTTAGGGTTAGGCTTCGTGTTAGTGTTAGGGGTGGTTTAGGGTTAGGGTTAGGGTTACGGTTAAGGTTAGGGTTAAGGTTTGGGTTTGGGTTAGTGTTGGGTTTAGAGTTAGGGTTTGTTTTAGGGTTAGGTGTAGGGTTAGGTTTGGGGTTAGGGTTAGGTTAGGGTTAGGGTTAGTGTTAGGTTTATGATTAGGGTTAGGGTTAGGGTTAGGTTTTGGGTTAGGGTTAGAGTTAGGGTTAGGGTTAGGGTTTGGTTTGGGTTAGGGTTAGTGTTACGGATAGGGTAAGGGTTACGTTTTGTGTTAGGATTAGGTTTAGGGTTAGGGTTAGAGGTTGGTTGAGGTTTAGGTTTAGGGTTAGGATGAGAGTTAGGGTTTGGTTTGGGTTAGGTTAGTGTTAGGGTTAGGGATAGGGTTTGGGTTAGGGTTATGGTTAGGGTTAGGGTTTAGTTTCGGGTTCGGGTTAGGGTTAGGTTTATGGTTAGGTTCAGGGTTTGGGTTAGGATTAGGGTTAGGGTTAGGATGAAGGTGAGGGTTAGGGTTTGGGTTTGAGTTAGAGTAAGGTTGAGGCTTAGTGTTTGGTTTAGGGTTAGATTTAGGGTTAGGGTTTGGGTTAGGGTTAGGGTTAGGGTTAGGTTTAGGATTAGAGTTAGGGTTAAAGTTAGGGTTAGGGTTAGGGTTAGGGTTAGGGTTAGGGTTAGGGTTAGGGTTAGGGTTTGGTTTGGGTTAGGGTTAGTGTTACGGATAGGGTTAGGGTTAGGGTTAGGGTTAGGGTTAGGGTTAGGATTAAGGTGAGGGTTAGGGTTTGGGTTTGAGTTAGAGTAAGGTTGAGGCTTAGTGTTTGGTTTAGGGTTAGATTTAGGGTTAGGGTTTGGGTTAGGGTTAGGGTTAGGGTTAGGGTTAGGATTAGAGTTAGGGTTAAAGTTAGGGTTAGGGTTAGGGTTTGGGTTAGGGTTAGGGTTAGGGGTTAGGCGTTAGCCTTATGGTTAGGGTAAGGGTTATGTTTAGGGTTTTTGTTTGGTTCAGGTTTAGGTTTAGTGTTAGGGATTGGGTTTGGGTTAGGGTTATGGTTAGGATTACGGTTAGGGTTACGGTTAGGGTTTGGTTTGGGTTAGGGTTAGCGATAGGGTTATGGTTAGGTTTAGGGTTTGGGTTAGGGCTGGGTTAGGGTTAGGGTTTGAGTTAGGGTTAGGTTTAGGGTTATGGTTTAGGGTTTAGCGTTAGGGTCCAGTTTCGGTTAGGGTTAGGTTAGGGTTAGTGTTTGGGTTAAGGTTTGTGTGAGGGTTAGGATTAGGGTTAGGGTTAGGTTATTGTTAGGATTAGGGATTGGGTTAGGTTTAGGGTTAGGGTTAGGGTTAGGGTTTGGGTTAGGGTTAGGGTTGAAGTTTGGGTTTGCGTAAGGTTTAGGGTTAGGTTTACGTTTAGGGTTTGGATTTCGGTTAGGGTTAGTGTTAGGGTTTCGGTTAGGGTTAGGGTTAGTGTTAGGGTTTAGGGTTTAGGGTTAGGGTTCGGGTAAAGGTTAGGGTTATGGTTTGTTTTAGGGTTTGGGTTAGGGTTAAGGTTAGGGTCAGGGTTAGCGGTTAGGGTAAGGTTTAAGGTTAGGTTTAGGGTTAATGTTCGGGTTAGGGTTCGGGTTAGGTTTAGGGTTAGTGTTACGGTTAGGGTTTATGTTAGGGTTAGGTTTAGGGTTAGAGTTAGGGTTTGGGTTAGGGTTAGGGTTAGTGTTCGGGTTAGGGTTCGGGTTAGGTTTAGGGTTAGTGTTACGGTTAGGGTTTGGGTTAGGGTTAGGGTTAGGGTTAGGCGATAGGGATAAGGTTAGGGTTAGGGTTAGAGTTAGGGTTTGGGCTTGGGATAGGGTTAGTGTTAGGGTTAGTATTAGGGTTAGGTTTAGTGTTAGGATTAGGGTTGGGGTTTCGGTTAGGATTAGGTTTAGGGTTAGGGTTTGGGTTAGTGTTAGGGTTTGGGATAGGGTTAGGGTTCGGGTAAGGGTTAGGGTTAGGTTTTGTGTTAGGGTTAGGGTTAGGGTTAGGGTTAGGTTTAGTGTTAGGATTAGGGTTTGTGTTAGGTTTATGGTTAGGGTTAGGTTTAGGGTTTGGGTTTGGGTTAGGGTTAGGGTTAGGGTTAGGGTTTTGTTTAGTGTTAATGTTAGGGTTAGGGTTAGGGTTAGGATTTGGTTTAGGGTCAGGGTTAGGGTTAGGGTTTGGGATAGTGTTATGTTTATGGTTAGGGTTAGGGTTAGGATTAGGGTTAGGGTTAAGGTTAGGGTTAGGGTTAGGGTTGGGGTTAGTGTTAGGTTTAGGGTTAGGGTGTGGGTTTGGGTTAGGGTTAGGCTTAGGGTTAGGGTTAGGGTTAGGGTTTCGTTTAGGGTTAGTTTTAGGGTTCGGGTTAGGTTTAGTGTGTGGGTTTGGGTTACGGTTAGGCTTAGGGTTACGGTTAGGGTAAGTGTTAGGGTTAGGTTTTGGGTTAGGGTTAGGGGTAGGGGTAGGTTTAGGGTTAGGGTTAGGGTTTGGTTTGGTTTAAGGTTAGTTTTAGTGTTAGGGGAAGGGTTAGAGTTAGGGTTAGGGTTAGGGGTGGTTTAGGGATAGTGTTAGGGTTAGGATTAAAGTTAGGGTTAAGGATTAGGATTGGGTTAGTGTTAGGTTTAGAGTTGGGGTTTGGTTTAGGGTTATGTTTAGGGTTAGGGTTGGGGTTACGGTTACGGTTAGGGTTAGGGTTAGGATTAGGGTTCGGTTTAGGTTTAGGTTTTGGGTTAGTGTTAGTGTTAAGGTTAGGCTTAGAGTTTGGTTTGGGTTAGGGTTAGGGTTAGGGTTTAGGTTTGGTTTAGGGTTAGGGTTAGGGTTAGTTTTAGGGCTTGGGTTAGTGTTAAGGTTAGGGTTAGGGCTTGGGTTTAGGTTAGGTTTAAGGTTTGGGTTAGGCTTAGGTTTAGGGTTTGTGTTTGGGTTAGGTTTAGCTTTGGGGTTAGGGTTAGGGTTAGGGTTAGGGTTAGTTTTAGGGCTTGGGTTAGGGTTAGGGTTAGGATTAGGGATTGGGTTTAGGTTAGGTTTTGTGTTTGGGTTAGGCTTAGGGATAGGGTTTGCGTTTGGCTTAGGTTTAGGTTTAGGTTTAGGGTTAGGTTTAGAGTTAGGGTTAGGGTTTGGGTTTGGGTTAGAGTAAGGAATCGGGTTAGGGTTTGGGTTAGTTTTAAGGTTAGGGTTAGGGTTTGGGTTAGGGTTAAGGTTAGTGTTACAGTTACGGTTTAGGTTAAGGTTAGGCTTAGGGTTAAGGTTAGGGTTAGGGTTTGTGTTAACGTTACGGTTAGGGTAATGGTAATGGTTATGCTTTCCGTGAGGGTTAGGGTTAAGGTTAAGGTTATTGTTTGGGCTTGGTTTAGGGTTAGGTTTAGGGTTAGGGTTAGAGTTAGGGTTAGTGTTTGGCTTAGGGTTAGGGTTAGCGTTAGGGTTAGGGCTAGGCGATAGGGATAGGGTTAGGGTTAGGGTTAGGGTTTGGTTTGGGTTAGGGTTAGCGTTAGGGTTATGGTTAGGTTTAGGTTTTGGGTTAGGGCTGGGTTAGGGTTAGGGTTTGAGTTAGGGATAGGTTTAGGGTTATGGTTTAGGGTTTAGCGTTAGGGTCCAGTTTCGGTTAGGGTTAGGTTAGGGTTAGTGTTTGGGTTAGGGTTTGTGTGAGGGTTAGGATTAGGGTTAGGGTTAGGTTATTGTTAGGATTAGGGATTGGGTTAGGTTTAGGGTTAGGGTTAGGGTTAGGGTTTGGGTTAGGGTTAGGGTTGAAGTTTGGGTTTGGGTAAGGTTTAGGGTTAGGTTTACGGTTAGGGTTTGGATTTCGGTTAGGGTTAGTGTTAGGGTTTCGGTTAGGGTTAAGGTTAGTGTTAGGGTTTAGGGTTTAGGGTTAGGGTTCGGGTAAAGGTTAGGGTTATGGTTTGTTTTAGGGTTTGGGTTAGGGTTAAGGTTAGGGTCAGGGTTAGCGGTTAGGGTAAGGTTTAAGGTTAGGTTTAGGGTTAGTGTTCGGGTTAGGGTTCGGGTTAGGTTTAGGGTTAGTGTTACGGTTAGGGTTTATGTTAGGGTTAGGTTTAGGGTTAGAGTTAGGGTTTGGGTTAGGGTTAGGGTTAGTGTTCGGGTTAGGGTTCGAGTTAGGTTTAGGGTTAGTGTTACGGTTAGGGTTTGTGTTAGGGTTAGGGTTAGGGTTAGAGTTAGGGTTAGGGTTAGGGATTTGTTTGGGGTAGGGTTAATGTTAGGGTTAGGGATAGAGTATAGGTTAGGGTTAGGGTTAGGGTTAGGGTTAGGGTGTGGGTTAGAGTAAGGTATCGGGTTAGGGTTTGGGTTAGGTTTAATGTTAGGGTTAGGGTTTGGGTTAGGGTTTGGGTTAGGGTTAAGGTTAGGGTTAGGGTTAGGGGTTAGGGTTAGGGTTAGGGTTAGGGTTTGGTTTAGGGTTAGGGTTAGTGTTACGGTTAGGGTTTAGGGTACGGTTAGGTTTAGGGTTATTGTTTGGACTTGGGTTAGGGTTAGGTTTGGGGTTAGGGTTAGAGTTAGGGTTAGGGTTTGGCTTAGGGTTATGGTTATGGTTAGGGTTAGGGTTAGGGCTAGGCGATAGGGATAGGGTTAGGGTTAGGGTTAGACTTAGGGTGTGGGCTTGGGATAGGGTTAGTGTTAGGGTTAGTATTAGTGTTAGGTTTAGTGTTAGGATTAGGGTTGGGGTTTCGGTTAGGATTAGGTTTAGGGTTAGGGTTTGGGTTAGTGTTAGGGTTTGGGATAGGGTTAGGGTTCGGGTAAGGGTAAGGGTTAGGTTTTGTGTTAGGGTTAGGGTTAGGGTTAGGGTTAGGTTTAGTGTTAGGATTAGGGTTTGTGTTAGGTTTATGGTTAGGGTTAGTTTAGGGTTTGGGTTTGGGTTAGGGTTAGGGTTAGGGTTAGGGTTTGCTTTAGTGTTAATGTTAGGGTTAGGGTTAGGGTTAGGATTTGGTTCAGGGTCAGGGTTAGGGTTAGGGTTTGGGATAGGGTTAGGGTTAGGGTTAGGGTTAGGGTTAGGATTAGGTTTAGGGTTAAGGTTAGGGTTAGGGTTAGCGTTGGGGTTAGTGTTAGGTTTAGGGTTAGGGTGTGGGTTTGGGTTAGGGTTAGGCTTAGGTTTAGGGTTAGGGTTAGGGTTTCGTTTAGGGTTAGGGTTAGTGTTACGGTTAGGGTTTATGTTAGGGTTAGGTTTAGGGTTAATGTTAGGGTTTGTGTTATGGTTACGGTTAGGGTTATGGTTAGGGTTACGGTATGGTTTAGGGTTATGATTAGGTATAGGGTTATTGTTTGGGTTTGGGTTAGGGATAGTTTTGGGGTTAGGGTTAGAGTTAGGGTTAGGTTTTGCCTTAGGGTTAGGGTTAGGGTTAGGGTTTGGGGTTGGGATAGGGTTAGTGTTAGGGTTAGTATTAGGGTTAGGTTTAGTGTTAGGATTAGGGTTTGTGTTTCGGTTAGGATTAGGTTTTGGGTTAGGATTTGGGTTAGAGTTAGGGTTTGGGATAGGGTTAGGGTTAGGGTAAGGGTTAGGGTTAGGGTTAGGGTTAGTGTTAGGATTAGGGTTTGTGTTAGGTTTAGGGTTAGGGTTAGGTTTAGGGTTTGGGTTTGGGTTAGGGTTAGGGTTTGGTTTAGTGTTAATGTTAGGGTTAGGGTTATTTTTAGGGTTAGGATTTGGTTTAGGGTCAGGGTTAGGTGTAGGGTTTGGGATAGGGTTATGGTTATGGTTAGGGTTAGGGTTAGGATTAGGGTTAGGGTTAGGGTTTGGGTTAGGGGTAGTGTTAGGGTTTGGGTTTGAGTTAGGGTTAGGGTTAGGTTTAGGGTTGGGCTTAGTGTTAGGGTTAGGGTTAGGGTGTGGGTTTGGGTTAGGGTTAGGCTTAGGGTTAGGGTTAGGGTTAGGGTTTAGATTTGGTTTACGGTTATGGTTATGGTTATGGTTAGGGTTAGGGTTATGGGTTAGGGGTTAGCTTTATGGTTATGGAAAGGGTTAGGTTTAGGGTTTGGGTATAGGTCAGGTTTAGGTTTAGGTTAGGGTTTAGGTTTGGTTTACGGTTATGGTTAGGGTTAGGGTTAGGGTTAGTTTTAGGGTTTGCATTTCGGTTAGAGTAAGGTATAGTGTTAGGGTCTGGGTTAGGTTTAGGTTGAGGTTTAGGGTTATGGTTAGGGTTAGGGGTTAGGGGTTAGCTTTATGGTTAGGGTAAGTGTTAGGTTTAGGGCTTGGTATGGGTCACGTTTAGGTTTAGGATTAGGGTTTAGGTTTGGTTTACGGTTATGGTTAGGGTTAGGGTTAGGGTTAGGTTTAGGGTTTGCGTTTGGGTTAGAGTAAGGTATAGGGTTAGGGTCTGGGTTGGGTTTAGGTTTAGGTTTAGGGTTAGGGTTAGGGTTAAGGTTAGGGGTTAGGGGTAAGCTTTATGGTTAGGGTAAGGGTTAGGTTTAGGGTTTGGGTATGGGTCAGGTTTAGGTTTAGGGTTAGGGTTTGGGTTTGGTTTACGGTTATCGTTAGGGTTACGGTTAGGGTTAGGTTTAGGGTTTGGTTTTGGTTAGGGCTAGTGTTAGGGTTATGGTTAGGTTTAGGGTTTGGGTTAGGGTTAGGGTTAGGGCAGGGTTTTGTGTTAGGGTCTGGGTTAGGTTTAAGGTTAAGGTTAGGTTTAGGGTTTGGGTATGGGTTTGGGTTAGGGTTAGGTTTAGGGTTAGGGTTAGGATTTGGTTTAGTGTTAGTGTTAGGGTTTGGGTTAGGGTTAGGGTTAGGGTTAGGGTTAGGGTTCGTTTTAGGGTTAGGGTTAGGGTTAGGTTTGGTGTTACGGTTAGGGTTTGGGTTAGGGTTAGTGTTAGGTTTTGGGTTAGGGTGAGGGTTAGGGTTAGGGTTAGTGTAAGTGGTAGGGTTAGGGTTTGGGTTAGGGTTAGGTTTAGGTTTAGGGTTAGGGTTAGGGTTTGGTTTGGTTTAGGGTTAGTGTTAGGGTTACGGTAAGGGTTAGGTTTAGGGTTAGGGTTAGGGGTGGTTTAGGGTTAGGGTTATAGTTAGGATTAAGGTTATGGTTAAGGTTTAGATTTGGGTTAGGGTTAGGCTTAGGGTTAGGGTTTTGGTTTAGGTTACGTTTAGGTTTAGGGTTAGGGTTAGGGTTAGGTTTAGGGTTTGCGTTTGGGTTAGATTAAGGTAGAGGGTTAGTGTTGGGTTAGGTTTAGGTTTAGGGTTAGGGTTAGGCTTCGTGTTAGTGTTAGGGGTGGTTTAGGGTTAGGGTTAGGGTTACGGTTAAGGTTAGTTTTAAGGTTTGGGTTTGGGTTAGAGTTGGGTTTAGAGTTAGGGTTTGGTTTAGGGTTAGGTGTAGGGTTAGGTTTCGGGTTAGGGTTAAGTTAGGGCTAGGGTTAGTGTTAGGTTTATGATTAGCGTTAGGGTTAGGGTTAGGTTTTGGGTTAGGGTTAGACTTAGGGATAGGGTTAGGGTTTGGTTTGGGTTAGGGTTAGTGTTACGGATAGGGTAAGGGTTACGTTTTGTGTTAGGATTAGGTTTAGGGTTAGGGTTAGAGGTTGGTTGAGGTTTAGGTTTAGGGTTAGGATGAGAGTTAGGGTTTGGTTTGGGTTAGGTTAGTGTTAGGGTTAGGGATAGGGTTTGGGTTAGGGTTATGGTTAGGGTTAGGGTTTAGTTTCGGGTTCGGGTTAGGGTTAGGTTTATGGTTAGGGTTAGGATTAGGGTTAGGGTTAGGATGAAGGTGAGGGTTAGGGTTTGGGTTTCAGTTAGAGTAAGGTTGAGGCTTAGTGTTTGGTTTAGGGTTAGATTTAGGGTTAGGGTTTGGGTTAGGGTTAGGGTTAGGGTTAGGTTTAGGATTAGAGTTAGGGTTAAAGTTAGGGTTAGGGTTAGGGTTAGGGTTAGGGTTAGGGTTAGGGTTAGGGTTAGGGTTTAGTTTGGGTTAGGGTTAGTGTTACGGATAGGGTTAGGGTTAGGGTTAGGGTTAGGATTAAGGTGAGGGTTAGGGTTTGGGTTTGAGTTAGAGTAAGGTTGAGGCTTAGTGTTTGGTTTAGGGTTAGATTTAGGGTTAGGGTTTGGGTTAGGGTTAGGGTTAGGGTTAGGTTTAGGATTAGAGTTAGGGTTAAAGTTAGGGTTAGGGTTAGGGTTTGGGTTAGGGTTAGGGTTAGGGGTTAGGCGTTAGCCTTATGGTTAGGGTAAGGGTTATGTTTAGGGTTTTGGTTTGGTTCAGGTTTAGGTTTAGTGTTAGGGATTGGGTTTGGGTTAGGGTTATGGTTAGGATTACGGTTAGGGTTACGGTTAGGGTTTGGTTTGGGTTAGGGTTAGCGTTAGGGTTATGGTTAGGTTTAGGGTTTGGGTTAGGGCTGGGTTAGGGTTAGGGTTTGAGTTAGGGTTAGGTTTAGGGTTATGGTTTAGGGTTTAGCGTTAGGGTCCAGTTTCGGTTAGGGTTAGGTTAGGGTTAGTGTTTGGGTTAAGGTTTGTGTGAGGGTTAGGATTAGGGTTAGGGTTAGGTTATTGTTAGGATTAGGGATTGGGTTAGGTTTAGGGTTAGGGTTAGGGTTAGGGTTTGGGTTAGGGTTAGGGTTGAAGTTTGGGTTTGGGTAAGGTTTAGGGTTAGGTTTACGTTTAGGGTTTGGATTTCGGTTAGGGTTAGTGTTAGGGTTTCGGTTAGGGTTAGGGTTAGTGTTAGGGTTTAGGGTTTAGGGTTAGGGTTCGGGTAAAGGTTAGGGTTATGGTTTGTTTTAGGGTTTGGGTTAGGGTTAAGGTTAGGGTCAGGGTTAGCGGTTAGGGTAAGGTTTAAGGTTAGGTTTAGGGTTAATGTTCGGGTTAGGGTTCGGGTTAGGTTTAGGGTTAGTGTTACGGTTAGGGTTTATGTTAGGGTTAGGTTTAGGGTTAGAGTTAGTGTTTGGGTTAGGGTTAGGGTTAGTGTTCGGGTTAGGGTTCGGGTTAGGTTTAGGGTTAGTGTTACGGTTAGGGTTTGGGTTAGGGTTAGGGTTAGGGTTAGGCGATAGGGATAAGGTTAGGGTTAGGGTTAGAGTTAGGGTTTGGGCTTGGGATAGGGTTAGTGTTAGGGTTAGTATTAGGGTTAGGTTTAGTGTTAGGATTAGGGTTGGGGTTTCGGTTAGGATTAGGTTTAGGGTTAGGGTTTGGGTTAGTGTTAGGGTTTGGGATAGGGTTAGGGTTCGGGTAAGGGTTAGGGTTAGGTTTTGTGTTAGGGTTAGGGTTAGGGTTAGGGTTAGGTTTAGTGTTAGGATTAGGGTTTGTGTTAGGTTTATGGTTAGGGTTAGGTTTAGGGTTTGGGTTTGGGTTAGGGTTAGGGTTAGGGTTAGGGTTTGGTTTAGTGTTAATGTTAGGGTTAGGATTTGGTTTAGGGTCAGGGTTAGGGTTAGGGTTTGGGATAGTGTTATGTTTATGGTTAGGGTTAGGGTTAGGATTAGGGTTAGGGTTAAGGTTAGGGTTAGGGTTAGGGTTGGGGTTAGTGTTAGGTTTAGGGTTAGGGTGTGGGTTTGGGTTAGGGTTAGGCTTAGGGTTAGGGTTAGGGTTAGGGTTTCGTTTAGGGTTAGTTTTAGGGTTCGGGTTAGGTTTAGTGTGTGGGTTTGGGTTACGGTTAGGCTTAGGGTTACGGTTAGGGTAAGTGTTAGGGTTAGGTTTTGGGTTAGGGTTAGGGGTAGGGGTAGGTTTAGGGTTAGGGTTAGGGTTTGGTTTGGTTTAAGGTTAGTTTTAGTGTTAGGGGAAGGGTTAGGGTTAGGGTTAGGGTTAGGGGTGGTTTAGGGATAGTGTTAGGGTTAGGATTAAAGTTAGGGTTAAGGATTAGGATTGGGTTAGTGTTAGGTTTAGAGTTGGGGTTTGGTTTAGGGTTATGTTTAGGGTTAGGGTTGGGGTTACGGTTACGGTTAGGGTTAGGGTTAGGATTAGGGTTCGGTTTAGGTTTAGGTTTTGGGTTAGTGTTAGTGTTAAGGTTAGGCTTAGAGTTTGGTTTGGGTTAGGGTTAGGGTTAGGGTTTAGGTTTGGTTTAGGGTTAGGGTTAGGGTTAGTTTTAGGTCTTGGGTTAGTGTTAAGGTTAGGGTTAGGGCTTGGGTTTAGGTTAGGTTTAAGGTTTGGGTTAGGCTTAGGTTTAGGTTTTGTGTTTGCGTTAGGTTTAGCTTTGGGGTTAGGGTTAGGGTTAGGGTTAGGGTTAGTTTTAGGGCTTGGGTTAGGGTTAGGGTTAGGATTAGGGATTGGGTTTAGGTTAGGTTTTGTGTTTGGGTTAGGCTTAGGGATAGGGTTTGCGTTTGGCTTAGGTTTAGGTTTAGGTTTAGGGTTAGGTTTAGAGTTAGGGTTAGGGTTTGGGTTTGGGTTAGAGTAAGGAATCGGGTTAGGGTTTGGGTTAGTTTTAAGGTTAGGGTTAGGGTTTGGGTTAGGGTTAAGGTTAGTGTTACAGTTAGGGTTTAGGGTAGGGTTAGGTTTAGGGTTAGGGTTAGGGTTAGGGTTTGTGTTAGAGTTACGGTTAGGGTTATGGTTATGGTTATGATTTGGGTTAGGGTTAGGGTTAGGTTTAGGGTTATTGTTTGGGCTTGGTTTAGGGTTAGGTTTAGGGTTAGGGTTAGAGTTAGGGTTAGTGTTTGGCTTAGGGTTAGGGTTAGCGTTAGGGTTAGGGCTAGGCGATAGGGATAGGGTTAGGGTTAGGGTTAGGGTTTGGTTTGGGTTAGGGTTAGCGTTAGGGTTATGGTTAGGTTTAGGTTTTGGGTTAGGGCTGGGTTAGGGTTAGGGTTTGAGTTAGGGATAGGTTTAGGGTTATGGTTTAGGGTTTAGCGTTAGGGTCCAGTTTCGGTTAGGGTTAGGTTAGGGTTAGTGTTTGGGTTAGGGTTTGTGTGAGGGTTAGGATTAGGGTTAGGGTTAGGTTATTGTTAGGATTAGGGATTGGGTTAGGTTTAGGGTTAGGGTTAGGGTTAGGGTTTGGGTTAGGGTTAGGGTTGAAGTTTGGGTTTGGGTAAGGTTTAGGGTTAGGTTTACGGTTAGGGTTTGGATTTCGGTTAGGGTTAGTGTTAGGGTTTCGGTTAGGGTTAAGGTTAGTGTTAGGGTTTAGGGTTTAGGGTTAGGGTTCGGGTAAAGGTTAGGGTTATGGTTTGTTTTAGGGTTTGGGTTAGGGTTAAGGTTAGGGTCAGGGTTAGCGGTTAGGGTAAGGTTTAAGGTTAGGTTTAGGGTTAGTGTTCGGGTTAGGGTTCGGGTTAGGTTTAGGGTTAGTGTTACGGTTAGGGTTTATGTTAGGGTTAGGTTTAGGGTTAGAGTTAGGGTTTGGGTTAGGGTTAGGGTTAGTGTTCGGGTTAGGGTTCGAGTTAGGTTTAGGGTTAGTGTTACGGTTAGGGTTTGGGTTAGGGTTAGGGTTAGGGTTAGAGTTAGGGTTAGGGTTAGGGATTTGTTTGGGGTAGGGTTAATGTTAGGGTTAGGGATAGAGTATAGGTTAGGGTTAGGGTTAGGGTTAGGGTTAGGGTGTGGGTTAGAGTAAGGTATCGGGTTAGGGTTTGGGTTAGGTTTAATGTTAGGGTTAGGGTTTGGGTTAGGGTTTGGGTTAGGGTTAAGGTTAGGGTTAGGGTTAGGGGTTAGGGTTAGGGTTAGGGTTAGGGTTTGGTTTAGGGTTAGGGTTAGTGTTCCGGTTAGGGTTTAGGGAACGGTTAGGTTTAGGGTTATTGTTTGGACTTGGGTTAGGGTTAGGTTTGGGGTTAGGGTTAGAGTTAGGGTTAGGGTTTGGCTTAGGGTTATGGTTATGGTTAGGGTTAGGGTTAGGGCTAGGCGATAGGGATAGGGTTAGGGTTAGGGTTAGACTTAGGGTGTGGGCTTGGGATAGGGTTAGTGTTAGGGTTAGTATTAGGGTTAGGTTTAGTGTTAGGATTAGGGTTGGGGTTTCGGTTAGGATTAGGTTTAGGGTTAGGGTTTGGGTTAGTGTTAGGGTTTGGGATACGGTTAGGGTTCGGGTAAGGGTAAGGGTTAGCTTTTGGGTAAGGGTTAGGGTAAGGGTTAGGGTTAGGTTTAGTGTTAGGATTAGGGTTTGTGTTAGGTTTATGGTTAGGGTTAGTTTAGGGTTTGGGTTTGGGTTAGGGTTAGGGTTAGGGTTAGGGTTTGGTTTAGTGTTAATGTTAGGGTTAGGGTTAGGGTTAGGATTTGGTTCAGGGTCAGGGTTAGGGTTAGGGTTTGGGATAGGGTTATGGTTATGGTTAGGGTTAGGGTTAGGATTAGGTTTAGGGTTAAGGTTAGGGTTAGGGTTAGCGTTGGGGTTAGTGTTAGGTTTAGGGTTAGGGTGTGGGTTTGGGTTAGGGTTAGGGTTTGGGTTAGGGTTAGGGTTAGGGTTAGGGTTTCGTTTAGGGTTAGGGTTAGGGTTACGGTTAGGGTTTATGTTAGGGTTAGGTTTAGGGTTAATGTTAGGGTTTGTGTTAGGGTTACGGTTAGGGTTATGGTTAGGGTTACGGTATGGTTTAGGGTTATGATTAGGTTTAGCGTTATTGTTTGGGCTTGGGTTAGGGTTAGTTTTGGGGTTAGGGTTAGAGTTAGGGTTAGGTTTTGCCTTAGGGTTAGGGCTAGGGTTAGGGTTTGGGGTTGGGGTAGGGTTAGGGGTAGGGTTAGTATTAGGGTTAGGTTTAGTGTTAGGATTAGGGTTTGTGTTTCGGTTAGGATTAGGTTTTGGGTTAGGATTTGGGTTAGAGTTAGGGTTTGGGATAGGGTTAGGGTTAGGGTAAGGGTTAGGGTTAGGGTTAGGGTTAGGGTTAGGGTTAGTGTTAGGATTAGGGTTTGTGTTAGGTTTAGGGTTAGGGTTAGGTTTAGGGTTTGGGTTTGGGTTAGGGTTAGGGTTTGGTTTAGTGTTAATGTTAGGGTTAGGGTTATTTTTAGGGTTAGGATTTGGTTTAGGGTCAGGGTTAGGTGTAGGGTTTGGGATAGGGTTATGGTTATGGTTAGGGTTAGGGTTAGGATTAGGGTTAGGGTTAGGGTTTGGGTTAGGGTTAGTGTTAGGGTTTGGGTTTGAGTTAGGGTTAGGGTTAGGTTTAGGGTTGGGCTTAGTGTTAGGGTTAGGGTTAGGGTGTGGGTTTGGGTTAGGGTTAGGCTTAGGGTTAGGGTTAGGGTTAGGGTTTAGATTTGGTTTACGGTTATGGTTATGGTTATGGTTAGGGTTAGGGTTATGGGTTAGGGGTTAGCTTTATGGTTATGGAAAGGGTTAGGTTTAGGGTTTGGGTATAGGTCAGGTTTAGGTTTAGGTTAGGGTTTAGGTTTGGTTTACGGTTATGGTTAGGGTTAGGGTTAGGGTTAGTTTTAGGGTTTGCATTTCGGTTAGAGTAAGGTATAGTGTTAGGGTCTGGGTTAGGTTTAGGTTGAGGTTTAGGGTTATGGTTAGGGTTAGGGGTTAGGGGTTAGCTTTATGGTTAGGGTAAGTGTTAGGTTTAGGGCTTGGTATGGGTCACGTTTAGGTTTAGGATTAGGGTTTAGGTTTGGTTTACGGTTATGGTTAGGGTTAGGGTTAGGGTTAGGTTTAGGGTTTGCGTTTGGGTTAGAGTAAGGTATAGGGTTAGGGTCTGGGTTGGGTTTAGGTTTAGGTTTAGGGTTAGGGTTAGGGTTAAGGTTAGGGGTTAGGGGTAAGCTTTATGGTTAGGGTAAGGGTTAGGTTTAGGGTTTGGGTATGGGTCAGGTTTAGGTTTAGGGTTAGGGTTTGGGTTTGGTTTACGGTTATCGTTAGGGTTACGGTTAGGGTTAGGTTTAGGGTTTGGTTTTGGTTAGGGCTAGTGTTAGGGTTATGGTTAGGTTTAGGGTTTGGGTTAGGGTTAGGGTTAGGGCAGGGTTTTGTGTTAGGGTCTGGGTTAGGTTTAAGGTTAAGGTTAGGTTTAGGGTTTGGGTATGGGTTTGGGTTAGGGTTAGGTTTAGGGTTAGGGTTAGGATTTGGTTTAGTGTTAGTGTTAGGGTTTGGGTTAGGGTTAGGGTTAGGGTTAGGGTTAGGGTTCGTTTTAGGGTTAGGGTTAGGGTTAGGTTTGGTGTTACGGTTAGGGTTTGGGTTAGGGTTAGTGTTAGGTTTTGGGTTAGGGTGAGGGTTAGGGTTAGGGTTAGTGTAAGTGGTAGGGTTAGGGTTTGGGTTAGGGTTAGGTTTAGGTTTAGGGTTAGGGTTAGGGTTTGGTTTGGTTTAGGGTTAGTGTTAGGGTTACGGTAAGGGTTAGGTTTAGGGTTAGGGTTAGGGGTGGTTTAGGGTTAGGGTTATAGTTAGGATTAAGGTTATGGTTAAGGTTTAGATTTGGGTTAGGGTTAGGCTTAGGGTTAGGGTTTTGGTTTAGGTTACGTTTAGGTTTAGGGTTAGGGTTAGGGTTAGGGTTAGGGTTTGCGTTTGGGTTAGATTAAGGTAGAGGGTTAGTGTTGGGTTAGGTTTAGGTTTAGGGTTAGGGTTAGGCTTCGTGTTAGTGTTAGGGGTGGTTTAGGGTTAGGGTTAGGGTTACGGTTAAGGTTAGTTTTAAGGTTTGGGTTTGGGTTAGAGTTGGGTTTAGAGTTAGGTGTAGGGTTAGGTTTCGGGTTAGGGTTAAGTTAGGGTTAGGGTTAGTGTTAGGTTTATGATTAGGGTTAGGGTTAGGGTTAGGTTTTGGGTTAGGGTTAGAGTTAGGGTTAGGGTTAGGGTTTGGTTTGGGTTAGGGTTAGTGTTACGGATAGGGTAAGGGTTACGTTTTGTATTAGGATTAGGTTTAGGGTTAGGGTTAGAGGTTGGTTGAGGTTTAGGTTTAGGGTTAGGATGAGAGTTAGGGTTTGGTTTGGGTTAGGTTAGTGTTAGGGTTAGGGATTGGGTTTGGATTAGGGTTATGGTTAGGGTTAGGGTTTAGTTTCGGGTTCGGGTTAGGGTTAGGTTTATGGTTAGGGTTAGGATTAGGGTTAGGGTTAGGATGAAGGTGAGGGTTAGGGTTTGGGTTTGAGTTAGAGTAAGGTTGAGGCTTAGTGTTTGGTTTAGGGTTAGATTTAGGGTTAGGGTTTGGGTTAGGGTTAGGGTTAGGGTTAGGTTTAGGATTAGAGTTAGGGTTAAAGTTAGGGTTAGGGTTAGGGTTAGGGTTAGGGTTAGGGTTTAGGGGTTAGCCTTATGGTTAGGGTAAGGGTTATGTTTAGGGTTTTGGTTTGGTTCAGGTTTAGGTTTAGTGTTAGGGATTGGGTTTGGGTTAGGGTTATGGTTAGGATTACGGTTAGGGTTAGGGTTAGGGTTTGGTTTGGGTTAGGGTTAGCGTTAGGGTTATGGTTAGGTTTAGGGTTTGGGTTAGGGCTGGGTTAGGGTTAGGGTTTGAGTTAGGGTTAGGTTTAGGGTTATGGTTTAGGGTTTAGCGTTAGGGTCCAGTTTCGGTTAGGGTTAGGTTAGGGTTAGTGTTTGGGTTAGGGTTTGTGTGAGGGTTAGGATTAGGGTTAGGGTTAGGTTATTGTTAGGATTAGGGATTGGGTTAGGTTTAGGGTTAGGGTTAGGGTTTGGGTTAGGGTTAGGGTTGAAGTTTGGGTTTGGGTAAGGTTTAGGGTTAGGTTTACGGTTAGGGTTTGGATTTCGGTTAGGGTTAGTGTTAGGGTTTCGGTTAGCGTTAGGGTTAGTGTTAGGGTTTAGGGTTTAGGGTTAGGGTTCGGGTAAAGGTTAGGGTTATGGTTTGTTTTAGGATTTGGGTTAGCGTTAAGGTTAGGGTCAGGGTTAGCGGTTAGGGTAAGGTTTAAGGTTAGGTTTAGGGTTAGTGTTCGGGTTAGGGTTCGGGTTACGTTTAGGGTTAGTGTTACGGTTAGGGTTTATGTTAGGGTTAGGTTTAGGGTTAGAGTTAGGGTTTGGGTTAGGGTTAGGGTTAGTGTTCGGGTTAGGGTTCGGGTTAGGTTTAGGGTTAGTGTTACGGTTAGGGTTTGGGTTAGGGTTAGGGTTAGGGTTAGAGTTAGGGTTAGGGTTAGGGATTTGTTTGGGGTAGGGTTAATGTTAGGGTTAGGGATAGAGTATAGGTTAGGGTTAGGGTTAGGGTTAGGGTTAGGGTGTGGGTTAGAGTAAGGTATCGGGTTAGGGTTTGGGTTAGGTTTAAGGTTAGGGTTAGGGTTTGGGTTAGGGTTTGGGTTAGGGTTAAGGTTAGGGTTAGGGTTAGGGGTTAGGGTTAGGTTTAGGGTTAGGGTTTGGTTTAGGGTTAGGGTTAGTGTTACGGTTAGGGTTTAGGGTACGGTTAGGTTTAGGGTTATTGTTTGGACTTGGGTTAGGGTTAGGTTTGGGGTTAGGGTTAGAGTTAGGGTTAGGGTTTGGCTTAGGGTTATGGTTATGGTTAGGGTTAGGGTTAGGGCTAGGCGATAGGGATAGGGTTAGGGTTAGGGTTAGACTTAGGGTTTGGGCTTGGGATAGGGTTAGTGTTAGGGTTAGTATTAGGGTTAGGTTTAGTGTTAGGATTAGGGTTGGGGTTTCGGTTAGGATTAGGGTTAGGGTTAGGGTTTGGGTTAGGGTTTGTGTTAGGGTTAGGGTTCGGGTAAGGGTAAGGATTAGGTTTTGTGTTAGGGTTAGGGTTAGGGTTAGGGTTAGGTTTAGTGTTAGGATTAGGGGTTGTGTTAGGTTTATGGTAAGGGTTAGTTTAGGGTTTGGGTTTGGGATAGGGTAAGGGTTAGGGTAAGGGTAAGGTTTAGTGTTAATGTTAGGGTAAGGGATAGTGTTAGGATTTGGTTCAGGGTCAGGGTTAGGGTTAGGGTTTGGGCTAGGGTTATGGTTATGGTTAGGGTTAGGGTTAGGATTAGGTTTAGGGTTAAGGTTAGGGTTAGGGTTAGCGTTGGGGTTAGTGTTAGGTTTAGGGTTAGGGTGTGGGTTTGGGTTAGGGTTAGGCTTAGGGTTAGGGTTAGGATTTGGTTTAGTGTTAGTGTTAGGGTTTGGGTTAGGGTTAGAGTTAGGGTTAGGGTTAGGGTTCGTTTTAGGGTTAGGGTTAGGGTTTGGGTTAGGGTTAGGGTTAGGGTTAGGGTTAGGGTTCGTTTTAGGGTTAGGGTTAGGGTTAGGTTTGGTGTTACGGTTAGGGTTTGGGTTAGGGTTAGGGTTAGGGTTAGTGTTAGGTTTTGGGTTAGGGTGAGGTTTAGGGTTAGGGTTAGTGTAAGTGGTAGGGTTAGGGTTTGGGTTAGGGTTAGGTTTAGGTTTAGGGTTAGGGTTAGGGTTTGGTTTGGTTTAGGGTTAGTGTTAGGGTTACGGTAAGGGTTAGGTTTAGGGTTAGGGTAAGGGGTGGTTTAGGGTTAGGGTTATAGTTAGGATTAAGGTTATGGTTAAGGTTTAGATTTGGGTTAGGGTTAGGCTTAGGGTTAGGGTTTTGGTTTAGGTTACGTTTAGGTTTAGGGTTAGGGTTAGGGTTAGGGTTAGCGTTGGGGTTAGTGTTAGGTTTAGGGTTAGGGTGTGGGTTTGGGTTAGGGTTAGGCTTAGGGTTAGGGTTAGGATTTGGTTTAGTGTTAGTGTTAGGGTTTGGGTTAGGGTTAGAGTTAGGGTTAGGGTTAGGGTTCGTTTTAGGGTTAGGGTTAGGGTTTGGGTTAGGTTTAGGGTTAGGGTTAGGGTTAGGGTTCGTTTTAGGGTTAGGGTTAGGGTTAGGTTTGGTGTTACGGTTAGGGTTTGGGTTAGGGTTAGGGTTAGGGTTAGTGTTAGGTTTTGGGTTAGGGTGAGGGTTAGGGTTAGGGTTAGTGTAAGTGGTAGGGTTAGGGTTTTGGGTTAGGGTTAGGTTTAGGTTTAGGGTTAGGGTTAGGGTTTGGTTTGGTTTAGGGTTAGTGTTAGGGTTACGGTAAGGGTTAGGTTTAGGGTTAGGGTAAGGGGTGGTTTAGGGTTAGGGTTATAGTTAGGATTAAGGTTATGGTTAAGGTTTAGATTTGGGTTAGGGTTAGGCTTAGGGTTAGGGTTTTGGTTTAGGTTACGTTTAGGTTTAGGGTTAGGGTTAGGGTTAGGGTTAGGGTTTGCGTTTGGGTTAGATTAAGGTAGAGGGTTAGTGTTGGGTTAGGTTTAGGTTTAGGGTTAGGGTTAGGCTTCGTGTTAGTGTTAGGGGTGGTTTAGGGTTAGGGTTAGGGTTACGGTTAAGGTTAGGGTTAAGGTTTGGGTTTGGGTTAGTGTTGGGTTTAGAGTTAGGGTTTGTTTTAGGGTTAGGTGTAGGGTTAGGTTTGGGGTTAGGGTTAGGTTAGGGTTAGGGTTAGTGTTAGGTTTAGGATTAGGGTTAGGGTTAGGGTTAGGTTTTGGGTTAGGGTTAGAGTTAGGGTTAGGGTTAGGGTTTGGTTTCGGTTAGGGTTAGTGTTACGGATAGGGTAAGGGTTACGTTTTGTGTTAGGATTAGGTTTAGGGTTAGGGTTAGAGTTTGGTTGAGGTTTAGATTTAGGGTTAGGATGAGAGTTAGGGTTTGGTTTGGGTTAGGTTAGTGTTAGGGTTAGGGATAGGGTTTGGGTTAGGGTTATGGTTAGGGTTAGGGTTTAGGTTCGGGTTCGGGTTAGGGTTAGGTTTATGGTTAGGGTCAGGGCTTGGGTTAGGATTAGGGTTAGGGTTAAGATTAAGGTGAGGGTTAGGGTTTGGGTTTGAGTTAGAGTAAGGTTGATGCTTATTGTTTGGTTTAGGGTTAGATTTAGGGTTAGGGTTTGGGTATGGGTCAGGTTTAGGTTTAGGGTTAGGGTTTAGTTTTGGTTTACATTTATGGTTATGGTTAGGGTTAGGGTTACGTTTAGGGTTTGCGGTTGGTTTAGAGTAAGGTATAGGGTTAGGGTCTGGGTTAGATTTAGGTTTAGGTTTAGGTTTAGGGTTAGGATTAGGATTAGGGTTTAGGGGTAAGCTTTATGGTTAGGGTAAGGGTTAGGTTTAGGGTTTGGCTATGGGTCAGGTTTAGGTTTGGGTTAGGGTTTGGGTTTGGTTTACGGTTATCTTTAGGGTTACGGTTAGGGTTAGGTTTAGGGTTTGGTTTTGGTTAGGGTTAGTGTTAGGGTTATGGTTATCTTTAGGGTTTGAGTTAGGGTTAGGGTTAGGGCAGGGGTTTGTGTTAGGTTCTCGGTTAGGTTTAAGGTTAAGGTTAGGTTTAGGGTTTGGGTATGGGTTTGGGTTAGGGTTAGGTTTAGGGTTAGGGTTAGGATTTGGTTTAGTGTTAGTGTTAGGGTTTGGGTTAGGGTTAGGGTTAGGGTTAGGGTTGGTTTTAGGGTTAGGGTTAGGGTTAGATTTGGTGTTACGGTTAGGGTTTGGATTAGGGTTAGGTTTAGGGTTAGTGTTAGGGTTTGGGTTAGGGTGAGGGTTAGGATTAGGGTTAGGGTTAGGGTTTGGTTTGGTTTAGGGTTAGTGTTCGGGTTACGGTAAGGGTTAGGGTTAGGGTTAGGGTTAGGGGTGGTTTAGGGTTAGGGTTAGGGTTAGGATTAAGGTTATGGTTAAGGTTTAGATTTGGGTTAGGGTTAGGCTTAGGGTTAGGGTTTTGGTTTAGGTTACGTTTAGGTTTAGGGTTAGAGTTAGGGTTAGGGTTTGGGTTTGCGTTTGGGTTAGATTAAGGTAGAGGGTTAGTGTTGGGTTAGGTTTAGGGTTAGGGTTAGGGTTAGGCTTCGTGTTAGTGTTAGGGGTGGTTTAGGGTTAGGGTTAGGGTTACGGTTAAGGTTAGGGTTAAGGTTTGGGTTTGGGGTAGAGTTGGGTTTAGAGTTAGGGTTTGGTTTAGGGTTAGGTGTAGGGTTAGGTTTCGGGTTAGGGTTAAGTTAGGGTTAGGGTTAGTGTTTGGTTTATGATTAGGGTTAGGGTTAGGGTTAGGGTTAGGGTTAGGGTTTGGGTTTGGTTTGGGTTAGGGTTAGTGTTACGGATAGGGTTAGGGTTAGGGTTAGGGTTAGGGTTAGGGTTAGGATTAAGGTGAGGGTTAGGGTTTGGGTTTGAGTTAGAGTAAGGTTGATGCTTAGTGTTTGGTTTAGGGTTAGATTTAGGGTTAGGGTTTGGGTTAGGGTTAGGGTTAGGGTTAGGTTTAGGATTAGAGTTAGGGTTAAAGTTAGGGTTAGGGTTAGGGTTTGGGTTAGGGTTAGGGTTAGGGGTTAGGGGGTAGCCTTATGGTTAGGGTAATCGTTATGTTTAGGGTTTTGGTTTGGTTCAGGTTTAGGTTTAGTGTTAGGGATTGGGTTTGGGTTAGGGTTATGGTTAGGATTACGGTTAGGGTTACGGTTAGGGTTTGGTTTGGGTTAGGGTTAGCGTTAGGGTTATGGTTAGGTTTAGGGTTTGGGTTAGGGCTGGGTTAGGGTTAGGGTTTGAGTTAGGGTTAGGTTTAGGGTTATGGTTTAGGGTTTAGCGTTAGGGTCCAGTTTCGGTTAGGGTTAGGTTAGGGTTAGTGTTTGGGTTAGGGTTTGTGTGAGGGTTAGGATTAGGGTTAGGGTTAGGTTATTGTTAGGATTAGGGATTGGGTTAGGTTTAGGGTTAGGGTTAGGATTAGGGTTTGGGTTAGGGTTAGGGTTGAAGTTTGGGTTTGGGTAAGGTTTAGGGTTAGGTTGACGGTTAGGGTTTGGATTTCGGTTAGGGTTAGTGTTAGGGTTTCGGTTAGGGTTAGGGTTAGTTTTAGGGTTTAGGGTTTAGGGTTAGGGTTCGGGTAAAGGTTAGGGTTATGGTTTGTTTTAGGGTTTGGGTTAGGGTTAAGGTTAGGGTCAGGATTAGCGGTTAGGGTAAGGTTTAAGGTTAGGTTTAGGGTTAGTGTTTGGGTTAGGGTTCGGGTTAGGTTTAGGGTTAGTGTTACGGTTAGGGTTTATGTTAGGGTTAGGTTTAGGGTTAGAGTTAGGGTTTGGGTTAGGGTTAGGGTTAGTGTTCGGGTTAGGGTTCGGGTTAGGTTTAGGGTTAGTGTTACGGTTAGGGTTTGGGTTAGGGTTAGGGTTAGGGTTAGAGTTAGGGTTAGGGTTAGGGATTTGTTTGGGGTAGGGTTAATGTTAGGGTTAGGGATAGAGTATAGGTTAGGGTTAGGGTTAGGGTTAGGGTTAGGGTGTGGGTTAGAGTAAGGTATCGGGTTAGGGTTTGGGTTAGGTTTAAGGTTAGGGTTAGGGTTTGGGTTAGGGTTTGGGTTAGGGTTAAGGTTAGGGTTAGGGGTAGGGGTTAGGGTTAGGGTTAGGGTTAGGGTTTGGTTTAGGGTTAGGGTTAGTGTTACGCTTAGGTTTTAGGGGACGGTTAGGTTTAGGGTTATTGTTTGGACTTGGGTTAGGGTTAGGTTTGGGGTTAGGGTTAGAGTTAGGGTTAGGGTTTGGCTTAGGGTTATGGTTATGGTTAGGGTTAGGGTTAGGGCTAGGCGATAGGGATAGGGTTAGGGTTAGGGTTAGAGTTAGGGTTTGGGCTTGGGATAGGGTTAGTGTTAGGGTTAGTATTAGGGTTAGGTTTAGTGTTAGGATTAGGGTTGGGGTTTCGGTTAGGATTAGGTTTAGGGTTAGGGTTTGGGTTAGTGTTAGGGTTTGGGATAGGGTTAGGGTTCGGGTAAGGGTTAGGGTTAGGTTTTGTGTTAGGGTTAGGGTTAGGGTTAGGGTTAGGTTTAGTGTTAGTATTAGGGTTTGTGTTAGGTTTATGGTTTGGGTTAGGTTTAGGGTTTGGGTTTGGGTTAGGTTTAGGGTTAGGGTTAGGGTTTGGTTTAGTGTTAATGTTAGGGTTAGGGTTAGGGTTAGGGTTAGGATTTGGTTTAGGGTCAGGGTTAGGGTTAGGGTTTGGGATAGTGTTATGGTTATGGTTAGGGTTAGGGTTAGGATTAGGGTTAGGTTTAAGGTTAGGGTTAGGGTTAGGGTTGGGGTTAGTGTTAGGTTTAGGGTTAGGGTGTGGGTTTGGGTTAGGGTTAGGCTTAGGGTTAGGGTTAGAGTTAGGGTTTCGTTTAGGGTTAGTTTTAGGGTTTGGGTTAGGTTTAGTGTGTGGGTTTGGGTTACGGTTAGGCTTAGGGTTACGGTTAGGGTAAGTGTTAGGGTTAGGGTTTGGTTAGGGTTAGGGGTAGGGGTAGGTTTAGGGTTAGGGTTAGGGTTTGGTTTGGTTTAAGGTTAGTGTTAGTGTTAGGGGAAGGGTTAGGGTTAGGGTTAGGGTTAGGGGTGGTTTAGGGATAGTGTTAGGGTTAGGATTAAAGTTAGGGTTAAGGATTAGGATTGGGTTAGTGTTAGGTTTAGAGTTGGGGTTTGGTTTAGGGTTATGTTTAGGGTTAGGGTTGGGGTTATGGTTACGGTTAGGGTTAGGGTTAGGATTAGGGTTCGGTTTAGGTTTAGGTTTTGGGTTAGTGTTAGGGTTAAGGTTAGGCTTAGAGTTTGGTTTGGGTTAGGGTTAGGGTTAGGGTTCAGGTTTGGTTTAGAGTTAGGTTTAGGGTTAGTTTTAGGGCTTGGGTTAGTGTTAAGGTTAGGGTTAGGGCTTGGGTTTAGGTTAGGTTTAAGGTTTGGGTTAGGCTTAGGTTTAGGGTTTGTGTTTGGGTTAGGTTTAGCTTTGGGGTTAGGGTTAGGGTTAGGGTTAGCTTTAGGGCTTGGGTTAGGGTTAGGGTTAGGATTAGGGATTGGGTTTAGGTTAGGTTTAGCGTTTGGGTTAGGCTTAGGGATAGGGTTTGCGTTTGGGCTAGGTTTAGGTTTAGGTTTAGGGTTAGGGTTAGAGTTAGGGTTAGGGTTTGGGGTTGGGTTAGAGTAAGGAAACGGGTTAGGGTTTGGGTTAGGTTTAAGGTTAGGGTTAGGGTTTGGGTTAGGGTTTGGGTTGGGGTTAGGGTTAGTGTTACAGTTAGGGTTTAGGGTAGGGTTAGGTTTAGGGTAAGGGTTAGGGTTAGGGTTTGTGTTAGAGTTACGGTTAGGGTTATGGTTATGGTTATGGTTTGGGTTAGGGTTAGGGTTAGGTTTAGGGTTATTGTTTGGGCTTGGTTTAGGGTTAGGTTTAGGGGTAGGGTTAGAGTTAGGGTTAGTGTTTGGCTTAGGGTTCAGTTTAGCGTTAGGGTTAGGGCTAGGCGATAGGGATAGGGTTAGGGTTAGGGTTAGGTTTAGTGTTTGGGCTTGGGATAGCGTTAGTGTTAGGGTTAGTATTAGGGTTAGGTTTAGTGTTAGGATTAGGGTTTGTGTTTCGGTTAGGGTTAGGGTTAGGGTTAGGGTTTGGGTTAGAGTTAGGATTTGGAATACGGTTAGGGTTAGTGTAAGGGTTAGGGTTAGGGTTTGTGTTAGGGTTAGGGTTAGGGTTAGGGTTTGGGTTTCGGTTAGGGTTGGGTTAGGTTTAGGTTTTGGTTTAGGGTTAGGGTTAGGGTTAGGGTTAGGGTTAGAGTTAGGATTTGGGTTAGGGTCAGGGTTAAAGTTAGGGTTAGGGTTAGGGTTTGGGTTAGGGTTAGGGTTAGGGTTACGGTTTAGAGTTAGGGTTAGGGTTAGGGTTAGGATTTGGGTTAGGGTCAGGTTTAGGGTTAGGGTTAGGGTTAGGGTTTGGGTTAGGGTTATAGTTATGGTTTGCGTTAGGATTAGGGTTAGGGTTAGGGTTAAGGTTAGGTCTAGGCGATAGGGATAGGGTTAGGGTTAGGGTTAGGGTTAGGGTTTGGGCTTGGGATAGGGTTAGTGTTAGGGTTAGTATTAGGGTTAGTTTTAGTGTTAGGATTAGGGTTTGGGTTTCGGTTAGGATTAGGTTTAGGGTTAGGGTTTGGGTTAGTGTTAGGGTTTGGGATAGGGTTAGGGTTCGGGTAAGGGTTAGGGTTAGGTTTTGTGTTAGGGTTAGGGTTAGGGTTAGGGTTAGGTTTAGTGTTAGGATTAGGGTTTGTGTTAGGTTTATGGTTAGGGTTAGGTTTAGGGTTTGGGTTTGGGTTAGGGTTAGTGTTAGGTTTAGGGTTTGGTTTAGTGTTAATGTTAGGGTTAGGGTTAGGGTTAGGGTTAGGATTTGGTTTAGGGTCAGGGTTAGGGTTAGGGTTTGGGATAGTGTTATGGTTATGGTTAGGGTTAGGGTTAGGATTAGGTTTAGGTTTAAGGTTAGGGTTAGGGTTAGGGTTGGGGTTAGTGTTAGGTTTAGGGTTAGGGTGTGGGTTTGGGTTAGGGTTAGGCTTAGGGTTAGGGTTAGAGTTAGGGTTTCGTTTAGGGTTAGTTTTAGGGTTTGGGTTAGGTTTAGTGTGTGGGTTTGGGTTACGGTTAGGCTTAGGGTTACGGTTAGGGTAAGTGTTAGGGTTAGGGTTTGGTTAGGGTTAGGGGTAGGGGTAGGTTTAGGGTTAGGGTTAGGGTTTGGTTTGGTTTAAGGTTAGTGTTAGTGTTAGGGGAAGGGTTAGGGTTAGGGTTAGGGTTAGGGGTGGTTTAGGGATAGTGTTAGGGTTAGGATTAAAGTTAGGGTTAAGGATTAGGATTGGGTTAGTGTTAGGTTTAGAGTTGGGGTTTGGTTTAGGGTTATGTTTAGGGTTAGGGTTGGGGTTATGGTTACGGTTAGGGTTAGGGTTAGGATTAGGGTTCGGTTTAGGTTTAGGTTTTGGGTTAGTGTTAGGGTTAAGGTTAGGCTTAGAGTTTGGTTTGGGTTAGGGTTAGGGTTAGGGTTCAGGTTTGGTTTAGAGTTAGGTTTAGGGTTAGTTTTAGGGCTTGGGTTAGTGTTAAGGTTAGGGTTAGGGCTTGGGTTTAGGTTAGGTTTAAGGTTTGGGTTAGGCTTAGGTTTAGGGTTTGTGTTTGGGTTAGGTTTAGCTTTGGGGTTAGGGTTAGGGTTAGGGTTAGCTTTAGGGCTTGGGTTAGGGTTAGGGTTAGGATTAGGGATTGGGTTTAGGTTAGGTTTAGGGTTTGGGTTAGGCTTAGGGATAGGGTTTGCGTTTGGGTTAGGTTTAGGTTTAGGTTTAGGGTTAGGGTTAGAGTTAGGGTTAGGGTTTGGGTTTGGGTTAGAGTAAGGAATCGGGTTAGGGTTTGGGTTAGGTTTAAGGTTAGGGTTAGGGTTTGGGTTAGGGTTTGGGTTGGGGTTAGGGTTAGTGTTACAGTTAGGGTTTAGGGTAGGGTTAGGTTTAGGGTAAGGGTTAGGGTTAGGGTTTGTGTTAGAGTTACGGTTAGGGTTATGGTTATGGTTATGGTTTGGGTTAGGGTTAGGGTTAGGTTTAGGGTTATTGTTTGGGCTTGGTTTAGGGTTAGGTTTAGGGGTAGGGTTAGAGTTAGGGTTAGTGTTTGGCTTAGGGTTCAGTTTAGCGTTAGGGTTAGGGCTAGGCGATAGGGATAGGGTTAGGGTTAGGGTTAGGTTTAGTGTTTGGGCTTGGGATAGCGTTAGTGTTAGGGTTAGTATTAGGGTTAGGTTTAGTGTTAGGATTAGGGTTTGTGTTTCGGTTAGGGTTAGGGTTAGGGTTAGGGTTTGGGTTAGAGTTAGGGTTTGGAATACGGTTAGGGTTAGTGTAAGGGTTAGGGTTAGGGTTTGTGTTAGGGTTAGGGTTAGGGTTAGGGTTAGAGTTAGTGTTTGGGTTTCGGTTAGGGTTGTTTTAGGTTTAGGGTTTGGTTTAGGGTTAGGGTTAGGGTTAGGGTTAGGGTTAGAGTTAGGATTTGGGTTAGGGTCAGGGTTAAAGTTAGGGTTAGGGTTAGGGTTTGGGTTAGGGTTATGGTTATGGTTAGGGTTAGGGTTAGGTTTTGGGTTTGGGTTAGAGTAAGGTATAGGGTTAGGTTTGGGTTAGGTTTAGTGTTAGGGTTAGGGTTTGGGTTAGAGTTAAGGTTAGGGTTAGGGTTAGGGTTAGGGTTAGGGTTAGGTTTAGGGTTAGATTTAGATTTAGGTTTTGTTTTAGGATTAGGGTTAGGGTTAGGGTTAGTGTTTTGTTTGGTTTAGGGTTAATTTTACGGATAGGGTAAGGGTTAGGTTTTGGGTTAGGGTTTGGTTTAGGGTTACTGTAAGAGGTTGGTTTAGGGTTAGGATCAGGGTTGGGGTTAGGGGTTCGGATTGGTTTGGGGTAGGGTTAGTGTTAGGGTTAGGAATAGAGTTTAGGTTAAGGTTAGGGTTAGGGTTGGGGTTAGGGTTAGTGTTAGGATTAGGGTTTGTGTTAGGTTTAGGGTTAGGGTTAGGGTTAGGGTTTGGGTTTGGGTTAGGGTTAGTGTTAGGACTAGGGTTAGGGTTAGGGTTTGGTTTTTGGTTAGAGTAAGGTATCGGGTTAGGGTTTGGGTTAGGTTTAAGGTTAGGGTTAGGGTTTGGGTGAGGGTTTGGGTTAGGGTTAAGGTTAGGATTAGGGTTAGGGGTTAGGGTTAGGGTTAGGTTTAGGGTTTAGGGTAAGGGTTAGGGATTGTGTTAGGGTTACGGTTAGGGTTATGGTTAGGGTTACGGTTTAGGGTTAGGGTTAGGGTTAGGGTTAGGGTTAGGATTTGGGTTAGGGTCAGGGTTAAGGTTAGGGTTAGGGTTAGAGTTTGGGTTAGGGTTATGGTTAAGGTTTTGGTTAGGATTAGGGTTAGGGTTAGGGTTAGGGTTTGCGTTAAGTTTAGGGTTTGGGTTAGGCTTAGGGTTAGGGTTAGGGTAAGTGTTAGGGTTAGGGTTTGGATTAGGGTTACGGTTAGGTTTAGTCTTAGGGTTAGGGTTTGGTTTGGTTTAGGGTTAGTGTTAGGGTTAGGGTAAGGGTAAGGGTTAGGGTTAGGGTTAGGGTTAAGTTTAAGGTTAGTTTTAGGGCTTGGGTTAGGGTTAGGGATTGGGTTTAGGTTACCTTTAGGGTTTGGGTACGCTTAGGGTTAGGGTTTGTGTTTGGGTTAGGTTTAGGTTTAGGGTTAGGGTTAGGGTTAGGGTTTGGGCTTGGGATAGGGTTAGTGTTAGGGTTAGTATTAGGGTTAGGTTTAGTGTTAGGATTAGGGTTTGGGTTTCGTTTAGGGTTAGGGTTAGGGTTACGGTTTGGGTTAGTGTTAGGGTTTGGGATACGTTTAGGTTTAGTGTAAGGGTTAGGGTTAGGGTTTGTGTTAGGGTTAGGGTTAGGGTTAGGGTTAGGGTTAGGGTTTGGGTTTCGGTTAGGGTTAGGGTTAGGGTTAGGGTTTGGTTTAGGGTTAGGGTTAGGGTTAGGGTTACGGTTAGAATTTGGGTTAGGGTCAGGGTTAGGGTTAGGGTTAGGGTTAGGGTTTGGGTTTGGGTTAGAATTAGGTATAGGGTTAGGTTTGGGTTAGGTTTAGTGTTAGGGTTAGGGTTAGGATTAGGGTTAGGGTTAGGGTTAGGGTTTGGTTTGGGTTAGGGTTAGTGTTAGGGTTAGGGCTAGGGTTAGGGTTAGGGTTTGGTTTTGGGTTACAGTAAGGTATCGGGTTAGGGTTTGGGTTAGGTTTAAGGTTAGGGTTAGCGTTTGGGTTAGGGTTTTGGTTAGGGTTAAGTTTAGGATTAGGGTTAGGGGTTAGGGTTAGGGTTAGGGTTAGGGGTTAGGATAAGGGTTAGGGTTTGTGTTAGGGTTACAGTTAGGGTTATGGTTAGGGTTAAGGTTTGGGTTAGTGTTAGGGTTTGGGATACGGTTAGGGTTAGTGTAAGGGTTAGGGTTAGGGTCTGTGTTAGGGTTAGGGTTTGGGTTAGGGTTAGGGTTAGGGTTAGGGTTTCGGTTTCGGTTAGGGTTAGGGTTAGGCTTAGGGTTTGGTTTAGGGTTAGGGTTAGGGTTAGGGTTATGGTTAGAATTTGGGTTAGGGTCAGGGTTAGGGTTAGGGTTAGGGTTAGGGTTTGGGTTAGGGTTATGGTTATGGTTAGGGTTAGGGTTAGGGTTAGGTTTAGGTTTAGATTTAGGGTTAGATTTAGATTTAGGTTTTGGGTTAGAATTAGGGTTAGGGTTAGGGTTAGGGTTTGGTTTGGGTTAGGGTTAATTTTACGGATAGCGTAAGGGTTAGGTTTGGGGTTAGGTTTTGGTTTAGGGTTACTGTTAGAGGTTGGTTTAGGGTTAGGGTCAGGGTTAGATTTAGTGGTTCGGATTGGTTTGGGGTAGGGTTAGTGTTAGGTTTAGGGATAGAGTTTAGGTTAAGGTTAGGGTTAGGGTTAGGGTGACGGTTAGTGTTAGGGCTAGGGTGAGGGTTAGGGTTTGGTTTTGGGTTAGAGTAAGGTATCGGGTTAGGGTTTGGGTTAGGTTTAAGGTTAGTGTTAGGGTTTAGGTTAGGGTTTGGGTTAGGGTTAAGGTTAGGATTAGGGTTAGGGGTTAGGGTTAGTGTTAGGGTTATGGGTTAGGGTAAGGGTTAGGGTTTGTGTTAGGGTTACGGTTAGGGTTATGGTTAGGGTTACGGTTTAGGGTTAGGGTTAGGGTTAGGGTTAGGGTTAGGATTTGGGTTAGGGTCAGGGTTAGGGTTAGGGTTAGGGTTAGGGTTTGAGTTAGGGTTATAGTTATGGTTTGGGTTAGGATTAGGGTTAGGTTGGGGTTATGGTTAGGGTTAGGGCTAGGCGATAGGGATAGGGTTAGGGTTAGGGTTAGGGTTAGGGTTTGGGCTTGGGATAGGGTTAGTGTTAGGGTTAGTATTAGGGTTAGGTTTAGTGTTAGGATTAGGGTTTGGGTTTCGGTTAGGATTAGGTTTAGGGTTAGGGTTTGGGTTAGCTTTAGGGTTTGGGATAGGGTTAGGGTTCGGGTAAGGGTTAGGGTTAGGTTTTGTGTTAGGGTTAGGGTTAGGGTTAGGGTTAGGTTTAGTGTTAGGATTAGGGTTTGTGTTAGGTTTATGGTTAGGGTTAGTTTTAGGGTTTGGGTTTGGGTTAGGGTTAGGGTTAGGGTTAGGGTTTGGTTTAGTGTTAATGTTAAGGTTGGGGTTAGGGTTAGGGTTAGGATTTGGTTTAGGGTCAGGGTTAGGGTTAGGGTTTGGGATAGGGTTATGGTTATGGTTAGGTTTAGGGTTAGGATTAGGGTTAGGGTTAAGTTTAGGGTTAAGGTTAGGGTTGGTGTTAGTGTTAGGTTTAGGGTTAGGGTGTGGGTTTGGGTTAGGGTTAGGCTTAGGGTTAGGGTTAGGGGTAGGGTTTCGTTTAGGGTTAGTTTTAGGGTTCAGGTTAGGTTTAGTGTGTGGGTTTGGGTTACGATTATGCTTAGGTTTACGGTTAGGTTAAGTGTTAGGTTTAGGGTTTGGGTTAGGGTTAGGGGTAGGGGTAGGTTTAGGTTTAGGGTTAGGGTTTGGTTTGGTTTAAGGTTAGTGTTAGTGTTAGGGGAAGGGTTAGGGTTAGGGTTAGGGTTAGGGGTGGTTTAGGGATAGTGTTAGGGTTAGGATTAAAGTTAGGGTTAAGGATTAGGATTGGGTTAGTGTTAGGTTTAGAGTTGGGGTTTGGTTTAGGGTTATGTTTAGGGTTAGGGTTGGGGTTATGGTTACGGTTAGGGTTAGGGTTAGGATTAGGGTTCGGTTTAGGTTTAGGTTTTGGGTTAGTGTTAGGGTTAAGGTTAGGCTTAGAGTTTGGTTTGGGTTAGGGTTAGGGTTAGTGTTACAGTTAGGGTTTAGGGTAGGGTTAGGTTTAGTGTTAGGGTTAGGGTTAGGGTTTGTGTTAGAGTTACGGTTAGGGTTATGGTTATGGTTATGATTTGGGTTAGGGTTAGGGTTAGGTTTAGGGTTATTGTTTGGGCTTGGTTTAGGGTTAGGTTTAGGGGTAGGGTTAGAGTTAGGGTTAGTGTTTGGCTTAGGGTTAGGGTTAGCGTTAGGGTTAGGGCTAGGCGATAGGGATAGGGTTAGGGTTAGGGTTAGGTTTAGTGTTTGGGCTTGGGATAGCGTTAGTGTTAGGGTTAGTATTAGGGTTAGGTTTAGTGTTAGGATTAGGGTTTGTGTTTCGGTTAGGGTTAGGGTTAGGGTTAGGGTTTGGGTTAGAGTTAGGGTTTGGAATACGGTTAGGGTTAGTGTAAGGGTTAGGGTTAGGGTTTGTGTTAGGGTTAGGGTTTGGGTTTCGGTTAGGGTTGGGTTAGGTTTAGGGTTTGGTTTAGGGTTAGGGTTATGGTTAGGGTTAGGGTTAGAGTTAGGATTTGGGTTAGGGTCAGGGTTAAAGTTACGGTTAGGGTTAGGGTTTGGGTTAGGGTTATGGTTATGGTTAGGGTTAGGGTTAGGGTTTGGGTTTGGGTTAGAGTAAGGTATAGGGTTAGGTTTGGGTTAGGTTTAGTGTTAGTGTTAGGGTTTGGGTTAGGGTTAAGGTTAGGGTTAGGGTTAGGGTTAGGGTTAGGGTTAGGTTTAGATTTAGGATTAGATTTAGATTTAGGTTTTGGGTTAGGATTAGGGTTAGGGTTAGGGTTAGGGTTTGGTTTGTGTTAGGGTTAATTTTACGGATAGGGTAAGGGTTAGGTTTGGGGTTAGGGTTTGGTTTAGGGTTACTGTTAGAGGTTGGTTTAGGGTTAGTGTCAGGGTTAGGGTTAGGGGTTCGGATTGGTTTGGGGTAGGGTTAGTGTTAGGTTTAGGGATAGAGTTTAGGTTAAGGTTAGGGTTAGGGTTAGGGTGAGTGTTAGTGTTAGGGCTAGGGTTAGGGTTAGGGTTTGGTTTTGGGTTAGAGTAAGGTATCAGGTTAGGGTTTGGGTTAGGTTTAAGGTTAGTGTTAGGGTTTAGGTTAGGGTTTGGGTTAGGGTTAAGGTTAGGATTAGGGTTAGGGGTAAGTGTTAGTGTTAGGGTTAGGGTTAGGGTTAGGGTTAGGGTTTGGGTTAGAGTAAGGTATAGGGTTAGGTTTGGGTTAGGTTTAGTGTTAGTGTTAGGGTTTGGGTTAGGGTTAAGGTTAGGGTTAGGGTTAGGGTTAGGGTTAGGGTTAGGCTTAGGTTTAGATTTAGGATTAGATTTAGATTTAGGTTTTGGGTTAGGATTAGGGTTAGGGTTAGGATTAGTGTTTGGTTTGGGTTAGGGTTAATTTTACGGATAGGGTAAGGGTTAGGTTTGGGGTTAGGGTTTGGTTTAGGGTTACTGTTAGAGGTTGGTTTAGGGTTAGGGTCAGGGTTAGGGTTAGGGGTTCGGATTGGTTTGGGGTAGGGTTAGTGTTAGGTTTAGGGATAGAGTTTAGGTTAAGGTTCGGGTTAGGGTTAGGGTGAGGGTTAGTGTTAGGGCTAGGGTTAGGGTTAGGGTTTGGTTTTGGGTTAGAGTAAGGTATCGGGTTAGGGTTTGGGTTAGGTTTAAGGTTAGTGTTAGGGTTTAGGTTAGGGTTTGGGTTAGGGTTAAGGTTAGGATTAGGGTTAGGGGTAAGTGTTAGTGTTAGGGTTATGGGTTAGGTTAATGGTTAGGGTTTGTGTTAGGGTTACGGTTAGGGTTATGGTTAGGGTTAAGGTTTAGGGTTAGGGTTAGGGTTAGGGTTAGGATTTGGGTTAGGGTCAGGGTTAGGGTTAGGGTTAGGGTTAGGGTTTGGGTTAGGATTAGGGTTAGGGTTAGGGTTAGGGTTTGGGTTAGGTTTAGTGTTAGGCTTTGGGTTTTAGTTAGGGTTAGGGTTAGGGTTTGCGTTAGGGTTGGGTTTATTGTTAATGTTAGGGTTAGGGTGTGGGTTTGGGTTAGGTTTAGGCTTAGGGTTAGGGTTAGGGTAAGTGTTAGGGTTAGGGCTTTGGTAAGGGTTAGGTTTAGGGTTAGGGTTAGGGTTTCATTTAGGGTTAGGTTTAGGGTTCGGGTTAGGTTTAGGGTGTGGGTTTTGGTTAGGGTTAGGCTTAGGGTTAGGGTTAGGGTAAGTGTTAGGGTTAGGGTTTGGATTAGGGTTAGGGTTAGGTTTAGGCTTAGGGTTAGGGTTTGGTTTGGTTTAGAGTTAGTGTTAGGTTTAGGGTAAGGGTTAGGTTTAGGGTTAGGGTTAGGGTTAAGGTTAGTTTTAGGGCTTGGGTTAGGGTTAGGGTTAGGGTTAGATTAAGGTAGAGGGTTAGTGTTGGGTGAGGTTTAGGTTTAGGTTTAGTGTTAGGCTTTGTGTTAGTGTTAGGGTTGGTTTAGGGTTAGGGTTAGGGTTACGGTTAAGGTTAGGGTTAAGGTTTGGGTTTGGGTTAGAGTTGGGTTTAGAGTTAGGGTTTGGTTTAGGGTTAGGTGTAGGGTTAGGTTTGGGGTTAGGGTTAGGTTAGGGTTAGGGTTAGTGTTAGGTCTATGATTAGGGTTAGGGTTAGGGTTAGGTTTTGGGTTAGGGTTAGAGTTAGGGTTAGTGTTAGGGTTTGGTTTGGGTTAGGGTTAGTGTTACGGATAGGGTAAGGGTTACGTTTTGTGTTAGGATTAGGTTTAGGGTTAGGGTTAGAGCTTGGTTCAGGTTTAGGTTTAGGGTTAGGATGAGAGTTAGGGTTTGGTTTGGGTTATGTTAGTGTTAGGGTTAGGGATAGGCTTTGGGTTAGGGTTATGGTTAGGGTTAGGATTTAGGTTCGGGTTCGGGTTAGGCTTAGGTTTATGGTTAGGGTCAGGGCTCGGGTTAGGATTAGGGTTAGGGTTAGGATTAAGGTGAGGGTTAGGGTTTGGGTTTGAGTTAGAGTAAGCTTGAGACTTAGTGTTTGGTTAGGGTTAGATTTAGGGTTAGGGTTTGGGTTAGGGTTAGGGTTAGGGTTAGGATTAGGATTAGAGTTAGGGTTAAGGTTAGGGTTAGGGTTAGGGTTAGGTTTAGTGTTAGGATTAGGGTTTGTGTTAGGTTTAGGGTGAGGGTTTGGTTTAGTGTTAATGTTAGGGTTAGAGTTAGGGTTAGGGTTAGGATTTGGATTAGGGTCAGGGTTAGGGTTAGGGTTTGGGATAGGGTTATGGTTATGGTTAGGGTTAGGGTTAGGATTAGGGTTAGGGTTAAGGTTAGGGTTAGGGTTAGGGTTTGGGTTTTAGTTAGGGTTAAGTTTAGGGTTAGGGTTGGGGTTAGTGTTAGGGTTAGGGTTAGGGTGTGGGTTTGGGTTACGGTTAAGCTTAGGGTTAGGGTTAGGGTTAGGGTTTCGTTTAGGGTTAGTTTTAGGGTTCGGGTTAGGTTTAGGGTGTGGGTTTGGGTTAGGGTTAGGCTTAGGATTACGGTTAGGGTACGTGTTAGGGTTAGGGTTTGGGTTAGGGTTAGGGGTAGGGGTAGGTTTAGGGTTAGGGTTAGGGTTTGGTTTGGTTTAAGGTTAGTGTTAGTGTTATGGGAAGGGTTAGGGTTAGGGTTAGGGTTAGGGGTGGTTTAGGGTTAGTGTTAGGGTTAGGATTAAATTTAGGGTTAAGGATTAGTATTGGGTTAGTGTTAGGTTTAGAGTTGGGGTTTGGTTTAGAGTTAGGTTTAGGGTTAGGGTTGGGGTTATGGTTAGGGTTAGGGTTAGGGTTAGGATTAGGGTTCGGTTTAGATTTAGGTTTTTGGTTAGTGTTAGGATTAGGGTTAGGGTTAGAGTTTGGTTTGGGTTAGGGTTAGGGTTAGGGTTTAGGTTTGGTTTAGGGTTAGGGTTAGGGTTAGTTTTAGGGCTTGGGTAAGTGTTAAGGTTAGGGTTAGGGCTTGGGTTTAGGTTAGGTTTAAGGTTTGGGTTAGGCTTACGTTTAGGGTTTGTGTTTGGGTTAGGTTTAGGTTGGGGTTAGGGTTAGGGTTAGGGTTAGGGTTAGTTTTAGGGCTTGGTTTAGGGTTAGGGTTAGGGTTAGGGATTGGGTTTAGGTTAGGTTTAGGGTTTGGGTTAGGCTTAGTGATAAGGTTTGAGTTTGGGTTAGGTTTAGGTTTAGGTTTAGGGTGAGGGTTAGAGTTAGGGTTAGGGTTTGGGTTTGGGTTAGAGTAAGGAATCGGGTTAGGGTTTGGGTTAGGTTTAAGGTTAGGGTTAGGGTTTGGGTTAGGGTTTGGGTTAGGGTTAGGGTTAGTGTTACAGTTAGGGTTTAGGGTAGGGTTAGGTTTAGGGTTAGGGTTAGGGTTATTGTTTGGGCTTGGTTTAGGGTTAGGTGTAGCGGTAGTGTTAGAGTTAAGGTTAGTGTTTGGCTTAGGGTTAGGGTTAGCGTTAGGGTTAGGGTTAGGGCTAGGCGATAGGAATAGGGTTAGGGTTACGGTTAGGTTTAGTGTTTGGGCTTGGGATAGGGTTAGTGTTAGGGTTAGTATTAGGGTTAGATTTAGTGTTAGGATTAGGGATTGTGTTTCCGTTAGGGTTAGGGTTAGGGTTAGGGTTTGG
>JAJHUQ010000034.1:7835000-7847500 GCA_035773235.1 Eospalax fontanierii
TTAAGGTTAGGGTCAGGGTTAGCGGTTAGGGTAAGGTTTAAGGTTAGGTTTAGGGTTAGTGTTCGGGTTAGGGTTCGGGTTAGGTTTAGGGTTAGTGTTACGGTTAGGGTTTATGTTAGGGTTAGGTTTAGGGTTAGAGTTAGGGTTTGGGTTAGGGTTAGGGTTAGTGTTCGGGTTAGGGTTCGGGTTAGGTTTAGGGTTAGTGTTACGGTTAGGGTTTGGGTTAGGGTTAGGGTTAGGGTTAGAGTTAGGGTTAGGGTTAGGGATTTGTTTGGGGTAGGGTTAATGTTAGGGTTAGGGATAGAGTATAGGTTAGGGTTAGGGTTAGGGTTAGGGTTAGGGTGTGGGTTAGAGTAAGGTATCGGGTTAGGGTTTGGGTTAGGTTTAAGGTTAGGGTTAGGGTTTGGGTTAGGGTTTGGGTTAGGGTTAAGGTTAGGGTTAGGGTTAGGGGTTAGGGTTAGGTTTAGGGTTAGGGTTTGGTTTAGGGTTAGGGTTAGTGTTACGGTTAGGGTTTAGGGTACGGTTAGGTTTAGGGTTATTGTTTGGACTTGGGTTAGGGTTAGGTTTGGGGTTAGGGTTAGAGTTAGGGTTAGGGTTTGGCTTAGGGTTATGGTTATGGTTAGGGTTAGGGTTAGGGCTAGGCGATAGGGATAGGGTTAGGGTTAGGGTTAGACTTAGGGTTTGGGCTTGGGATAGGGTTAGTGTTAGGGTTAGTATTAGGGTTAGGTTTAGTGTTAGGATTAGGGTTGGGGTTTCGGTTAGGATTAGGTTTAGGGTTAGGGTTTGGGTTAGTGTTAGGGTTTGGGATAGGGTTAGGGTTCGGGTAAGGGTAAGGATTAGGTTTTGTGTTAGGGTTAGGGTTAGGGTTAGGGTTAGGTTTAGTGTTAGGATTAGGGTTTGTGTTAGGTTTATGGTTAGGGTTAGTTTAGGGTTTGGGTTTGGGTTAGGGTTAGGGTTAGGGTTAGGGTTTGGTTTAGTGTTAATGTTAGGGTTAGGGTTAGTGTTAGGATTTGGTTCAGGGTCAGGGTTAGGGTTAGGGTTTGGGCTAGGGTTATGGTTATGGTTAGGGTTAGGGTTAGGATTAGGTTTAGGGTTAAGGTTAGGGTTAGGGTTAGCGTTGGGGTTAGTGTTAGGTTTAGGGTTAGGGTGTGGGTTTGGGTTAGGGTTAGGCTTAGGGTTAGGGTTAGGATTTGGTTTAGTGTTAGTGTTAGGGTTTGGGTTAGGGTTAGAGTTAGGGTTAGGGTTAGGGTTCGTTTTAGGGTTAGGGTTAGGGTTTGGGTTAGGGTTAGGGTTAGGGTTAGGGTTAGGGTTCGTTTTAGGGTTAGGGTTAGGGTTAGGTTTGGTGTTACGGTTAGGGTTTGGGTTAGGGTTAGGGTTAGGGTTAGTGTTAGGTTTTGGGTTAGGGTGAGGTTTAGGGTTAGGGTTAGTGTAAGTGGGAGGGTTAGGGTTTGGGTTAGGGTTAGGTTTAGGGTTAGGGTTAGGGTTGGGGTTTGGTTTGGTTTAGGGTTAGTGTTAGGGTTACGGTAAGGGTTAGTTTTAGGGTTAGGGAAAGGGGTGGTTTAGGGTTAGGGTTATAGTTAGGATTAAGGTTATGGTTAAGGTTTAGATTTGGGTTAGGGTTAGGCTTAGGGTTAGGGTTTTGGTTTAGGTTACGTTTAGGTTTAGGGTTAGGGTTAGGGTTAGGGTTAGCGTTGGGGTTAGTGTTAGGTTTAGGGTTAGGGTGTGGGTTTGGGTTAGGGTTAGGCTTAGGGTTAGGGTTAGGATTTGGTTTAGTGTTAGTGTTAGGGTTTGGGTTAGGGTTAGAGTTAGGGTTAGGGTTAGGGTTCGTTTTAGGGTTAGGGTTAGGGTTTGGGTTAGGTTTAGGGTTAGGGTTAGGGTTAGGGTTCGTTTTAGGGTTAGGGTTAGGGTTAGGTTTGGTGTTACGGTTAGGGTTTGGGTTAGGGTTAGGGTTAGGGTTAGTGTTAGGTTTTGGGTTAGGGTGAGGGTTAGGGTTAGGGTTAGTGTAAGTGGTAGGGTTAGGGTTTTGGGTTAGGGTTAGGTTTAGGTTTAGGGTTAGGGTTAGGGTTTGGTTTGGTTTAGGGTTAGTGTTAGGGTTACGGTAAGGGTTAGGTTTAGGGTTAGGGTAAGGGGTGGTTTAGGGTTAGGGTTATAGTTAGGATTAAGGTTATGGTTAAGGTTTAGATTTGGGTTAGGGTTAGGCTTAGGGTTAGGGTTTTGGTTTAGGTTACGTTTAGGTTTAGGGTTAGGGTTAGGGTTAGGGTTAGGGTTTGCGTTTGGGTTAGATTAAGGTAGAGGGTTAGTGTTGGGTTAGGTTTAGGTTTAGGGTTAGGGTTAGGCTTCGTGTTAGTGTTAGGGGTGGTTTAGGGTTAGGGTTAGGGTTACGGTTAAGGTTAGGGTTAAGGTTTGGGTTTGGGTTAGTGTTGGGTTTAGAGTTAGGGTTTGTTTTAGGGTTAGGTGTAGGGTTAGGTTTGGGGTTAGGGTTAGGTTAGGGTTAGGGTTAGTGTTAGGTTTAGGATTAGGGTTAGGGTTAGGGTTAGGTTTTGGGTTAGGGTTAGAGTTAGGGTTAGGGTTAGGGTTTGGTTTCGGTTAGGGTTAGTGTTACGGATAGGGTAAGGGTTACGTTTTGTGTTAGGATTAGGTTTAGGGTTAGGGTTAGAGTTTGGTTGAGGTTTAGATTTAGGGTTAGGATGAGAGTTAGGGTTTGGTTTGGGTTAGGTTAGTGTTAGGGTTAGGGATAGGGTTTGGGTTAGGGTTATGGTTAGGGTTAGGGTTTAGGTTCGGGTTCGGGTTAGGGTTAGGTTTATGGTTAGGGTCAGGGCTTGGGTTAGGATTAGGGTTAGGGTTAAGATTAAGGTGAGGGTTAGGGTTTGGGTTTGAGTTAGAGTAAGGTTGATGCTTATTGTTTGGTTTAGGGTTAGATTTAGGGTTAGGGTTTGGGTATGGGTCAGGTTTAGGTTTAGGGTTAGGGTTTAGTTTTGGTTTACATTTATGGTTATGGTTAGGGTTAGGGTTACGTTTAGGGTTTGCGGTTGGTTTAGAGTAAGGTATAGGGTTAGGGTCTGGGTTAGATTTAGGTTTAGGTTTAGGTTTAGGGTTAGGGTTAGGATTAGGGTTTAGGGGTAAGCTTTATGGTTAGGGTAAGGGTTAGGTTTAGGGTTTGGCTATGGGTCAGGTTTAGGTTTGGGTTAGGGTTTGGGTTTGGTTTACGGTTATCTTTAGGGTTACGGTTAGGGTTAGGTTTAGGGTTTGGTTTTGGTTAGGGTTAGTGTTAGGGTTATGGTTATCTTTAGGGTTTGAGTTAGGGTTAGGGTTAGGGCAGGGGTTTGTGTTAGGTTCTCGGTTAGGTTTAAGGTTAAGGTTAGGTTTAGGGTTTGGGTATGGGTTTGGGTTAGGGTTAGGTTTAGGGTTAGGGTTAGGATTTGGTTTAGTGTTAGTGTTAGGGTTTGGGTTAGGGTTAGGGTTAGGGTTAGGGTTGGTTTTAGGGTTAGGGTTAGGGTTAGATTTGGTGTTACGGTTAGGGTTTGGATTAGGGTTAGGTTTAGGGTTAGTGTTAGGGTTTGGGTTAGGGTGAGGGTTAGGATTAGGGTTAGGGTTAGGGTTTGGTTTGGTTTAGGGTTAGTGTTCGGGTTACGGTAAGGGTTAGGGTTAGGGTTAGGGTTAGGGGTGGTTTAGGGTTAGGGTTAGGGTTAGGATTAAGGTTATGGTTAAGGTTTAGATTTGGGTTAGGGTTAGGCTTAGGGTTAGGGTTTTGGTTTAGGTTACGTTTAGGTTTAGGGTTAGAGTTAGGGTTAGGGTTTGGGTTTGCGTTTGGGTTAGATTAAGGTAGAGGGTTAGTGTTGGGTTAGGTTTAGGGTTAGGGTTAGGGTTAGGCTTCGTGTTAGTGTTAGGGGTGGTTTAGGGTTAGGGTTAGGGTTACGGTTAAGGTTAGGGTTAAGGTTTGGGTTTGGGGTAGAGTTGGGTTTAGAGTTAGGGTTTGGTTTAGGGTTAGGTGTAGGGTTAGGTTTCGGGTTAGGGTTAAGTTAGGGTTAGGGTTAGTGTTAGGTTTATGATTAGGGTTAGGGTTAGGGTTAGGGTTAGGGTTAGGGTTAGGGTTTGGTTTGGGTTAGGGTTAGTGTTACGGATAGGGTTAGGGTTAGGTTTAGGGTTAGGGTTAGGGTTAGGATTAAGGTGAGGGTTAGGGTTTGGGTTTGAGTTAGAGTAAGGTTGATGCTTAGTGTTTGGTTTAGGGTTAGATTTAGGGTTAGGGTTTGGGTTAGGGTTAGGGTTAGGGTTAGGTTTAGGATTAGAGTTAGGGTTAAAGTTAGGGTTAGGGTTAGGGTTTGGGTTAGGGTTAGGGTTAGGGGTTAGGGGTTAGCCTTATGGTTAGGGTAATCGTTATGTTTAGGGTTTTGGTTTGGTTCAGGTTTAGGTTTAGTGTTAGGGATTGGGTTTGGGTTAGGGTTATGGTTAGGATTACGGTTAGGGTTACGGTTAGGGTTTGGTTTGGGTTAGGGTTAGCGTTAGGGTTATGGTTAGGTTTAGGGTTTGGGTTAGGGCTGGGTTAGGGTTAGGGTTTGAGTTAGGGTTAGGTTTAGGGTTATGGTTTAGGGTTTAGCGTTAGGGTCCAGTTTCGGTTAGGGTTAGGTTAGGGTTAGTGTTTGGGTTAGGGTTTGTGTGAGGGTTAGGATTAGGGTTAGGGTTAGGTTATTGTTAGGATTAGGGATTGGGTTAGGTTTAGGGTTAGGGTTAGGATTAGGGTTTGGGTTAGGGTTAGGGTTGAAGTTTGGGTTTGGGTAAGGTTTAGGGTTAGGTTGACGGTTAGGGTTTGGATTTCGGTTAGGGTTAGTGTTAGGGTTTCGGTTAGGGTTAGGGTTAGTTTTAGGGTTTAGGGTTTAGGGTTAGGGTTCGGGTAAAGGTTAGGGTTATGGTTTGTTTTAGGGTTTGGGTTAGGGTTAAGGTTAGGGTCAGGATTAGCGGTTAGGGTAAGGTTTAAGGTTAGGTTTAGGGTTAGTGTTTGGGTTAGGGTTCGGGTTAGGTTTAGGGTTAGTGTTACGGTTAGGGTTTATGTTAGGGTTAGGTTTAGGGTTAGAGTTAGGGTTTGGGTTAGGGTTAGGGTTAGTGTTCGGGTTAGGGTTCGGGTTAGGTTTAGGGTTAGTGTTACGGTTAGGGTTTGGGTTAGGGTTAGGGTTAGGGTTAGAGTTAGGGTTAGGGTTAGGGATTTGTTTGGGGTAGGGTTAATGTTAGGGTTAGGGATAGAGTATAGGTTAGGGTTAGGGTTAGGGTTAGGGTTAGGGTGTGGGTTAGAGTAAGGTATCGGGTTAGGGTTTGGGTTAGGTTTAAGGTTAGGGTTAGGGTTTGGGTTAGGGTTTGGGTTAGGGTTAAGGTTAGGGTTAGGGGTAGGGGTTAGGGTTAGGGTTAGGGTTAGGGTTTGGTTTAGGGTTAGGGTTAGTGTTACGGTTAGGGTTTAGGGTACGGTTAGGTTTAGGGTTATTGTTTGGACTTGGGTTAGGGTTAGGTTTGGGGTTAGGGTTAGAGTTAGGGTTAGGGTTTGGCTTAGGGTTATGGTTATGGTTAGGGTTAGGGTTAGGGCTAGGCGATAGGGATAGGGTTAGGGTTAGGGTTAGAGTTAGGGTTTGGGCTTGGGATAGGGTTAGTGTTAGGGTTAGTATTAGGGTTAGGTTTAGTGTTAGGATTAGGGTTGGGGTTTCGGTTAGGATTAGGTTTAGGGTTAGGGTTTGGGTTAGTGTTAGGGTTTGGGATAGGGTTAGGGTTCGGGTAAGGGTTAGGGTTAGGTTTTGTGTTAGGGTTAGGGTTAGGGTTAGGGTTAGGTTTAGTGTTAGTATTAGGGTTTGTGTTAGGTTTATGGTTTGGGTTAGGTTTAGGGTTTGGGTTTGGGTTAGGTTTAGGGTTAGGGTTAGGGTTTGGTTTAGTGTTAATGTTAGGGTTAGGGTTAGGGTTAGGGTTAGGATTTGGTTTAGGGTCAGGGTTAGGGTTAGGGTTTGGGATAGTGTTATGGTTATGGTTAGGGTTAGGGTTAGGATTAGGGTTAGGTTTAAGGTTAGGGTTAGGGTTAGGGTTGGGGTTAGTGTTAGGTTTAGGGTTAGGGTGTGGGTTTGGGTTAGGGTTAGGCTTAGGGTTAGGGTTAGAGTTAGGGTTTCGTTTAGGGTTAGTTTTAGGGTTTGGGTTAGGTTTAGTGTGTGGGTTTGGGTTACGGTTAGGCTTAGGGTTACGGTTAGGGTAAGTGTTAGGGTTAGGGTTTGGTTAGGGTTAGGGGTAGGGGTAGGTTTAGGGTTAGGGTTAGGGTTTGGTTTGGTTTAAGGTTAGTGTTAGTGTTAGGGGAAGGGTTAGGGTTAGGGTTAGGGTTAGGGGTGGTTTAGGGATAGTGTTAGGGTTAGGATTAAAGTTAGGGTTAAGGATTAGGATTGGGTTAGTGTTAGGTTTAGAGTTGGGGTTTGGTTTAGGGTTATGTTTAGGGTTAGGGTTGGGGTTATGGTTACGGTTAGGGTTAGGGTTAGGATTAGGGTTCGGTTTAGGTTTAGGTTTTGGGTTAGTGTTAGGGTTAAGGTTAGGCTTAGAGTTTGGTTTGGGTTAGGGTTAGGGTTAGGGTTCAGGTTTGGTTTAGAGTTAGGTTTAGGGTTAGTTTTAGGGCTTGGGTTAGTGTTAAGGTTAGGGTTAGGGCTTGGGTTTAGGTTAGGTTTAAGGTTTGGGTTAGGCTTAGGTTTAGGGTTTGTGTTTGGGTTAGGTTTAGCTTTGGGGTTAGGGTTAGGGTTAGGGTTAGCTTTAGGGCTTGGGTTAGGGTTAGGGTTAGGATTAGGGATTGGGTTTAGGTTAGGTTTAGGGTTTGGGTTAGGCTTAGGGATAGGGTTTGCGTTTGGGTTAGGTTTAGGTTTAGGTTTAGGGTTAGGGTTAGAGTTAGGGTTAGGGTTTGGGTTTGGGTTAGAGTAAGGAATCGGGTTAGGGTTTGGGTTAGGTTTAAGGTTAGGGTTAGGGTTTGGGTTAGGGTTTGGGTTGGGGTTAGGGTTAGTGTTACAGTTAGGGTTTAGGGTAGGGTTAGGTTTAGGGTAAGGGTTAGGGTTAGGGTTTGTGTTAGAGTTACGGTTAGGGTTATGGTTATGGTTATGGTTTGGGTTAGGGTTAGGGTTAGGTTTAGGGTTATTGTTTGGGCTTGGTTTAGGGTTAGGTTTAGGGGTAGGGTTAGAGTTAGGGTTAGTGTTTGGCTTAGGGTTCAGTTTAGCGTTAGGGTTAGGGCTAGGCGATAGGGATAGGGTTAGGGTTTGGGTTAGGTTTAGTGTTTGGGCTTGGGATAGCGTTAGTGTTAGGGTTAGTATTAGGGTTAGGTTTAGTGTTAGGATTAGGGTTTGTGTTTCGGTTAGGGTTAGGGTTAGGGTTAGGGTTTGGGTTAGAGTTAGGGTTTGGAATACGGTTAGGGTTAGTGTAAGGGTTAGGGTTAGGGTTTGTGTTAGGGTTAGGGTTAGGGTTAGGGTTAGAGTTAGTGTTTGGGTTTCGGTTAGGGTTGTTTTAGGTTTAGGGTTTGGTTTAGGGTTAGGGTTAGGGTTAGGGTTAGGGTTAGAGTTAGGATTTGGGTTAGGGTCAGGGTTAAAGTTAGGGTTAGGGTTAGGGTTTGGGTTAGGGTTATGGTTATGGTTAGGGTTAGGGTTAGGTTTTGGGTTTGGGTTAGAGTAAGGTATAGGGTTAGGTTTGGGTTAGGTTTAGTGTTAGGGTTAGGGTTTGGGTTAGAGTTAAGGTTAGGGTTAGGGTTAGGGTTAGGGTTAGGTTTAGGGTTAGATTTAGATTTAGGTTTTGTTTTAGGATTAGGGTTAGGGTTAGGGTTAGTGTTTTGTTTGGTTTAGGGTTAATTTTACGGATAGGGTAAGGGTTAGGTTTTGGGTTAGGGTTTGGTTTAGGGTTACTGTTAGAGGTTGGTTTAGGGTTAGGATCAGGGTTGGGGTTAGGGGTTCGGATTGGTTTGGGGTAGGGTTAGTGTTAGGGTTAGGAATAGAGTTTAGGTTAAGGTTAGGGTTAGGGTTGGGGTTAGGGTTAGTGTTAGGATTAGGGTTTGTGTTAGGCTTAGGGTTAGGGTTAGGGTTAGGGGTTGGGTTTGGGTTAGGGTTAGTGTTAGGACTAGGGTTAGGGGTAGGGTTTGGTTTTTGGTTAGAGTAAGGTATCGGGTTAGGGTTTGGGTTAGGTTTAAGGTTAGGGTTAGGGTTTGGGTGAGGGTTTGGGTTAGGGTTAAGGTTAGGATTAGGGTTAGGGGTTAGGGTTAGGGTTAGGTTTAGGGTTTAGGGTAAGGGTTAGGGATTGTGTTAGGGTTACGGTTAGGGTTATGGTTAGGGTTACGGTTTAGGGTTAGGGTTAGGGTTAGGGTTAGGGTTAGGATTTGGGTTAGGGTCAGGGTTAAGGTTAGGGTTAGGGTTAGAGTTTGGGTTAGGGTTATGGTTAAGGTTTTGGTTAGGATTAGGGTTAGGGTTAGGGTTAGGGTTTGCGTTAAGTGTAGGGTTTGGGCTAGGCTTAGGGTTAGGGTTAGGGTAAGTGTTAGGGTTAGGGTTTGGATTAGGGTTACGGTTAGGTTTAGTCTTAGGGTTAGGGTTTGGTTTGGTTTAGGGTTAGTGTTAGGGTTAGGGTAAGGGTAAGGGTTAGGGTTAGGGTTAGGGTTAAGTTTAAGGTTAGTTTTAGGGCTTGGGTTAGGGTTAGGGATTGGGTTTAGGTTACCTTTAGGGTTTGGGTACGCTTAGGGTTAGGGTTTGTGTTTGGGTTAGGTTTAGGTTTAGGGTTAGGGTTAGGGTTAGGGTTTGGGCTTGGGATAGGGTTAGTGTTAGGGTTAGTATTAGGGTTAGGTTTAGTGTTAGGATTAGGGTTTGGGTTTCGTTTAGGGTTAGGGTTAGGGTTACGGTTTGGGTTAGTGTTAGGGTTTGGGATACGTTTAGGTTTAGTGTAAGGGTTAGGGTTAGGGTTTGTGTTAGGGTTAGGGTTAGGGTTAGGGTTAGGGTTAGGGTTTGGGTTTCGGTTAGGGTTAGGGTTAGGGTTAGGGTTTGGTTTAGGGTTAGGGTTAGGGTTAGGGTTACGGTTAGAATTTGGGTTAGGGTCAGGGTTAGGGTTAGGGTTAGGGTTAGGGTTTGGGTTTGGGTTAGAATTAGGTATAGGGTTAGGTTTGGGTTAGGTTTAGTGTTAGGGTTAGGGTTAGGATTAGGGTTAGGGTTAGGGTTAGGGTTTGGTTTGGGTTAGGGTTAGTGTTAGGGTTAGGGCTAGGGTTAGGGTTAGGGTTTGGTTTTGGGTTACAGTAAGGTATCGGGTTAGGGTTTGGGTTAGGTTTAAGGTTAGGGTTAGCGTTTGGGTTAGGGTTTTGGTTAGGGTTAAGTTTAGGATTAGGGTTAGGGGTTAGGGTTAGGGTTAGGGTTAGGGGTTAGGATAAGGGTTAGGGTTTGTGTTAGGGTTACAGTTAGGGTTATGGTTAGGGTTAAGGTTTGGGTTAGTGTTAGGGTTTGGGATACGGTTAGGGTTAGTGTAAGGGTTAGGGTTAGGGTCTGTGTTAGGGTTAGGGTTTGGGTTAGGGTTAGGGTTAGGGTTAGGGTTTCGGTTTCGGTTAGGGTTAGGGTTAGGCTTAGGGTTTGGTTTAGGGTTAGGGTTAGGGTTAGGGTTATGGTTAGAATTTGGGTTAGGGTCAGGGTTAGGGTTAGGGTTAGGGTTAGGGTTTGGGTTAGGGTTATGGTTATGGTTAGGGTTAGGGTTAGGGTTAGGTTTAGGTTTAGATTTAGGGTTAGATTTAGATTTAGGTTTTGGGTTAGAATTAGGGTTAGGGTTAGGGTTAGGGTTTGGTTTGGGTTAGGGTTAATTTTACGGATAGCGTAAGGGTTAGGTTTGGGGTTAGGTTTTGGTTTAGGGTTACTGTTAGAGGTTGGTTTAGGGTTAGGGTCAGGGTTAGATTTAGAGGTTCGGATTGGTTTGGGGTAGGGTTTGTGTTAAGTTTAGGGATAGAGTTTAGGTTAAGGTTAGGGTTAGGGTTAGGGTGAGGGTTAGTGTTAGGGCTAGGGTTAGGGTTAGGGTTTGGTTTTGGGTTAGAGTAAGGTATCGGGTTAGGGTTTGGGTTAGGTTTAAGGTTAGTGTTAGGGTTTAGGTTAGGGTTTGGGTTAGGGTTAAGGTTAGGATTAGGGTTAGGGGTTAGGGTTAGTGTTAGGGTTATGGGTTAGGGTAAGGGTTAGGGTTTGTGTTAGGGTTACGGTTAGGGTTATGGTTAGGGTTACGGTTTAGGGTTAGGGTTAGGGTTAGGGTTAGGGTTAGGATTTGGGTTAGGGTCAGGGTTAGGGTTAGGGTTAGGGTTAGGGTTTGAGTTAGGGTTATAGTTATGGTTTGGGTTAGGATTAGGGTTAGGTTGGGGTTATGGTTAGGGTTAGGGCTAGGCGATAGGGATAGGGTTAGGGTTAGGGTTAGGGTTAGGGTTTGGGCTTGGGATAGGGTTAGTGTTAGGGTTAGTATTAGGGTTAGGTTTAGTGTTAGGATTAGGGTTTGGGTTTCGGTTAGGATTAGGTTTAGGGTTAGGGTTTGGGTTAGCTTTAGGGTTTGGGATAGGGTTAGGGTTCGGGTAAGGGTTAGGGTTAGGTTTTGTGTTAGGGTTAGGGTTAGGGTTAGGGTTAGGTTTAGTGTTAGGATTAGGGTTTGTGTTAGGTTTATGGTTAGGGTTAGTTTTAGGGTTTGGGTTTGGGTTAGGGTTAGGGTTAGGGTTAGGGTTTGGTTTAGTGTTAATGTTAAGGTTGGGGTTAGGGTTAGGGTTAGGATTTGGTTTAGGGTCAGGGTTAGGATTAGGGTTTGGGATAGGGTTATGGTTATGGTTAGGTTTAGGGTTAGGATTAGGGTTAGGGTTAAGTTTAGGGTTAAGGTTAGGGTTGGTGTTAGTGTTAGGTTTAGGGTTAGGGTGTGGGTTTGGGTTAGGGTTAGGCTTAGGGTTAGGGTTAGGGGTAGGGTTTCGTTTAGGGTTAGTTTTAGGGTTCAGGTTAGGTTTAGTGTGTGGGTTTGGGTTACGATTAGGCTTAGGTTTACGGTTAGGTTAAGTGTTAGGTTTAGGGTTTGGGTTAGGGTTAGGGGTAGGGGTAGGTTTAGGTTTAGGGTTAGGGTTTGGTTTGGTTTAAGGTTAGTGTTAGTGTTAGGGGAAGGGTTAGGGTTAGGGTTAGGGTTAGGGGTGGTTTAGGGATAGTGTTAGGGTTAGGATTAAAGTTAGGGTTAAGGATTAGGATTGGGTTAGTGTTAGGTTTAGAGTTGGGGTTTGGTTTAGGGTTATGTTTAGGGTTAGGGTTGGGGTTATGGTTACGGTTAGGGTTAGGGTTAGGATTAGGGTTCGGTTTAGGTTTAGGTTTTGGGTTAGTGTTAGGGTTAAGGTTAGGCTTAGAGTTTGGTTTGGGTTAGGGTTAGGGTTAGTGTTACAGTTAGCGTTTAGGGTAGGGTTAGGTTTAGTGTTGGGCTTAGGGTTAGGGTTTGTGTTAGAGTTACGGTTAGGGTTATGGGTATGGGTATGATTTGGGTTAGGGTTAGGGTTAGGTTTAGGGTTATTGTTTGGGCTTGGTTTAGGGTTAGGTTTAGGGGTAGGGTTAGAGTTAGGGTTAGTGTTTGGCTTAGGGTTAGGGTTAGCGTTAGGGTTAGGGCTAGGCGATAGGGATAGGGTTAGGGTTAGGGTTAGGTTTAGTGTTTGGGCTTGGGATAGCGTTAGTGTTAGGGTTAGTATTAGGGTTAGGTTTAGTGTTAGGATTAGGGTTTGCGTTTCGGTTAGGGTTAGGGTTAGGGTTAGGGTTTGGGTTAGAGTTAGGGTTTGGAATACGGTTAGGGTTAGTGTAAGGGTTAGGGTTAGGGTTTGTGTTAGGGTTAGGGTTTGGGTTTCGGTTAGGGTTGGGTTAGGTTTAGGGTTTGGTTTAGGGTTAGGGTTATGGTTAGGGTTAGGGTTAGAGTTAGGATTTGGGTTAGGGTCAGGGTTAGGGTTAGGGTTTGGGTTTGGGTTAGAGTAAGGTATAGGGTTAGGTTTGGGTTAGGTTTAGTGTTAGTGTTAGGGTTTGGGTTAGGGTTAAGGTTAGGGTTAGGGTTAGGGTTAGGGTTAGGGTTAGGTTTAGATTTAGGATTAGATTTAGATTTAGGTTTTGGGTTAGGATTAGGGTTAGGGTTAGGGTTAGGGTTTGGTTTGTGTTAGGGTTAATTTTACGGATAGGGTAAGGGTTAGGTTTGGGGTTAGGGATAGGTTTAGGGTTAGTGTTAGAGGTTGGTTTAGGGTAAGGATTAGGGTTAGGGTTAGGGGTTGGGATTGGTTTGGGGTAGGGTTAGTGTTAGGGTTAGGGATAGAGTTTAGGTTAAGGTTAGCGTTAGGGTTAGCGTTAGGGTTAGTGTTAGGATTAGGTTTTGTGTTAGGTTTAGGGTTAGGGTTAGGGTTAGGGTTTGGGTTTGGGTTAGGGTTAGGGTTAGGGCTAGGGTTAGGGTTAGGGTTAGGGTTTGGTTTTGGGTTAGAGTAAGGTATCGGGTTAGGGTTTGGATTAGGTTTAAGGTTAGGG
>JAJHUQ010000034.1:7852500-7870000 GCA_035773235.1 Eospalax fontanierii
TTTAGGGGTAGGATTAGAGTTAAGGTTAGTGTTTGGCTTAGGGTTAGTGTTAGCGTTAGGGTTAGGGTTAGGGCTAGGCGATAGGAATAGGGTTAGGGTTAGGGTTAGGTTTAGTGTTTGGGCTTGGGATAGGGTTAGTGTTAGGGTTAGTATTAGGGTTAGGTTTAGTGTTAGGATTAGGGTTTGTGTTTCGGTTAGGGTTAGGGTTAGGGTTAGGGTTTGGGTTAGTGTTAGGTTTTGGGATACGGTTAGGGTTAGTGTAAGGGTTAAGGTGAGGGTTTGTGTTAGGGTTAGGGTTAGGGTTAGGGTTAGGGTTAGGGTTTGGGTTTCGGTTAGGGTTAGGGTTAGGGTTAGGGTTTGGTTTATGGTTAGGGTTAGGGTTAAGGTTAGGGTTAGGATTTGGGTTAGGGTCAGGGTTAAGGTTAGGGTTAGGGTTAGGGTTTGGGTTAGGGTTATGGTTATGGTTAGGGTTACGGTTAGGGTTAGGGTTTGGGTTTGGGTAAGAGTAAGGTATAGGGTTAGGTTTGGGTTAGGTTTAGTGTTAGGTTTAGGGTTTGGGTTAGGGTTAAGTTTAGGGTTAGGGTTAGGGTTAGGGTTAGGGTTAGGTTTAGATTTAGGGTTAGATTTAGATTTAGGTTTTGGGTTAGGATTAGGGTTAGGGTTAGGGTTAGGGTTTGGTTTGGGTTAGGGTTAATTTTACGGATAGGGTAAGGGTTAGGTTTGGGGTTAGGGTTTGGTTTAGGGTTACTGTTAGAGGTTGGTTTAGGGTTAGGGTCAGGGTTAGGGTTAGGGGTTCGAATTGGTTTGGGGTAGGGTTAGTGTTAGGGTTAGGATTAGAGTTTAGGTTAAGGTTAGGGTTAGGGTTAGGGTTAGGGTTAGTGTTAGGATTAGGTTTTGTGTTAGGTTTAGGGTTAGGGTTAGGGTTAGGGTTTGGGTTTGGGTTAAGGTTACGGTTAGGGCTAGGGTTAGGGTTAGGGTTTGGTTATGGGTTAGAGTAAGGTATCGGGTTAGGGTTTGGGTTAGGTTTAAGGTTAGGGTTAGGGTTTGGGTTAGGGTTTGGGTTAGGGTTAAGGTTAGGATTAGGGTTAGGGGTTAGGGTTAGGGTTAGGGTTAGGGGTTAGGGTAAGGGTTAGGGTTTGTGTTAGGGTTACGGTTAGGGTTATGGTTAGGGTTCCAGTTTAGAGTTAGGATTAGGGTTAGGGTTAGGGTTAGGATTTGGGTTAGGGTCAGGGTTAGGGTTATGGTTAGGGTTAGGGTTTGGGTTAGGGTTATGTTTATGGTTTGGGTTAGGATTAGGGTTAGGGTTAGGGTTAGGGTTTGGGTTAGGTTTAGTGTTAGGGTTTGGGTTTTAGTTACGGTTAGGGTTAGGGTTTGGGTTAGGGTTGGGTTTAGTGTTAATGTTATGGTTAGGGTTTATGTTTGGGTTAGGTTTAGGCTTAGGGTTAGGGTTAGGGTAAGTGTTAGGGTTAGGGCTTTGGTAAGGGTTAGGGTTAGGGTTAGTGTTAGGGTTTCGTTTAGGGTTAGGTTTAGGGTTCGGGTTAGGTTTAGGGTGTGGGTTTTGGTTAGGGTTAGGCTTAGGGTTAGGGTTAGGGTAAGTGTTAGGGATAGGGTTTGGATTAGGGTTAGGGTTAGGTTTAGGCTTGGGGTTAGGGTTTGGTTTAGGGTTAGTGTTAGGGTTAGGGTAAGGGTTAGGGTTAGGGTTAGGGTTAAGGTTAGTTTTAGGGCTTGGGTTAGGGTTAGGGTTAGGGTTAGGGATTGGGTTTAGATTAGATTTAGGGTTTGGGTAGGCTTAGGGTTAGGGTTTGTGTTTGGGTTAGGTTTAGGTTTAGGTTTAGGGTTAGGGTTAGGGTTAGGGTTCGGGTTAGGGTTTAGGCTTGGGATAGGGTTAGTGTTAGGGTTAGTATTAGGGTTAGGTTTAGTGTTAGGATTAGGGTTTGGGTTTCGGTTAGGGTTAGGGTTAAGGTTACGGTTTGGGTTAGTGTTAGGGTTTGGGATACGGTTAGGGTTAGTGTAAGGGTTAGGGTTAGGGTTAGGGTTTGTGTTAGGGTTAGGGTTAGGGTTAGGGTTAGGGTTTCGGTTTCGGTTAGTGTTAGGGTTAGGCTTAGGGTTTGGTTTAGGGTTAGGTTTAGGGTTACGGTTACGGTTAGAATTTGGGTTAGGGTCAGGGTTAGTGTTAGGGTTAGGGTTAGGGTTTGGGTTAGGGTTATGGTTATGGTTAGGGTTAGGGTTAGGGTTAGGGTTAGGGTTTGGTTTTGGGTTAGAGTTAGGTATAGGATTAGGTTTGGGTTAGGTTTAGTGTTAGGGTTAGGGTTTGGGTTAGGGTTAAGGTTAGGGTTAGGGTTAGGGTTAGGGTTCGTGTTAGGGTTAGGTTTAGATTTAGGGTTAGATTTAGATTTAGGTTTTGAGTTAGGATTAGGGTTAGGGTTAGGGTTAGGGTTTGGTTTGGATTAGGGTTAATTTTACGGATAGGTTAAGGGTTAGGTTTGGGGTTAGGGTTTCGTTTAGGGTTACTGTTAGAGGTTGGTTTAGGTTTAGGGTCAGGGTTAGGGTTAGGGGTTCGGATTGGTTTGGGGTAGGGTTAGTGTTAGGGTTAGGGATAGAGTTTAGATTAAGGTTAGGGTTAGGGTTAGGGTTACGGTTATTGTTAGGATTAGGGTTTGTGTTAGGTTTAGGGTTAGGGTTAGGGTTAGGGTTTGGGTTTGGGTTAGGGTTAGGGTTAGGGCTAGGGTTAGGGTTAGGGTTTGGGTTAGCTTTAGGGTTAGGTTTTGTGTTAGGGTTATGGTTAGGGTTATGGTTAGGGTTACGGTTTAGGGTTTGGGTCAGGGTTAGGGTTAGGGTTAGGGTTAGGGTTAGGGTTAGGGTTAGGATTTGAGTTAGGGTCAGGGTTAGGGTTAGGGGTTGGGTTAGGGTTATGCTTATGGTTTCGGGTAGGATTAGGGTTAGGGTTAGGGTCTCGTTTAGGGTTAGGTTTAGGTTTCGGGTTAGGTTTAGGGTGTGGGTTTTGGTTAGGGTTAGGCTTAGGGTTAGGGTTAGGGTAAGTGTTAGGGTTAGGGTTTGAATTAGGGTTAGTGTTAGGTTTAGGCTTAGGGTTAGTGTTTGGTTTGGTTTAGGGTTAGTGTTAGGGTTAGGGTAAGGGTAAGGGTTAGGGTTAGGGTTAGGGTTAAGGTTACGGTTATTTTTAGGGCTTGGGTTAGGGTTAGGGATTGGGTTTAGGTTACGTTTAGGGTTTGGGTAGGCTTAGGGTTAGGGTTTGTGTTGGGTTAGGTTTAGGTTTACGGTTAGGGTTAAGTTTAGAGTTTGGGTTAGGGTTGGGTTTGGGTTAGAGTAAGGTATAGGGTTTATTGTTTGGTTAGGTTTAGTGTTAGGGTTAGGGTTTGGGTTAGGTTTAAGGTTAGGGTTAGAGTTAGGTGTAAGGGTTAGGGTTAGGGTCAGGGTTAGGGTTTGGGTTAGGGTTTGGGTTAGGGTTAGGGTATGGTTAGGGTTTGGGTTAGGGTTAGTGTTAGGGTTAGGGTTTGGGTTTGGGTTAGAGTAAGGTATAGGGTTAGGGTTTGGGTTAGGTTTAGTGTTAGGGTTAGTGTTTGGTTTAGGGTTTGTGTTAGGGTTAAGGTTAGGGTTAGGGTTAGGTGTTAGGGTTAGGGTTAGAGTTAGGGTTTGGGTTAGGGTTAGGGTTAGGGTTAGGGTTAGGGTTTGGGTTAGGTTTAGGGTTAAGGTTAGTATTAGTGTTACGGTTAGGGTTTGGGGTAGAGTTAGGTTTAGGGGTAGGGTTAGGGTTAGGGTTTGTGTTAGGGTTACGGTTAGGGTTAGAGTTAGGTTTAGGGTTTGGGTTAGGGTTAGGGTTAGGTGTAGGGTTAGTGTTTGGGCTTGGGTTAGGGTTAGGTTTAGGGTTAGGGTTAGAGTTAGGATTAGGGTTTGGCTTAGGGTTAGGGTTAGGGTTAGGGCTAGGCGATAGGGATAGGGTTAGAGTTAGGGTTGGGGTTAGTGTTTCGGCTTGGGTTAGGGTTAGTGTTAGGGTTAGGATTAGGGTTAGGTTTAGTGTTAGGATTAGGGTTTGGGTTTTGGTTAGGGTTAGGGTTAGGGTTAGGGTTAGGGTTAGGGTTTGGGTTAGTGTTAGGGTTAGGGATAGGTTTTAGATTAGGGTTAGGGTTAGGGTTAGGGTTAGGCTTAGGGTTAGGGTTAGGTTTAGGGTTTCGTTTAGGGTTAGTTTTAGGGTTCGGGTTAGGTTTAGGGTGCGGGTTTGGGTTAGGGTTAGGCTTAGGGTTACGGTGAGGGTAAGTGTTTGTGTTAGGGTTTGGGGTAGGGGTAGGGGTAGGGGTAGGTTTAGGGTTAGGGTTAGGGTTAGGGTTTGGTTTGGTTTAAGGTTAGTGTTAGTGTTAGGGGAAGGGTTATGGTTTATTGTTAGGGTTAGGGGTGGTTTAGGGTTAGTGTTAGGGTTAGGATTAAAGTTAGGGTTAAGGATTAGTATTGGGTTAGTGTTAGGTTTAGAGTTGGGGTTTGGTTTAGGGTTAGGTTTAGGGTTAGTGTTGGGATTATGGTTAGGGTTAGGGTTAGGGTTAGGATTAGGGTTCGGTTTAGGTTTAGGTTTTTGGTTAGTGTTAGGGTTAGGATTAGGGTTAGAGTTTGGTTTGGGTTAGGGTTAGGGTTAGGGTTTAGGTTTGGTTTAGGGTTAGGGTTAGGGTTAGTTTTAGGGCTTGGGTAAGTGTTAAGGTTAGGGTTAGGGCTTGGGTTTAGGTTAGGTTTAAGGTTTTTCTTAGGCTTAGGTTTAGGGTTTGTGTTTGGGTTAGGTTTAGCTTTGGGGTTAGGGTTAGGGTTAGGGTTAGGGTTACTTTTAGGGCTTGGGTTAGGGTTAGGTTTAGGGTTAGGGTCAGGTATTGGGTTTAGGTTAGGTTTAGGGTTTGGGTTAGGCTTAGTGATAAGGTTTGCGTTTGGGTTAGGTTTAGGTTTAGGTTTAGGGTTAGGGTTAGAGTTAGGGTTAGGGTTTGGGTTTAGGTTAGAGTAAGGAATCGGGTTAGGGTTTGGGTTAGGTTTAAGGTTAGGGTTAGGGTTTGGGTTAGGGTTTGGGTTAGGGTTAGGGTTAGTGTTACAGTTAGGGTTTAGGGTAGGGTTAGGTTTAGGGTTAGGGTTAGGGTTATTGTTTGGGCTTGGTTTAGGGTTAGGTTTAGCGGTAGTGTTAGAGTTAAGGTTAGTGTTTGGCTTAGGGTTAGGGTTAGCGTTAGGGTTAGGGTTAGGGCTAGGCGATAGCAATAGGGCTAGGGTTAGGGTTAGGTTTCGTGTTTGGGCTTGGGATAGGTTTAGTGTTAGGGTTAGTATTAGGGTTAGGTTTAGTGTTAGGATTAGGGTTTGTGTTTCGGTTAGGGTTAGGGTTAGGGTTAGGGTTTGGGTTATTGTTAGGGTTTGGGATACGGTTAGGGTTAGTGTAAGGGTTAAGGTTAGGGTTTGTGTTAGGGTTAGGGTTAGGGTTTGGGTTTCGGTTAGGGTTAGGATAATGTTTAGGGTTTGGTTTAGGGTTAGGGTTAGGGTTAGGGTTAGGGTTAGGGTTAGGGTTAGGATTTGGGTTAGGGTCAGGGTTAAGGTTAGGGTTAGGGTTAGGGTTTGGGTTAGGGTTATGGTTATGGTTAGGGTTACGGTTAGGTTTAGGGTTTGGGTTTGGGTTAGAGTAAGGTATAGGGTTAGGTTAGGGTTAGGGTAAGTGTTAGGGTTAGGGCTTTGGTAAGGGTTAGGTTTAGGGTTAGGGTTAGGGTTTCATTTAGGGTTAGGTTTAGGGTTCGGGTTAGGTTTAGGGTGTGGGTTTTGGTTAGGGTTAGGCTTAGGGTTAGGGTTAGGGTAAGTGTTAGGGTTAGGGTTTGGATTAGGGTTAGGGTTAGGTTTAGGCTTAGGGTTAGGGTTTGTTTTGGTTTAGGGTTAGTGTTAGGGTTAGGGTAAGGGTTAGGTTTAGGGTTAGGGTTAGGGTTAAGGTTAGTTTTAGGGCTTGGGTTAGGGTTAGGGTTAGGGTTAGGGATTGGGTTTAGGTTAGATTTAGGGTTAGTGTTAGGGTTAGGGTAAGGGTTAGGTTTAGGGTTAGGGTTAGGGTTAGGATTAGGATTAGAGTTAGGGTTAAGGTTAGGGTTAGGGTTAGGATTAGGTTTAGTGTTAGAATTAGGGTTTGTGTTAGGTTTAGGGTGAGGGTTTGGTTTAGTGTTAATGTTAGGGTTAGAGTTAGGGTTAGGGTTAGGATTTGGTTTAGGGTCAGGGTTAGGGTTAGGGTTTGGGATAGGGTTATGGTTATGGTTAGGGTTAGGGTTAGGATTAGGGTTAGGGTTAAGTTTAGGGTTACGGTTAGGGTTTGGGTTTGAGTTAGGGTTAAGTTTAGTGTTAGGGTTGGGGTTAGTGTTAGGGTTAGGGTTAGGGTGTGGGTTTGGGTTACGGTTAGGCTTAGGGTTAGGGTTAGGATTAGGGTTTCGTTTAGGGTTAGTTTTAGGGTTCGGGTTAGGTTTAGGGTGTGGGTTTGGGTTAGGGTTAGGCTTAGGATTACGGTTAGGGTACGTGTTAGGGTTAGGGTTTGGGTTAGGGTTAGGGGTAGGGGTAGGTTTAGGGTTAGGGTTAGTGTTTGGTTTGGTTTAAGGTTAGTGTTAGTGTTAGGGGAAGGGTTAGAGTTAGGGTTAGGGTTAGGGGTGGTTTAGGGTTAGTGTTAGGGTTAGGATTAAATTTAGGGTTAAGGATTAGTGTTGGGTTAGTGTTAGGTTTAGAGTTGGGGTTTGGTTTAGAGTTAGGTTTAGGGTTAGGGTTGGGGTTATGGTTAGGGTTAGGGTTAGGGTTAGGATTAGGGTTCGGTTTAGGTTTAGGTTTTTGGTTAGTGTTAGGATTAGGGTTAGGGTTAGAGTTTGGTTTGGGTTAGGGTTAGGGTTACGGTTTAGGTTTGGTTTAGGGTTAGGTTTAGGGTTAGTGTTAGGGCTTGGGTAAGTGTTAAGGTTAGGGTTAGGGCTTGGGTTTAGGTTAGGTTTAAGGTTTGGGTTAGGCTTAGGTTTAGGGTTTGTGTTTGGGTTAGCTTTAGGTTGGGGTTAGGGTTAGGGTTAGGGTTAGGGTTAGTTTTAGGGCTTGGGTTAGGGTTAGGGTTAGGGTTAGGGATTGGGTTTAGGTTAGGTTTAGGGTTTGGGTTAGGCTTAGTGATAAGGTTTGAGTTTGGGTGAGGTTTAGGTTTAGGTTTAGGGTGAGGGTTAGAGTTAGGGTTAGGGTTTGGGTTTGGGTTAGAGTAAGGAATCGGGTTAGGGTTTGGGTTAGGTTTAAGGTTAGGGTTAGGGTTTGGGTTAGGGTTTGGGTTAGGGTTAGGGTTAGTGTTACAGTTAGGGTTTAGGGTAGGGTTAGGTTTAGGGTTAGGGTTAGGGTTATTGTTTGTGCTTGGTTTAGGGTTAGGTTTAGCGGTAGTGTTAGAGTTAAGGTTAGTGTTTTGGTTAGGGCTATGCTTAGCGTTAGGGTTAGGTTTAGGGATAGGCGATAGGAATAGGGTTAGGGTTACGGTTAGGTTTAGTGTTTGGGCTTGGGATAGGGTTAGTGTAAGGGTTAGTATTAGGGTTAGGTTTAGTGTTAGGATTAGGGATTGTGTTTCCATTAGGGTTAGGGTTAGGGTTAGGGTTTGGGTTAGTGTTAGGGTTTGGGATACGGTTAGGGTTAGTGTAAGGGTTAGGGTTAGGTTTTGTGTTAGGGTTAGGGTTAGGGTTAGGGTTAGGGTTTGGGTTTCGGTTAGGGTTAGGGTTAGGGTTAGGGTTTGGTTTAGGGTTAGGGTTAGGGTTAGGATTTGGGTTAGGGTCAGGGTTAAGGTTAGGGTTAGGGTTAGGGTTTGAGTTAGGGTTATGGTTATGGTTAGGGTTAAGGTTAGGGTTAGGGTTTGGGTTTGGGTTAGAGTAAGGTATAGGTTTATGTTTGGGTTAGGTTTAGTGTTAGGGTTAGGGTTAGGGTTAGGGTTAGGGTTAGATTTAGTTCTTGGGTTAGGATTAGGGTTAGGGTTAGGGTTAGTGTTTGGTTTGGGTTAGGGTTAATTTTACGGATAGGGTAAGGGTTAGGTTTGGGGTCAGTGTTTGGTTCAGGGTTACTGTTAGAGGTTGGTTTAGAGTTAGGATCAGGGTTAGGGTTAGGGGTTCGGATTGGTTTGGGGTAGGGTTAGTGTTAGGGTTAGGGATAGAGTTTAGGTTAAAGTTAGGGTTAGGGTTAGGGTTAGGTTTAGTGTTAGGATTAGGGTTTGTGTTAGGTTTAGGGTTAGGGTTAGGGTTAGGGTTTCGGTTTGGGTTAGGGTTAGGGTTAGGAATAGGGTTAGGGTTAGGGTTTGGTTTTGGGTTAGAGTAAGGTATCGGGTTAGGGTTTGGGTTAGGTTTAAGGTTAGGGTTAGGGTTTGGGTTAGGGTTTGGGTTAGGGTTAAGGTTAGGATTAGGGTTAGGGGTTAGGGTTAGGTTTAGGGTTAGGGGTTAGGGTAAGGGTTAGGGATTGTGTTAGGGTTACGGTTATCGTTATGGTTAGGGTTACGGTTTAGGGTCAGGGTTAGGGTTAGGGTTAGGGTTAGGATTTGGGTTAGGGTCAGGGTTAAGGTTAGGGTTAGGGTTAGAGTTTGGGTTAGGGTTATGGTTATGGTTTGGGTTAGGATTAGGGTTAGGGTTAGGGTTAGGGTTTGGGTTAGGGTTGGGTTTAGTGTTAATGTTATGGTTAGGGTGTGGGTTTGGGTTAGGTATAGGCTTAGGGTTAGGGTTAGGGTAAGTGTTAGGGTTAGGGCTTTGGTAAGGGTTAGGGTTAGGGTTAGGGTTAGTGTTAGGGTTTCGTTTAGGGTTAGGTTTAGGGTTCGGGTTAGGTTTAGGGTGTGGGTTTTTGTTAGGGTTAGGCTTAGGGTTAGGGTTAGGGTAAGTGTTAGGGTTAGGGTTTGGATTAGGGTTAGGGTTAGGTTTACGCTTGGGGTTAGTGTTTGGTTTGGTTTAGGGTTAGTGTTAGGGTTAGGGTAAGGGTTAGGGTTAGGGTTAGGGTTAGGGTTAAGGATAGTTTTAGGGCTTGGGTTAGGGTTAGGGTTAGGGTTATGGATTGGGTTTAGGTTAGATTTAGTGTTTGGGTAGGCTTAGGGTTAGGGTTTGTGTTTGGGTTTGGTTTAGGTTTAGGGTTAGGGTTAGGGTTAGGGTTAGGGTTAGGGTTTGGGCTTGGGATAGGGTTAGTGTTAGGGTTAGTATTAGGGGTAGGTTTAGTGTTAGGATTAAGGTTTGGGTTTCGTTTAGGGTTAGGTTTAGGGTTACGGTTTGGGTTAGTGTTAGGGATTGGGATACGGTTAGGGTTAGTGTAAGGGTTAGGGTTAGGGTTTGTGTTAGGGTTAGGGTTAGGGTTAGGGTTCGGGTTAGGGTTTGAGTTTCGGTTAGGGTTAGGGTTAGGGTTAGGGTTAGGGTTTGGTTTAGGGTTAGGGTTAGGGTTAGGGTTACGGTTAGAATTTGGGTTAGGGTCAGGGTTAGGCTTAGGGTTAGGGTTACGGTTTGGGTTTGGGTTAGAGTTAGGTATAGGGTTAGGTTTGGGTTAGGTTTAGTGTTAGGGTTAGGGTTTGGGTTAGGGTTAGTGTTAGGTTTAGATTTAGGGTTAGATTTAGATTTAGGTTTTGGGTTAGGATTAGGGTTAGGGTTAGGGTTAGGGTTTGGTTTGGGTTAGGGTTAATTTTACGGATAGGGTAAGGGTTAGGTTTGGGGTTAGGGTTAGGTTTAGGATTAGTGTTAGAGGTTGGTTTAGGGTTAGGATTAGGGTTAGCGTTAGGGGTTGGGATTGGTTTGGGGTAGGGTTAGTGTTAGGGTTAGGGATAGAGTTTAGGTTAAGGTTAGGTTTAGGGTTAGGGTTAGGGTTAGTGTTAGGATTAGGTTTTGTGTTAGGTTTAGGGTTAGGGTTAGGGTTAGGGTTTGGGTTTGGGTTAGGGTTAGGGTTAGGGCTAGGGTTAGCGTTAGGGTTTGGTTTTGGGTTAGAGTAAGGTATCGGGTTAGGGTTTGGGTTAGGTTTAAGGTTAGGGTTAGCGTTTGGGTTAGGGTTTGGGTTAGGGTTAAGGTTAGGATTAGGGTTAGGGGTTAGGGTTAGGGTTAGGTTTAGGGGTTAGGGTAAGGGTTAGGGTTTGTGTTAGGGTTACGGTTAGGGTTATGGTTAGGGTTACGGTTTAGGGTTTGGGTTAGGGTTAAGGTTAGGGTTAGGATTTGGGTTAGGGTCAGGGTTAGGGTTAGGGTTTGGGTTAGGGTTATGCCTATGGTTTGGGTTAGGATTAGGGTTAGGGTTAGGGTCTCGTTTAGGGTTAGGTTTAGGGTTCGGGTTAGGTTTAGGGTGTGGGTTTTGGTTAGGGTTAGGCTTAGGGTTAGGTTTAGGGTAAGTGTTAGGGTTAGGGTTTGTATTAGGGTTACGGTTAGGTTTAGGCTTAGGGTTAGGGTTTGGTTTGGTTTAGGGTTAGTGTTAGGGTTAGGGTAAGGGTAAGGGTTAGGGTTAGGTTTAGGGTTAAGGTTAAGGTTAGTTTTAGGGCTTGGGTTAGGGTTAGGGATTGGGTTTAGGTTACGTTTAGGGTTTGGGTACGCTTAGGGTTAGGGTTTGTGTTTGGGTTAGGTTTAGGTTTACGGTTAGGGTTAGGTTTAGGGTTAGGGTTAGGGTTGGGTTTGGGTTAGAGTAAGGTATAGGGTTTATTGTTTGGGTTAGGTTTAGTGTTAGGGTTAGGGTTTGGGTTAGGGTTAAGGTTAGGTTTAGGGTTAGGTGTTAGGGTTAGGTTTAGGGTCAGGGTTAGGGTTTGGGTTAGGGTTAGGGTAGGGTTAGGGTTTGGGTTAGGATTAGTGTTAGGGTTAGGGTTTGGGTTTGGGTTAGAATAAGGTATAGGGTTAGGGTTTGGGTTAGGTTTAGTGTTAGGGTTAGGGTTTGGGTTAGGGTTTGGGTTAGGGTTAAGGTTAGGGTTAGGGTTAGGTGTTAGGGTTAGGGTTAGAGTTAGGGTTTGGGTTAGGGTTAGTGTTAGGGTTAGGGTTAGGGTTTGGGTTAGGGTTAGGGTTAGGTTTACTATTAGTGTTACGGTTAGGATTTGGGGTAGGGTTAGGTTTAGGGGTAGGGTTAGGGTTAGGGTTTGTGTTAGGGTTACGGTTAGGGTTAGAGATAGGTTTAGGGTTTGGGTTAGGGTTAGGGTTAGGTGTAGGGTTAGTGTTTGGGCTTGGGTTAGGGTTAGGTTTAGGGTTAGGGTTAGAGTTAGGGTTAGGGTTTGGCTTAGGGTTAGGGTTAGGCTTAGGGCTAGGCGATAGGGATAGGGTTAGGGTTAGGGTTGGGGTTAGTGTTTCGGCTTGGGTTAGGGTTAGTGTTACGGTTAGGATTAGGGTTAGGTTTAGTGTTAGGATTAGGGTTTGGGTTTCGGTTAGGGTTAGGGTTAGGGTTAGGGTTAGGGTTTGGGTTAGTGTTAGGGTTAGGGATAGGGTTTAGGTTAGGGTTAGGGTTAGGGTTAGGGTTAGGGTTAGGCTTAGGGTTAGGGTTAGGGTTAGGGTTCCGTTTAGGGTTAGTTTTAGGGTTCGGGTTAGTTTTAGGGTGTGGGTTTGGGTTAGGGTTAGGCTTAGGGTTACGGTTAGGGTAAGTGTTAGGGTTAGGGTTTGGGTTAGGGTTAGGGGTAGGGGTAGGTTTAGGGTTAGGGTTACGGTTTGGTTTGGTTTAAGGTTAGTGTTAGTGTTAGGGGAAGGGTTAGGGTTAGGGTTAGGGTTAGGGGTGGTTTAGGGTTAGTGTTAGGGTTAGGATTAAAGTTAGGGTTAAGGATTAGTATTGGGTTAGTGTTAGGTTTAGAGTTGGGGTTTGGTTTAAGGTTAGGTTTAGGGTTAGGGTTAGGGTTATGGTTAGGGTTAGAGTTAGGGTTAGGATTAGGGTTCGGTTTAGGTTTAGGTTTTGGGTTAGTGTTAGGGTTAGGGTTAGGGTTAGAGTTTGGTTTGGGTTAGGGTTAGGGTTAGGGTTTAGGTTTGGTTTAGGGTTAGGGTTAGGGTTAATTTTAGGGCTTGGGTAAGTGTTAAGGTTAGGGTTAGGGCTTGGGTTTAGGTTAGGTTTAAGGTTTGGGTTAGGCTTAGGTTTAGGTTTTGTGTTAGGGTTAGGTTTAGCTTTGGGGTTAGGGTTAGGGTTAGGGTTAGGGTTAGTTTTAGGGCTTGGGTTAGGGTTAGGGTTAGGGTTAGGGATTGGGTTTAGGTTAGGTTTAGGGTTTGGGTTAGGCTTAGTGATAAGTTTTGCGTTTGGGTTAGGTTTAGGTTTAAGGTTAGGGTTAGAGTTAGGGTTAGGTTTTGGGTTTGGGTTAGAGTAAGGAATCGGGTTAGGTTTTGGGTTAGGTTTAAGTTTAGGGTTAGGGTTTGGGTTAGGGTTTGGGTTATTGTTTGGGTTAGGGTTAGGGTTAGTGTTACAGTTAGGGTTTAGGTAGGGTTAGGGTTTGGGTTAGGCTTAGTGATAAGGTTTGCGTTTGGGTTAGGTTTAATTTTAGGTTTAGGGTTAGGGTTAGAGTTAGGGTTAGGGTTTGGGTTTGGGTTAGAGTAAGGCATTGGGTTATGGTTTGGGTTAGGTTTAAGGTTAGGGTTAGGGTTTGGGTTAGGGTTTGGGTTAGGGTTAGGATTAGTGTTACAGTTAGGGTTTAGGGTAGGGTTAGGTTTAGGGTTAGGGTTAGGGTTAGGGTTTGTGTTAGAGTTACGGTTAGGGTTATGGTTATGGTTATGATTTGGGTTAGGGTTAGGGTTAGGTTTAGGGTTATTGTTTGGGCTTGGTTTAGGGTTAGGTTTAGGGGTAGGATTAGAGTTAAGGTTAGTGTTTGGCTTAGGGTTAGTGTTAGCGTTAGGGTTAGGGTTAGGGCTAGGCGAGAGGAATAGGGTTAGGGTTAGGGTTAGGTTTAGTGTTTGGGCTTGGGATAGGGTTAGTGTTAGGGTTAGTATTAGGGTTAGGTTTAGTGTTAGGATTAGGGTTTGTGTTTCGGTTAGGGTTAGGGTTAGGGTTAGGGTTTGGGTTAGTGTTAGGTTTTGGAATACGGTTAGGGTTAGTGTAAGGGTTTAGGTTAGGGTTTGTGTTAGGGTTAGGGTTAGGGTTAGGGTTAGGGTTTGGGTTTCAGTTAGAGTTAGGGTTAGGGTTAGGGTTTGGTTTATGGTTAGGGTTAGGGTTAAGGTTAGGGTTAGTATTTGGGTTAGGGTCAGGGTTAAGGTTAGGGTTAGGGTTAGGGTTTGGGTTAGGGTTATGGTTATGGTTAGGGTTACGGTTAGGGTTAGGGTTTGGGTTTGGGTAAGAGTAAGGTATAGGGTTAGGTTTGGGTTAGGTTTAGTGTTAGGTTTAGGGTTTGGGTTAGGGTTAAGGTTACGGTTAGGGTTAGGGTTAGGGTTAGGGTTAGGTTTAGATTTAGGGTTAGATTTAGATTTAGGTTTTGGGTTAGGATCAGGGTTAGGGTTAGGGTTAGGGTTTGGTTTGGGTTAGGGTTAATTTTACGGATAGGGTAAGGGTTAGGTTTGGGGTTAGGGTTTGGTTTAGGGTTACTGTTAGAGGTTGGTTTAGGGTTAGGGTCAGGGTTAGGGTTAGGGGATCAGATTGGTTTGGGGTAGGGTTAGTGTTAGGGTTAGGGATAGAGTTTAGGTTAAGGTTAGGGTTAGGGTTAGGGTTAGGGTTAGTGTTAGGATTAGGTTTTGTGTTTGGTTTAGGGTTAGGGTTAGGGTTAGGGTTTGGGTTTGGGTTAGGGTTACGGTTAGGGCTAGGTTTAGGGTTAGGGTTTGGTTATGGGTTAGAGTAAGGTATCGGGTTAGGGTTTGGGTTAGGTTTAAGGTTAGGGTTAGGGTTTGGGTTAGGGTTTGGGTTAGGGTTAAGGTTAGGATTAGGGTTAGGGGTTAGGGTTAGGGTTAGGGTTAGGGGTTAGGGTAAGGGTTAGGGTGTGTGTTAGGGTTACGGTTAGGGTTATGGTTAGGGTGACAGTTTAGAGTTAGGATTAGGGTTAGGGTTGGGGTTAGGATTTGGGTTAGGGTCAGGGTTAGGGTTATGGTTGGGGTTAGGGTTTGGGTTAGGGTTATGGTTATGGTTTGGGTTAGGATTAGGGTTAGGGTTAGGGTTAGGGTTTGGGTTAGGTTTAGTGTTAGGGTTTGGGTTTTATTTACGGTTAGGGTTAGGGTTTGGGTTAGGGTTGGGTTTAGTGTTAATGTTATGGTTAGGGTTTATGTTTGGGTTAGGTTTAGGCTTAGGGTTAGGGTTAGGGTAAGTGTTAGGGTTAGGGCTTTGGTAAGTGTTAGGGTTAGTGTTACTGTTAGGGTTTCGTTTAGGGTTAGGTTTAGGGTTCGGGTTAGGTTTAGGGTGTGGGTTTTGGTTAGGGTTAGGCTTAGGGTTAGGGTTCGGGTAAGTGTTAGGGATAGGGTTTGGATTAGGGTTAGGGTTAGGTTTAGGCTTGGGGTTAGGGTTTGGTTTGGTTTATGGTTAGTGTAAGGGTAAGGGTAAGGGTTAGGGTAAGGGTTAGGGTTAAGGTTAGTTTTAGGGCTTGGGTTAGGGTTAGGGTTAGGGTTAGGGATTGGGTTTAGATTAGATTTAGGGTTTGGGTAGGCTTAGGGTTAGGGTTTGTGTTTGGGTTAGGTTTAGGTTTAGGGTTAGGTTTAGGGTTAGGGTTCGGGTTAGGGTTTGGGCTTGGGATAGGGTTAGTGTTAGGGTTAGTATTAGGGTTAGGTTTAGTGTTAGGATTAGGGTTCGAGTTTCGGTTAGGGTTAGGGTTAAGGTTACGGTTTGGGTTAGTGTTAGGGTTTGGGATACGGTTAGGGTTAGTGTAAGGGTTAGGGGTTAAGTTTAGGTTTAGGGTTAGGGTTAGGGTTTCGGTTTCGGTTAGGGTTAGGGTTAGGCTTAGGGTTTGGTTTAGGGTTAGGTTTAGGGTTACGGTTACGGTTAGAATTTGGGTTAGGGTCAGGGTTAGTGTTAGGGTTAGGGTTAGGGTTTGGGTTAGGGATATGGTTATGGTTAGGGTTAGGGTTAGGGTTAGGGTTTGGGTTTGGGTTAGAGTTAGGTATAGGGTTAGGTTTGGGTTAGGTTTAGTGTTAGGGTTAGGGTTTGGGTTAGGGTTAAGGTTAGGGTTAGGGTTAGGGTTAGGGTTCGGGTTAGGGTTAGGTTTAGATTTAGGGTTAGATTTAGATTTAGGTTTTGAGTTAGGATTAGGGTTAGGGTTAGGGTTAGGGTTTGGTTTGGGTTAGGGTTAATTTTACGGATAGGGTAAGGGTTAGGTTTCGGGTTAGGGTTTCGTTTAGGGTTACTGTTAGAGGTTGGTTTAGGGTTAGGGTCAGGGTTAGGGTTAGGGGTTCGGATTGGTTTGGGGTAGGGTTAGTGTTAGGGTTAGGGATAGAGTTTAGATTAAGGTTTGGGTTAGGGTTAGGGTTAGGGTTATTGTTAGGATTAGGGTTTGTGTTAGGTTTAGGGTTAGGGTTAGGGTTAGGGTTTGGGTTTGGGTTAGGGTTAGGGTTAGGGCTAGGGTTAGGGTTAGGGTTTGGTTTTGGGTTAGAGTAAGGTATCGAGTTAGGGTTTGGGTTAGGTTTAAGGTTAGGGTTAGGGTTTGGGTTAGGGTTTGGGTTAGGTTTAGGGTTAGGTTTTGTGTTAGGGTTACGGTTAGGGTTATGGTTAGGGTTATGGTTTAGGGTTTGGGTTAGGGTTAGGGTTAGGGTTAGGGTTAGGGTTAGGATTTGGGTTAGGGTCAGGGTTAGGGTTAGGGTTTGGGTTAGGGTTATGCTTATGGTTTCGGTTAGGATTAGGGTTAGGGGTAGGGTCTCGTTTAGGGTTAGGTTTAGGGTTCGGGTTAGGTTTAGGGTTTGGGTTTTGGTTAGGGTTAGGCTTAGGGTTAGAGTTAGGGTAAGTGTTAGGTTTAGGGTTTGAATTAGGGTTAGTGTTAGGTTTAGGCTTAGGGTTAGTGTTTGGTTTGGTTTAGGGTTAGTGTTAGGGTTAGGGTAAGGGTAAGGGTTAGGGTTAGGGTTAGGGTTAAGTTTAAGGTTAGTTTTAGGGCTTGGGTTAGGGTTAGGGATTGGGTTTAGGTTACGTTTAGGGTTTGGGTAGGCTTAGGGTTAGGGTTTGTGTTGGGTTAGGTTTAGGTTTACGGTTAGGGTTAAGTTTAGAGTTTGGGTTAGGGTTGGGTTTGGGTTAGAGTAAGGTATAGGGTTTATTGTTTGGTTACGTTTAGTGTTAGGGTTAGGGTTTGGGTTAAGGTTAAGGTTAGGGTTAGGGTTAGGTTTAGATTTAGGGTTAGATTTAGATTTAGGTTTTGGGTTAGGATTTGGGTGAGGGGTAGGGTCAGGGTTGGGCTAGGGTTAGGGATAATTTTAGGGATAGCGCAAGGGTTAAGTTTGGGATTAGTGATTGGTTTAGGGTTACTGTTAGAGGTTGGTTAAGGGTTAGGGTCAGGGTTAGGGTTAGGGGTTCGGATTGGTTTGGGGTAGGGTTAGTGTTAGGGTTAGGGATAGAGTTTAGGTTAAGGTTAGGGTTAGGGTTAGGTTTAGGGTTAGTGTTAGGATTAGGGTTTGTGTTAGGTTTAGGGTTAGGGTTAGGGTTAGGGTTTGGGTTTGGGTTAGGGTTAGGGTTAGGGCTAGGGTTAGGGTTAGGGTTTGGTTTTGGGTTAGAGTAAGGTATCGTGTTAGGGTTTGTGTTAGGTTTAAGGTTAGGGTTATGGTTTGGGTTAGGGTTTGCGTTAGGGTTAAGGTTAGGATTAGGGTTAGGGGTTAGGGTTAGGGTTAGGGTTAGGGTTTGTGTTAGGGTTACGGTTAGGGTTATGGTTAGGGTTACGGTTTAGTGTTATGGTTAGGGTTAGGATTTGGGTTAGGGTCAGGGTTAGGGTTAGGGTTAGGGTTAGGTTTTGGGTTAGGGTTATGGTTATGGTTTGGGTTAGGATTAGGGTTAAGGTTAGGGTTAGGGTTTGGGTTAGGGTTAGGGTTAGGGTTAGGGTTAGGGTTAGGGTTGGGTTTAGTGTTAATGTTATGGTTAGGGTGTGGGTTTGGGTTAAGTTTAGGCTTAGGGTTAGGGTTAGGGTAACTGTTAGGGTTAGGGCTTTGGTAAGGGTTAGGGTTAGGGTTAGGGTTAATGTTAGGGTTTCGTTTACGGTTAGGTTTAGGGTTCGGGTTAGGTTTAGGGTGTGGGTTTTGGTTAGGGTTAGGCTTAGGGTTAGGGTTAGGGGAAGTGTTAGGGTTAGGGTTTGGATTAGGGTTAGGGTTAGGTTTAGGATTGTGGTTAGGGTTTGGTTTGGTTTAGGGTTAATGTTAAGGTTAGGGTAAGGGTTAGGGTTAGGGTTAGGGTTAGGGTTTGGGTTTGGGTTAGAGTTAGGTATAGGGTTAGGTTTGGGTTAGGTTTAGTGGTAGGGTTAGTGTTTGGGTTAGGGTTAAGGTTAGGGTTAGGGTTAGGGTTAGGGTTAAGGTTAGGGTTAGGTTTAGATTTAGGGTTAGATTTAGATTTAGGTTTTGGGTTAGGATTAGGGTTAGGGTTAGGGTTAGGGTTTGGTTTGGGTTAGGGTTAATTTTACGGATAGGGTAAGGGTTAGGTTTGGGGTTAGGGTTTGTTTTAGGGTTAC
>JAJHUQ010000034.1:7875000-7877500 GCA_035773235.1 Eospalax fontanierii
TTAGGGTTAGGGTTAGGGTTAGGGTTAGGGTTAGGGTTAGGTTTAGGGTTTGGGTTTGGGTTAGAGTAAGGTATAGGGTTTATTGTTTGGGTTAGGTTTAGTGTTATGGTTAGGGTTTGGGTTAGGATTTGGGTTAGGGTTAAGGTTAGGGTTAGGGTTAAGTGTTAGGGTTAGGGTTAGGGTTAGCGTTAGGGTTTGGGTTAGGGTTAGGGTTAGGGTTAGGGTTAGGGTTTGGGTTTGGGTTAGAGTAAGGTATAGGGTTAGGGTTTGGGTTAGGTTTAGTGTTAGGGTTAGGATTTGGGTTCGGGTTTGGGTTAGGGTTAAGGTTAGGGTTAGGGTTAGGTGTTAGGGTTAGGGTTAGGGTTAGGGTTTGGGTTAGGGTTAGGGTTACGGTTAGGGTTTGGGTTAGGGTTAGGGTTAGGGTTAGTATTAGTGTTACGGTTAGGATTTGGGGTAGGGTTAGGTTTAGGGGTAGGGTTAGGGTTAGAGTTTGTGTTAGGGTTACGGTTAGGGTTAGAGTTAGGTTTAGGGTTTGGGTTAGGGTTAGGGTTAGGCTTAGGTTTAGGGTTAGGGTTAGGGTTAGGGTTAGGGTTAGTTAGGGTTAGGTTTAGGGTTAGGGTTAGGTTTAGGTTTAGGGTTAGGGTTAGGGTTAGGGTTAGTTAGTGTTAGGGTGAGGGTTAGGTTTAGGGTTATGGTTAGGGTTAGGGTTAGGGTTAGTTATAGGGTTTGGGTTAGGGTTAGGGTTAGGGTTAGGGTTAGGGCGTGGGTTTAGGTTAGGTTTAGGGTTTGGGTTACGCTTAGGGTTAGGGTTTGGGTTTGGGTTATGTTTAGGGTTAGGGTTAGGGTTAGGGTTTGGGTTAGGGTTAGGGTTAGGTTTAGGGTTAGTGTTTGGGCTTGGGTTAGGGTTAGGTTTAGGGTTAGGGTTAGAGTTAGGGTTAGGGTTTGGCTTAGGGTTAGTGTTAGGGTTATTGCTAGGCGATAGGGATAGGGTTAGGGTTAGGGTTGGGGTTAGTGTTTCGGCTTGGGTTAGGGTTAGTGTTAGGGTTAGGTTTAGGGTTAGGTTTAGTGTTAGGATTAGGGTTTGGGTTGCGGTTAGGGTTAGGGTTAGGGTTAGGGTTAGGGTTTGGGTTAGTGTTAGGGTTAGGGATAGGGTTTAGGTTCGGGTTAGGGTTAGGGTTTGGGTTAGGGTTTAGGTTTGGGTTAGGGTTAGGGTTAGGGTTAGTTTTAGGGCTTGGGTTAGGGTGAGGGTTAGAGTTAGGGCTTGGGTTTAGGTTAGGTTCAGGTTTTGGGTTAGGCTTAGGGTTAGGGTTCGGGTTAGGGTTAGGGTTAGTGTTAGGGTTAGGTTTTGGTTTAGGGTTTGGATTAGGGTTAAGGTTAGGGTTAGGGTTAGGGGTTAGAGTTAGGTTTAGGTTTAGGATTAGTGTTTGGGTTTGGGTTAGGTTTAGGTTTAGGGATAGGGGTAGGTTTTGGTTTGGCTTAGGGTTAGGGTTAGGGTTAGGGTTAGTGTTAGGATTAGGGTTTGGGTTAGGGTTAGGTTTAGCGTTAGGGTTTGGGTTAGTGTTAGGGTTAGGGTTAGGGTTTGGGTTAGGGTTAGGATTGAAGTTTGGGTTTTGGTTAGGGTTAGGGTTAGGTTTCGGGTGTGGGTTTGGTTTACGATTAGGCTTAGGGTTAAGGTTTGGTTTGTTTTAGGGTTAGTGTTAGGGTTAGGGGAATTAGGGTTAGGGTTAGGGTTAGGGATAGGGTTAGGGGTGGTGTAGGGCTAAGGTTAGGTTTAGGATTAAGTTTAGGGTTCATATTTAGGTTTGGGTTAGAGTTAGGTTTAGAGTTGGGGTTTGGTTTAGGGTTAGATTAAGGGTTAGGGTTGGGGTTAGGTTTAGGGTTAGGGTTAGGGTTAGGGTTAGGATTAGGGTTAGGTTTAGGTTTAGGTTTTTGGTTAGGGTTAGGGTTAGGGTTAGGGTTAGGGTTTGGTTTGGGTTAGGGTTAATGTTACGGAAAGGGTAAGGGTTAGGTTTGGGTTTAGGGTTAGATTTAGGGTTACTGTTTGAGGTTGGTTTAGGGTTAGGGTTAGGGTTAGGGTTAGGGTTAGGGGTAGGGATTGGTTTGGGGTAGGGTTAGTGTTAGTGTTAGGGATAGAGTTTCGGTTAGGGTTAGGGTTAGGGTTTAGGTTTGGTTTAGGGTTAGGGTTAGGGTTAGGGTTAGAGTTTGGGTTAGGGTTTAGGTTTGGGTTAGGGTAAGGGTTGGGGTTAGTTTTAGGGCTTGGGTTAGGGTTAGGGTTAGGGTTAGGGCTTGGGTTTAGGTTAGGTTTAAGGGTTAGGGTTAGGGTTAGGGTTAGGGTTAGGGTTAGGGTTAGTTTTAGTGCTTGGGTTAGGGTTAGGGTTAGGGTTAGGGATTGGTGTAGGTTAGGTTTAGGGTTTGGGTTAGGCTTAGGGTTAGTGTTTGGGTTTGGGTTATGTTTAGGTTTAGGGTTAGGGTTAGGGTTAGGGTTAGGGTTTGGGTTTGG
>JAJHUQ010000034.1:7882500-7885000 GCA_035773235.1 Eospalax fontanierii
TTTGGGTTTGGGTTAGGGGTAGGTTTGGGGTTTCGGTTAGGGTTATGGTTAGGGTTAGGTTTATGGTTAGGTTTAGGGTGTGGGTTTGGTTTAGGATTAGGCTTAGGGTTAGGATTAGGGTAAGTGTTAGGGGTAGGGTTTGGGTTAGTGTTAGGGTTTCGGATAGGATTAGGGGTAGGGTAAGGGGGAGGGTTGGGGTTTGTGGGAGGGGTAGGGTGAGGGTTAGGGTTAGTGTTAGGATGAGAGTTTGTGCTAGGTTTAGGGTTAGGGTTAGGGTTTCGGTTTGGGTTAGGGTTAGGGTTAGGGTTATTGTTTGGTTTAGGTTTAGGGTTAGGGTTTGGTTTGGTTTAGGGTTAATGTTAGGGTTAGGATTAGGGTTAGCGTTAGGGTTAGGTTTAGGGTTAGGGTTAGGGTTAGGGTTAGTTAGGGTTAGGGTTAGGGTTAGGTTTAGGGTTAGGGTTAGGGTTAGGGTTAGGGTTAGTTATCGGGCTTGGGTTATGGTTAGGGTTAGGGTTAGGGCTTGGGTTTAGGTTAGGTTTAGTGTTTTGGTTAGGCTTAGGTTTAGGGTTTGGGTTTGGGTTAGGTTTAGGGTTAGTGTTAGGGTTAGGGTTAGGGTTAGGGTTAGGGTTTGGGTTTTGTTTTAGAGTAAGGTATAGGTTTAGGGTTTGGGTTAGGTTTAGTGTTAGGTTTAGGGTTTGGGTTAGGGTTAGTGTTTGGGCTTGGGTTATGGTTATGGTTAGGGTTAGGATTAGGGTTAGGTTTAGGGTTAGGTTATTGGTTAGGGTTAGTGTTAGGGTTTGCGTTTGAGTTAGGGATAGGGTTAGGGTTAGGGTTAGGGTTAGGGTTTGGTTTGGGTTAGGGTTAATGTTAAGGATAGGATAAGGGTTAGGTTTGGGGTTAGGGTTTGGTTTATGGTTACTGTTAGAGGTTGGTTTAGATTTAGGGTAGGGTTAGGGTTAGGGTTAGGGATTGGTTTGGGGTAGGGTTAGTGTTAGGTTTAGGGATAGAGTTTCGGTTAGGGTTAGGGTTAGGGTTAGGGTTAGGGTTTAGGTTTGGGTTAGGTTTAAGGTTAGGGTTAGGATTTGGGTTAGGGTTTGGGTTAGGGTTAAGGTTAGGGTTAGGTTTAGGGGTTAGGGTTAGGATTAGGGTTAGGGTTTGGGTTACGGTTTGGGTTAGGGTTAGGGTTAGTGTTACGGTTAGGGTTTAGGGTAGGGTTAGGTTTAGGGTTAGGGTTAGGGTTAGGGTTTGTATTAGGGTTACGGTTAGGGTTATGGTTAGGGTTAGGCTTTGCGTTAGGGTCATGGTTAGGTTTAGGGTTAGTGTTTGGGCTTGGGTTAGGGTTAGGTTTAGGGTTAGGTTTAGAGTTAGGATTAGGGTTTGGCTTAGGGTTAGGGTTAGTATTAGGGTTAGGTTTAGTGTTAGGATTAGGATTTGGGTTTTGGTTAGGGTTAGGGTTAGGGTTTAGGTTAGTGTTAGGGTTTGGGATACGTTTAGGGGTAGGGTAAGGGTTAGGGTTAGGTTTTGTGTTAGGGTTAGGGTTAGGGTTAGGGTTAGTGTTAGGATTAGAGTTTGTGCTAGGTTTAGGGTTAGGGTTAGAGTTAGGGTTTCGGTTTGGGTTAGGGTTAGGGTTAGGGTTATTGTTTGGTTTAGGTTTAGGGTTAGAGTTTGGTTTGGTTTAGGGTTAATGTTAGGGTTAGGATTACGGTTAGCGTTAGGGTTAGGTTTAGGGTTAGGGTTAGGGTTAGGGTTAGGGTTAGGGTTAGGTTTATGGTTAGGTTTAGGGTGTGGGTTTGGTTTAGGATTAGGCTTAGGGTTAGGGTTAGGGTAAGTGTTAGGGGTAGGGTTTCGGTTAGTGTTAGGGTTTGGGATAGGATTAGGGGTAGGGTAAGGGGTAGGGTTAGGGTTTGTGTGAGGGTTAGGGTTAGAGTTAGGGTTAGTGTTAGGATTAGAGTTTGTGCTAGGTTTAGGGTTAGGGTTAGGGTTAGGGTTTCGGTTTGGGTTAGGGTTAGGGTTAGGGTTATTGTTTGGTTTAGGTTTAGGGTTAGGGTTTGGTTTGGTTTAGGGTTAATGTTAGGGTTAGAATTACGGTTAGCGTTAGGGTTAGGTTTAGGGTTAGGGTTAGGGTTAGGGTTAGTTAGGGTTAGGGTTAGGGTTAGGTTTAGGGTTAGGGTTAGGGTTAGGGTTAGTTATAGGGCTTGGGTTAGGGTTAGGGTTAGGGTTAGGGCTTGGGTTTAGGTTAGGTTTAGGGTTTGGGTTAGGCTTAGGTTTAGGGTTTGGGTTTGGGTTAGGTTTAGGGTTAGTGTTAGGGTTAGGGTTAGGGTTAGGGTTTGGGTTTGGGTTAGAGTAAGGTATAGGGTTAGGGTTTGGGTTAGGTTTAGTGTTAGGGTTAGGGTTTGGTTTGGTTTAGGGTTAGTGCTAGGCTTAGGGGAAGGGTTAGGGTTAGGGGTTGTTTAGGGTTAGGGTTTGGGTTAGGATTAAGGTTAGGGTTATGGTTTAGGTT
>JAJHUQ010000034.1:7890000-7895000 GCA_035773235.1 Eospalax fontanierii
GGATTTGGGGTAGGGTTAGGTTTAGGGGTAGGGTTAGGGTTAGGGTTTGTGTTAGGGTTACAGTTAGGGATAGAGTTAGGTTTAGGGTTTGGGTTAGGGTTTGGGTTAGGGTTAAGGTTAGGGTTAGGGTTAGGTGTTAGGTTTAGGGTTAGAGTTAGGGTTTGGGTTAGGGTTAGGGTTAGGGTTAGGGTTAGGATTTTGGTTAGGGTTAGGGTTAGGGTTAGTATTAGTGTTACGGTTAGGATTTGGGGTAGGGTTAGGTTTAGGGGTAGGGTTAGGGTTAGGGTTTGTGTTAGGGTTACAGTTAGGGTTAGAGTTAGGTTTAGGGTTTGGGTTAGGGTTAGGGTTAGGTGTAGGGTTAGTGTTTGGGCTTGGGTTAGGGTTAGGTTTAGGGTTAGGGTTAGAGTTAGGTTTAGGGTTTGGCTTAGGGTTAGGGTTAGGTTCAGGGCTAGGCGATAGGGATAGGGCTAGGGTTAGGGTTGGGGTTAGGGTTTGGTTTAGGGTTAAGGTTAGGGTTAGGGTTAGGGGTTAGGGTTCGGTTTAGGGTTAGGATTAGTGTTTGGGATTGGGTTAAAGTTAGGTTTAGGGATAGGGGTAGGTTTTGGTTTGGCTTAGGGTTAGGGTTAGGGTTAGGGTTAGTTTTAGGATTAGGGTTTGGGTTAGGGTTAGGTTTAGCTTTAGGGTTTGGCTTAGGGTTAGGGTTAGTGTTAGGTTTTGGGTTAGGGTTAGGATTGAAGTTTGGGTTTGGGTTAAGGTTAGGGTTAGGGTTAGGTTTCGGTTGTGGGTTTGGTTTACGATTAGGCTTAGGGTTAAGGATTGGTTTGTTTTAGGGTTAGTGTTAGGGTTAGGAGAATTAGGGTTAGGGTTAGGGTTAGGGATAGGGTTAGGCGTGGTTTAGGGCTAAGGTTCGGGTTAGGATTAAGGTTAGGGTTAAGGTTTAGGTTTGGGTTAGAGTTAGGTTTAGAGTTGGGGTTTGGTTTAGGGTTAGGTTAAGGCTTAGGGTTGGGGTTAGGTTTAGGGTTAGGGTTAGGGTTAGGGTTAGGCTTAGGATTAGGGTTAGGTTAGGTTTAGGTTTTGGGTTAGGCTTAGGGTTAGGGTTCGGGTTAGGGTAAGGGTTAGGGTTAGGGTTAGGTTTTGGGTTAGGGTTTGGGTTAGGGTTAAGGTTAGGGTTAGGGTTAGGGGTTAGGGTTAGGTTTAGGGTTAGGATTAGTGTTTGGGATTGGGTTAAAGTTACGTTAAGGGATAGGGGTAGGTTTTGGTTTGGCTTAGGGTTAGGGTTAGGGTTAGGGTTAGGGTTAGTTTTAGGATTAGGGTTTGGGTTAGGGTTAGGGTTAGCATTAGGGTTTGGGTTAGGGTTAGGGTTAGGGTTAGGTTTTGGGTTAGGGTTAGGATTGAAGTTTGGGTTTGGGTTAAGGTTAGGGTTAGGGTTAGGTTTCGGGTGTGGGTTTGGTTTACGATTAGGCTTAGGGTTAAGGTTAGGTTTGTTTTAGGGTTAATGTTAGGGTTAGGGGAATTAGGGTTAGGGTTAGGGTTAGGGATAGGGTTAGGGGTGGTTTAGGGCTAAGGTTAGGGTTAGGATTAAGGTTAGGGTTAAGGTTTAGGTTTAGGTTAGAGTTAGGTTTAGAGTTGGGGTTTGGTTTAGGGTTAGGTTAAAGCTTAGGGTTGGGGTTAGGTTTAGGGTTAGGGTTAGGGTTAGGGTTAGGATTAGGGTTAGGTTTAGGTTTAGGTTTTGGGTTAGGGTTAGGGTTAGGGTTAGGGTTAGGGTTTGGTTTGGGTTAGGGTTAATGTTACGGATAGGGTAAGGGTTAGGTTTGGGGTTAGTGTTAGGTTTAGGGTTACTGTTAGAGGTTGGTTTAGGGTTAGGATCAGGGTTAGGGTTAGGGTTAGGGATTGGGTTTAGGTTAGGTTTAGGGTTTGGGTAGGCTTATGGTTAGGGTTTGTGTTTGGGTTAGGTTTAGGTTTAGGTTTAGGGTTAGGGTTAGGGTTAGGTTTAGGGTTTGGGTTTGGGTTAGAGTAAGGTATAGGGTTTATTGTTTGGGGTAGGTTTAGTGTTAGGGTTAGGGTTTGGGTTAGGGTTTGGGTTAGGGTTAAGGTTAGGGTTAGGGTTAGGTGTTAGGGTTAGGGTCAGGGTTAGGGTTAGGGTTTGGGTTAGGGTTAGGGTTAGGTTTAGGATTAGGGTTTGGGTTTGGGTTAGAGTAAGGTATAGGGTTAGGGTTTGGGTTAGGTTTAGTGTTAGGGTTAGGATTTGGGTTAGGGTTTGGGTTAGGGTTAAGGTTAGGGTTAGGGTTAGGTGTTAGGGTTAGGGTTAGAGTCAGGGTTAGGTTTTGGGTTAGGGTTAGGGTTAGGGTTAGGGTTAGGTTTATGGTTAGGTTTAGGGTGTGGGTTTGGTTTAGGATTAGGCTTAGGGTTAGGGTTAGGGTAAGTGTTAGGGGTAGGGTTTCGGTTAGTGTTAGGGTTTGGGATAGGATTAGGGGTAGGGTAAGGTGTAGGGTTAGGGTTTGTGTGATGGTGAGGGTTAGGGTTAGGGTTAGTGTTAGGATTAGAGTTTGTGCTTGGTTTGGGGTTTGGGTTGGGGTTGGGGTTTCGGTTTGGGTTAGGGTTGGGGTTAGGGTTATTGTTTGGTTTAGGTTTAGGGTTAGGGTTTGGTTTGGTTTAGGGTTAATGTTAGGGTTAGGATTACGGTTAGCGTTAGGGTTAGGTTTAGGGTTAGGGTTAGGGTTAGGGTTAGTTAGGGTTAGGGTTAGGGTTAGGTTTAGGGTTAGGGTTAGGGTTAGGGTTAGGGTTAGTTATAGGGCTTGGGTTAGGGTTAGGGTTAGGGTTAGGGCTTGGGTTTAGGTTAGGTTTAGGGTTTGGGTTAGGCTTAGGTTTAGGGTTTGGGTTTGGGTTAGGTTTAGGGTTAGTGTTAGGGTTAGGGTTAGGGTTAGTGTTTGGGTTTGGGTTAGAGTAAGGTATAGGGTTAGGGTTTGGGTTAGGTTTAGTGTTAGGGTTAGGGTTTGGTTTGGTTTAGGGTTAGTGCTAGGCTTAGGGGAAGGGTTAGGGTTAGGGGTTGTTTAGGGTTAGGTTTTGGGTTAGGATTAAGGTTAGGGTTAAGGTTTAGGTTTGGGTTAAAGTTAGGTTTAGAGTTGGGGTTTGGTTTCGGGTTAGGTTTAGGGTTAGGGTTGGGGTTAGGGTTAGGGTTAGGGTGAGGTTTAAGATTAGGGTTAAGTTTAGGTTTAAGTTTTGGATTAGGGTTAGGGTTAGGGTTAGGGTTTGGTTTGGGTTAGGGTTAATGTTAAGGATAGGATAAGGGTTAGGTTTGGGGTTAGGGTTTGGTTTATGGTTACTGTTAGAGGTTGGTTTAGGGTTAGGGTAGGGTTAGGGTTAGGGTTAGGGATTGGTTTGGGGTAGGGTTAGTGTTAGGGTTAGGGATAGAGTTTCGGTTAGGGTTAGGGTTAGGGTTAGGTTTAGGGTTAGGGTTTAGGTTTGGGTTAGGTTTAAGGTTAGGGTTAGGATTTGGGTTAGGGTTTGGTTTAGGGTTAAGGTTAGGGTTAGGTTTAGGGGTTAGGTTTAGGGTTAGAGTTAGGGCTTGGGTTTAGGTTAGGTTGAGGGTTTGGGTTAGGCTTAGCGTTAGGGTTCAGGTTAGGGTTAGGGTTAGGTTTAGGGTTAGGGGTTAGGGTTAGTATTAGTGTTTGGGCTTGGGTTAGGGTTAGGTTTAGGCATAGGGGTAGGATGTGGTTTGGCTTAGGGTTATGGTTAGGTTTAGGGTTAGGGTTAGGGTTAGTGTTAGGATTAGGGTTATGGCTAGGCGATAGGGATAGGGTTAGGGTTAGGGTTGGGGTTAGTGTTTGGGCTTGTGTTAGGGTTAGTGTTAGGGTTAGGTTTAGGGTTAGGTTTAGTGTTAGGATTAGGGTTTGGTTTTCGGTTAGGGTTCGGGTTCCGGTTTGCGTTAGTGTTAGGGTTAGGGATAGGGTTTACTTTAGGGTTAGGGTTAGCGTTTGGGTTAGGGTTTAGTTTTGGATTAGCCTTAGGGTTAGGGTTAGTTTTAGGGCTTGGGTTAGGGTTAGGGTTAGAGTTAGGGCTTGGCTTTAGGTTAGGTTTAGGGTTTGGGTTAGGCTTAGGGTTAGGGTTCGGTTTAGGGTTAGGGTTAGAGTTAGGGTTAGGGTTAGTGTTAGGATTAGGGTTTGGGTTAGGGTTAGGGTTAGGGTTAGGGTTAAGGTTTGGTTAGGGTTAGGGTTGAAATTTGGGTTTGGGTTAGGGTTAGGTTTAGGGTTTCGGTTAGGGTTAGGGTTAGGGTTAGGTTTATGGTTAGGTTTAGGGTGTGGGTTTGGTTTAGGATTAGGATTAGGGTTAGGATTAGGGTAAGTGTTAGGGGTAGGGTTTGGGTTAGTGTTAGGGTTTGGGATAGGATTAGGGGTAGGGTAAGGGGTAGGGTTAGGGTTTGTGTGAGGGTTAGGGTTAGGGTTAGGGTTAGTGTTAGGATGAGAGTTTGTGCTAGGTTTAGGGTTAGGGTTAGGGTTAGGGTTTCGGTTTGGGTTAGGGTTAGGGTTAGGGTTATTGTTTGGTTTAGGTTTAGGGTTAGGGTTTGGTTTGGTTTAGGGTTAATGTTAGGGTTAGGATTAGGGTTAGCGTTAGGGTTAGGTTTAGGGTTAGGGTTAGGGTTAGGGTTAGTTAGGGTTAGGGTTAGGGTTAGGGTTAGGTTTAGGGTTAGGGTTAGGGTTAGGGTTAGGGTTAGTTATCGGGCTTGGGTTATGGTTAGGGTTAGGGTTAGGGCTTGGGTTTAGGTTAGGTTTAGGGTTTGGGTTAGGCTTAGGTTTAGGGTTTGGGTTTGGGTTAGGTTTAGGGTTAGTGTTAGGGTTAGGGTTAGGGTTAGGGTTTGGGTTTGGGTTAGAGTAAGGTATAGGTTTAGGGTTTGGGTTAGGTTTAGTGTTAGATTTAAGGTTTGGGTTAGGGTTAGTGTTTGGGCTTGGGTTATGGTTATGGTTAGGATTAGGATTAGGGTTAGGTTTAGGGTTAGGTTATTG
>JAJHUQ010000034.1:7897500-7907500 GCA_035773235.1 Eospalax fontanierii
TAGGGTTAGGGTTTAGGTTTGGGTTAGGTTTAAGGTTAGGGTTAGGATTTGGGTTAGGGTTTGGTTTAGGGTTAAGGTTAGGGTTAGGTTTAGGGGTTAGGTTTAGGGTTAGAGTTAGGGCTTGGGTTTAGGTTAGGTTGAGGGTTTGGGTTAGGCTTAGCGTTAGGGTTCAGGTTAGGGTTAGGGTTAGGTTTAGGGTTAGGGGTTAGGGTTAGTATTAGTGTTTGGGCTTGGGTTAGGGTTAGGTTTAGGCATAGGGGTAGGATGTGGTTTGGCTTAGGGTTATGGTTAGGTTTAGGGTTAGGGTTAGGGTTAGTGTTAGGATTAGGGTTATGGCTAGGCGATAGGGATAGGGTTAGGGTTAGGGTTGGGGTTAGTGTTTGGGCTTGTGTTAGGGTTAGTGTTAGGGTTAGGTTTAGGGTTAGGTTTAGTGTTAGGATTAGGGTTTGGTTTTCGGTTAGGGTTCGGGTTCCGGTTTGCGTTGGTGTTAGGGTTAGGGATAGGGTTTACTTTAGGGTTAGGGTTAGCGTTTGGGTTAGGATTTAGTTTTGGATTAGCCTTAGGGTTAGGGTTAGTTTTAGGGCTTGGGTTAGGGTTAGGGTTAGAGTTAGGGCTTGGCTTTAGGTTAGGTTTAGGGTTTGGGTTAGGCTTAGGGTTAGGGTTCGGGTTAGGGTTAGCGTGAGAGTTAGGGTTAGGGTTAGTGTTAGGATTAGGGTTTGGGTTAGGGTTAGGGTTAGGGTTAGGGTTAAGGTTTGGTTAGGGTTAGGGTTGAAATTTGGGTTTGGGTTAGGGTTAGGTTTAGGGTTTCGGTTAGGGTTAGGGTTAGGGTTAGGTTTATGGTTAGGTTTAGGGTGTGGGTTTGGTTTAGGATTAGGATTAGGGTTAGGATTAGGGTAAGTGTTAGGGGTAGGGTTTGGGTTAGTGTTAGGGTTTGGGATAGGATTAGGGGTAGGGTAAGGGGTAGGGTTAGGGTTTGTGTGAGGGTTAGGGTTAGGGTTAGGGTTAGTGTTAGGATGAGAGTTTGTGCTAGGTTTAGGGTTAGGGTTAGGGTTAGGGTTTCGGTTTGGGTTAGGGTTAGGGTTAGGGTTATTGTTTGGTTTAGGTTTAGGGTTAGGGTTTGGTTTGGTTTAGGGTTAATGTTAGGGTTAGGATTAGGGTTAGCGTTAGGGTTAGGTTTAGGGTTAGGGTTAGGGTTAGGGTTAGTTAGGGTTAGGGTTAGGGTTAGGGTTAGATTTAGGGTTAGGGTTAGGGTTAGGGTTAGGGTTAGTTATCGGGCTTGGGTTATGGTTAGGGTTAGGGTTAGGGCTTGGGTTTAGGTTAGGTTTAGGGTTTGGGTTAGGCTTAGGTTTAGGGTTTGGGTTTGGGTTAGGTTTAGGGTTAGTGTTAGGGTTAGGGTTAGGGTTATGGTTTGGGTTTGGGTTAGAGTAAGGTATAGGTTTAGGGTTTGGGTTAGGTTTAGTGTTAGGTTTAGGGTTTGGGTTAGGGTTAGTGTTTGTGCTTGTGTTATGGTTATGGTTAGGGTTAGGATTAGGGTTAGATTTAGGGTTAGGTTATTGGTTAGGGTTAGTGTTAGGGTTTGCGTTTGAGTTAGGGATAGGGTTAGGGTTAGGGTTAGGGGTAGGCGATAGTGATAGGGTTAGGATTAGTGTTTGGGTTAGGGTTAGGGTTAGGTTTAGTGTTAGGGTTAGGGTTTGGTTTGGTTTAGGGTTAGTGCTAGGCTTAGGGGAAGGGTTAGGGTTAGGGGTTGTTTAGGGTTAGGGTTTGGGTTAGGATTAAGGTTAGGGGTAAGGTTTGGTTGGGGTTAAAGTTAGGTTTAGAGTTGGGGTTTGGTTTAGGGTTAGATTTAGGGTTAGGGTTGGGGTTAGGGTTAGGGTTAGGGTTAGGTTTAAGATTAGGGTTAGGTTTAGGTTTAGGTTTTGGATTAGGGTTAGTGTTAGGGTTTGGTTTGGGTTAGGGTTAATGTTAAGGACAGGATAAGGGTTAGGTTTGGGGTTAGGGTTTGGTTTATGGTTACTGTTAGAGGTTGGTTTAGGGTTAGGGTAGGGTTAGGGTTAGGGTTAGGGATAGGTTTGGTGTATGGTTAGTGTTAGGGTTAGGGATAGAGTTTCGGTTAGGGTTAGGGTTAGGGTTAGGTTTAGGGTTTAAGTTTGGGTTAGGTTTAAGTTTAGGGTTAGGGTTTGGGTTATGGTTTGGGTTAGGGTTAAGGTTAGGGTTAGGGTTAGGGGTTAGGGTTAGGGTTAGGGTTAAGGTTTGGGTTACGGTTTGGGTTAGGGTTAGGGTTAGTGTTACGGTAGGGGTTTAGGGTAGGGTTAGGTTTAGGGTTAGGGTTAGGGTTAGGGTTTGTATTAGGGTTACGGTTAGGGTTATGGTTATGTTTAGGCTTTGGGTTAGGGTCATGGTTAGGTTTAGGTTTAGTGTAGGGGTTGGTTTAGAGTTAGGTTTAGGGTTAGGTTTAGATTTAGGGTTAGGGTTTGGCTTAGGAGTAGGGTTAGGTTTAGGGCTAGGTTTAGGTTTTGGGCTAGGCAATAGGGATAGGGTTAGGGTTAGGGTTGGGGTTAGTGTTTGGGCTTGGGTTAGGGTTAGTGTTAGGTTTAGGATTAGGGTTAGGTTTAGTGTTAGGATTAGGGTTTGGGTTTCGGTTAGGGTTAGGGTTAGGGTTATGGTTTGCGTTAGTGTTAGGGTTAGGGATAGGGTTTAGGTTAGGGTTAGGGTTAGGGTTTGGGTTAGGATTTAGTTTTGGATTAGCGTTAGGGTTAGGGTTAGTTTTACGGCTTGGGTTAGGGTTAGGGTTAGAGTTAGGGCTTGGCTTTAGGTTAGATTTAGGGTTTTAGTTAGGCTTAGGGTTAGGGTTCGGGTTAGGGTTAGGGTTAGGGTTAGTGTTAGGATTAGGGTTTGGGTTAGGGTTAGGGTTAGGGTTAGAGTTAGGGTTTGGGTTAGGGTTAGGGTTGAAGTTTGGGTTTGGGTTAGGGTTAGGTTTAGGTTTTCGGTTAGGGTTAGGGTTAGGGTTAGGGTTATGGTTAGGTTTAGGGTGTGGGTTTGGTTTAGTATTAGGCTTAGGGTTAGGGTTAGGGTAAGTGTTAGGGTTAGGGTTTGGGTTAGTGTTAGAGTTTGGGATAGGATTAGGGGCAGGGTAAGGGTTAGGGTTAGGGTTTGTGTGAGGGTTAGGGTTAGGGTTAGGGTTAGTGGTAGGATTAGAGTTTGTGTTAGGTTTAGGGTTAGGGTTAGGGTTAGGGTTTCGGTTTGGGTTAGGGTTAGGGTTAGGGTGAGTGTTTGGTTTAGGGTTAGGGTTAGGGTTTGCTTTGGTTTAGGGTTAGTGTTAGGGTTAGTATAAGGGTTAGCGTTAGGGTTAGGGTTAGGGTTAGGGTTAGTGTTAGGGTTAGGGTTAGGGTTAGTGTTAGTTAGGGTTAGGGTTAGGGTTACGTTTAGGGTTAGGGTTAGGGTTAGGTTTAGGGTTAGGTTTTTGGTTAGGGTTAGTGTTAGGGTTTGCGTTTGAGTTAGGGATATTGTTAGGGTTAGGGTTAGGGGTAGGAAATAGGGATAGGGTTAGGATTAGTGTTTGTGTTAGGGTTAGGGTTAGGTTTAGGGTTAGGTTTAGGGTTTGGTTTGGTGTAGGGTTAGTGCTAGGCTTAGGGGAAGGGTTAGCGATAGGGGTTGTTTAGGGTTAGGGTTTGGGTTAGGATTAAGGTTAGGGTTAAGGTTTAGGTTTGGGTTAAAGTTAGGTTTAGAGTTGGGGTTTGGTTTAGGGTTAGGTTTAGGGTAAGGGTTGGGGTTAGGGTTAGGGTTAGGTTTAAGATTAGGGTTAGGTTTAGGTTTAAGTTTTGGAATAGGGTTAGGGTTAGGGTTAGGGTTAGGGTTTGGTTTGGGTTAGGGTTAATGTTACGGAAAGGGTAAGGGTTAGGTTTGGGGTTAGTGTTAGGTTTAGGGTTACTGTTTGAGGTTGGTTTAGGGTTAGGGTTAGGGTTAGGGTTAGGGTTAGGGATTGGTTTGGGGTAGGGTTTGTGTTAGGGTTAGGGATAGGGTTTAGGTTAGGGTTAGGGTTAGGGTTTAGGTTTGGTTTAGGGTTAGTGTTAGGGTTAGGGTTTAGGTTTGGGTTAGGGTTAGGGTTAGGGTTAGTTTTAGGGCTTGGGTTAGGGTTAGGGTTAGGGTTAGGGCTTGGGTTTAAGTTAGGTTTAAAGTTTGCGTTAGGCTTAGGTTTAGGACTTGTGTTTGGGTTAGGGTTAGCTTTAGGATTAGGGTTAGGGTTAGGGTTAGGGTTAGGGTTAGGGTTAGTTTTAGTGCTTGGGTTAGGGTTAGGGTTAGGGTTAAGGATTGGGTGTAGGTTAGGTTTAGGGTTTGGGTTAGGCTTAGGGTGAGTGTTTGGGTTTGGGTTATGTTTAGGTTTAGGGTTAGGGTTAGGGTTAGGGTTAGGGTTTGGGATTGGGTTAGAGTAAGGTATCGGGTTAGGGTTTGGCTTAGGTTTAAGGTTAGGGTTAGGGTTTGGGTTAGGGTTTGGGTTAGGGTTAAGGTTAGTGTTAGGGTTAGGGGTTAGGGTTAGGGTTAGGCTTAGGGTTAGGGTTAGGTTTAGTGTTACGGTTAGGATTTGGGGTAGTGTTAGATTTAGGGGTAGCGTTAGGGTTAGGGTTTGTGTTAGTGTTAGGGTTAGGGTTAGTGTTAGGGTTACGTTTTGGGTTAGGGTTAGGGTTTGGTTTAGGGTTAGTGTTTGGGCTTGGGTTCGGGTTAGGTTTAGTTTTAGGTTTAGAGTTAAGATTAGAGTTTGGCTTAGGGTTAAGGTTAGGGTTAGGGCTAGGCGATAGGGATAGGGTTAGAGTTAGGTTTGGGGTTAGTGTTTGGGCTAGGGTTAGGGTTAGGGTTAGGGTTAGGGTTAGGTTTAGTATTAGGATTAGGGTTTGGGTTTTGGTTAGGGTTAGGGTTAGGGTTAGGGTTTGCGTTAGTTTTAGGGTTAGGGATAGGGTTTAGGTTAGGGTTAGGGCTAGGGTTTGGGTTAGGATTTAGGTTTCGATTTGGGTTAGGTTTAGGGGTAATTTTAGGACTTGGGTTAGGTTTAGGGTTAGAGTTAGGGCGTGGGTTTAGGTTAGGTTGAGGGTTTGGGTGAGGCTTAGCGTTAGGGTTCGGGTTAGGGTGAGGGTTAGGGGTAGGGGTAGGGGTGGGGGTTAGGATTAGTGTTTGGGCTTGGGTTAGGGTTAGGTTTAGGGATAGGGGTAGGTTGTGGTTTGGCTTAGGGTTATGGTTAGGTTTAGGTTTCGGGTTAGGGTTTGTGTTAGGATTAGGGTTAGGGCTAGGCGATAGGGAGAGGGTTAGGGTTAGGTTTAGGGTTATGGTTAGGGTTAGGGTTAGGGTTAGGGTTTTGGTTAGGGTTAGGGTTGAAGTTTGGGTTTGGGTTAGGCTTAGGTTTAGGGTTTCGGTTAGGGTTAGGGTTAGGATTATGGGTAGGTTTAGGGTGGGGGTTTGGTTTAGGATTAGGCTTAGGGTTAGGGTTAGGGTAAGTGTTAGGGTTAGGGTTTGGGTTAGTGTTAGGGTTTGTGATAGGATTAGGGGTAGGGTAAGGGTTAGGGTTAGGGTTTGTGTGATGGTTAGGGTTAGGGTTAGGGTTAGGGTTAGTGTTTGGTTTAGGGTTAGGGTTAGGGTTTGCTTTTGTTTAGGGTTAGTGGTAGGGTTAGTATAAGGGTTAGCGTTAGGGTTAGTTTTAGGGTTAGGGTTAGGGTTAGGGTTAGGGTTAGGGTTAGGGTTAGTTAGTGTTATGGTTAGGGTTAGGTTTAGGGTTAGGGTTAGGGTTAGGGTTAGGGTTAGGGTTAGGGTTAGGGCTTGGGTTTAGGTTAGGTTTAGGGTTTGGGTTAGGCTTAGGGTTAGGGTTTGGGTTTGGGTTAAGTTTAGGGTTAGGGTTAGGGTTAGGGTTTGGGTTTGGGTTAGATTAAGGTATAGGGTTAGGGTTTGGGTTAGGTTTAGTGTTAGGGTTAGGGTTTGGGTTAGGGTTTGGGTTAGGGTTAAGGTTAGGGTTAGGGTTAGGGGTTAGGGTTAGGGTTAGGGTTAGGGTTTGGGTTAGGGTTAGGGTTAGGGTTTGGGTTAGGCTTAGGTTTAGGGTTAGGTTTAGGGTTAATGTTTGGGCTTTGGTTAGGGTTAGGTTTAGGGTTAGGGTTAGAGGTCGGGTTAGGGTTTGGCTTAGGGTTAGGGTTACGGTTAGGGCTAGGCGATAGGGATAGGGTTAGGGTTAGGGTTGGGGTTAGTGTTTCGGCTTGGGTTAGGGTTAGTGTTATGGTTAGGATTAGGGTTAGGTTTAGTGTTTGGATCAGGGTTTGGGCTTCGGTTACGGTTAGGGTTAGGGTTAGGGTTTGGGTTAGTGTTAGGTTTAGGGAGAGGGTTTAGGGTAGGGTTAGGATTAGGGTGTGGGTTAGGTGTTACGTTTGGGTTAGGGTTAGCGTTAGGGTTAGTTTTAGGGCTTGGGTTAGGGTGAGGGTTAGAGTTAGGGCTTGGGTTTAGGTTAAGTTTAGGTTTTGGATTAGATTTAGGCTTAAGGATCGGGTTAGGGTTACGGTTAGTGTTAGGTTTTGGGTTAGGGTTTGTTTTAGGGTTAAGGTTAGGGTTAGGGTTAGGGGTTAGGGTTAGGTTTAGGGTTAGGATTAGTGTTTGGGCTTGGGTTAGGGTTAGGTTTAGGAATAGGGGTAGGTTTTGGTTTGGCTTAGGGTTAGGGTTAGGGTTAGGGTTAGTGTTAGGATTAGGGTTTGGGTTAGGGTTAGGGTTAGCGGTAGTGTTTGGGTTAGGGTTAGGGTTAGGGTTAGGGTTTGGGTTAGGGTTAGGATTGAAGTTTGGGTTTGGGTTAGAGTTAGGGTTACGGTTAGGTTTCGGGTTTGGGTTTGGTTTACGATTAAGCTTAGGGTTAAGGTTTGGTTTGTTTTAGGGTTAGTGTTAGGGTTAGGGGAATTAGGGTTACGGTTAGGGTTAGGGTTAGGGTTAGGGTTAGAGTTAGGGTTAGGGGTGGTTTAGGGCTAAGGTTAGGGTTAGGATTATGGTTAGGGTTAAGGTTTAGGTTTGGGTTAGGGTTAGGTTTAGAGTTGGGGTTTGTTTTAGGGTTAGATTAAGGGTTAGGGTTGGGGTTAGGTTTAGGGTTATGGTTAGGGTTAGGTTTAGGATTAGGGTTAGGTTTAGGTTTAGGTTTTGGGTTAGGGTTAGGTTTAGGGTTTGGTTTGGGGTAGGGTTAATGTTACGGAAAGGGTAAGGGTTAGGTTTGGGGTTAGTGTTAGGTTTAGGGTTACTGTTTGAGGTTGGTTTAGGGTTAGGGTTTAGGTTTGGTTTAGGGTTAGTGTTAGGGTTAGGGTTAGAGTTTGGGTTAGGGTTTTGGTTTGAGTTAGGGTTAGGGATATGGTTAGTTTTAGGGCTTGGGTTAGGATTAGGATTAGGGTTAGGGCTTGGGTTTAGGTTAGGTTTAAGGTTTGGGTTAGGCTTAGGTTTAGGGCTTGTGTTTGGGTTAGGGTTAACTTTAGGATTAGGGTTAGGTTTAGGGTTAGGGTTAGTTTTAGTTCTTGGGTTAGGGTTATGGTTAGGGTTTGGTTTAGGGGTAGTGTTTGGGCTTGGGTTCGGGTTAGGTTTAGTTTTAGGTTTAGAGTTAAGATTAGGGTTTGGCTTAGGGTTAGGGTTAGGGTTAGGCCTAGGCGATAGGGATAGGGTTAGAGTTAGGGTTGGGGTTAGTGTTTGGGCTAGGGTTAGGGTTAGGGTTAGGGTTAGGGTTAGGTTTAGGATTAGGATTAGGGTTTGGGTTTTGGTTAGTGTTAGGGTTAGGGTTAGGGTTTGCCTTAGTTTTAGGGTTAGGGATAGGGTTTAGGTTAGGGTTAGGGCTAGGGTTTGGGTTAGGATTTAGGTTTGGATTTGGGTTAGGTTTAGGGTTAATTTTAGGGCTTGGGTTAGGTTTAGGGTTAGAGTTAGGGCTTGGGTTTAGGTGAGGTTGAGGGTTGGGGTTAGGCTTAGCGTTAGGGTTTGGGTTAGGGTTAAGGTTAGGTTAGGGTTAGGGGTTAGGGTTAGTATTAGTGTTTGGGCCTGGGTTAGGGTTAGGTTTAGGGATAGGGGTAGGTTGCGGTTTGGCTTAAGGTTATCGTTAAGTTTAGGTTTCGGGTTAGGGTTTGTGTTAGGAGTAGGGTTAGGGCTAGGCGATAGGGATAGGGTTAGGGTTAGGGTTGGGGTTAGGTTTAAGGTTAGGGTTAGGGTTTGGGTTAGGTTTGAGTTAGGGTTAAGGTTAGTGTTAGCGTTAGGGTTCGGGTTAGGGTTAGGGTTAGGGTTAGGGTTAGGGTTAGGCAATAGGGATAGGGTTAGGGTTAGGGATGGTGTTAGTGTTTGGGCTTGGGTTAGGGTTAGTGTTGGGGTTAGGATTAGGGTTAGGTTTAGTGTTAGGATTAGGGTTTGTGTTTCGGTTAGGGTTAGGGTTTTGGTTACGGTTTCCGTTAGTGTTAGGGTTAGGGATAGGGTTTAGGTTAGGGTTAGGGTTAGGGTTAGGGATAGGGTTTAGGTTAGGGTTAGGGTTAGTGTTACGGTTAGGGTTTAGGGTAGGGTTAGGTTTAGTGTTAGGGTTAGGGTTAGGGTTTGTATTAGGGTTACGGTTAGGGTTATGGTTAGGTTTAGGCTTTGGGTTAGGGTCATGGTTAGGTATAGGGTTAGTGTAGGGGTTGGGTTAGAGTTAGGTTTAGGGTTAGGTTTAGAGTTAGGGTTAGGGTTTGGCTTAGGGGTAGGGTTAGGGTTAGGGCTAGGCGATAGGGATAGGGTTAGGGTTAGGGTTAGGTTTAGGTTTTGGGCTAGGCAATAGGGATAGGGTTAGGGTTAGGGTTGGGGTTAGTGTTTGGGCTTGGGTTAGGATTAGTGTTAGGGTTAGGATTAGGGTTAGGTTTAGTGTTAGGATTAGGGTTTGGGTTTCGGTTAGGGTTAGGGTTAGGGTTAGGGTTTAGGTTAGTGTTAGGGTTTGGGATACGTTTAGGGGTAGGGTAAGGGTTACGGTTAGGGTTTGTGTTAGGGTTAGTTTTAGGGTTAGGGTTAGTGTTAGGAGTAGGATTTGTGTTAGGCTTAGGGTTAGGGTTTGGGTTTGGGTTAGGGTTAGGGTTAGGGTTAGGGTTTGGTTAATGTTAGGGTTAGGGTTAGCGTTAGGATTTGGGTTAGGGTCAGGGTTAGGGTTAGGGTTAGGTTTAGGGTTTGGGTTATAGTTTGGGTTTGAGTTAGGGTTAGGGTTAGGGTTAGGGTTGGGGTTAGTGTTAGGGTTAGGGTTATGGTGTGGGTTTGGGTTAGGGTTAGGCTTAGGGTTAGGGTTAGGGTAAGGGTTAGATTTAGGGTTAGTGTTAGGATTAGGGTTAGGGTTTGGGTTAGGGTTAGGGTTAGGGTTTGGGTTAGGGTTAGGTTTAGGGTTAGGGTTTGGGTTAGGGTTAGGATTGAAGTTTGGGTTTGGGTTAGGGTTAGGGTTAGGGTTAGGGTTAGGGTTAGGGTTATGGTTAGGGTTACGGTTTAGGGTTAGGGTTAGGGTTAGGTTTAGGGTTACGGTTAGGGTTATGGTTAGGGTTACGGTCGAGGGTTAGGATTTGGGTTAGGGTCAGAGTTAGGGTTAGGGTTAGAGTTAGGGTTTGGGTTAGGGTTATGGTTATGGTTTGGGTTAGGGTTAGGCTTAGGGTTAGGGTTAGGGTTTGGGTTAGGGTTAGGGTTAGGGTTTGGGTTTGGGTAAGGGTTAGCGTTAGGGTTTGGGTTAGGGTTAGGGTTAGGGTTTGGGTTAGGGTTAGGATTGAAGTTTGGGTTTGGGTTAGAGTTAGGGTTAGGGTTAGGTTTCGGGTGTGGGTTTGGTTTACGATTAGGCTTAGGGTTAAGGTTTCGTTTGTTTTCGGGTTATTGTTAGGGTTAGGGGAATTAGGGTTAGGGTTAGGGTTAGGGATAGGGTTAGGGGTGGTTTAGGGCTAAGGTTAGGGTTAGGATTAAGGTTAGGGTTAAGGTTTAGGTTTGGGTTAGGGTTAGGTTATGGTTAGTGTAAGTGTTAGGGTTAGGG
>JAJHUQ010000034.1:7912500-7917500 GCA_035773235.1 Eospalax fontanierii
TTAGTGTTAGGATTAGGGTTTGGGTTTCGGTTAGGGTTAGGGTTAGGGTTATGGTTTGCGTTAGTGTTAGGGTTAGGGATAGGGTTTAGGTTAGGGTTAGGGTTAGGGTTTGGGTTAGGGTTTAATTTTGAATTAGCGTTAGGGTTAGGGTTAGTTTTACGGCTTGGGGTAGGGTTAGGGCTAGAGGTAGGGCTTGGCTTTAGGTTAGATTTAGGGTTTTAGTTAGGCTTAGGGTTAGGGTTCGGGTTAGGGTTAGGGTTAGGGTTAGTGTTAGGATTAGGGTTTGGGTTAGGGTTAGGGTTAGGGTTAGAGTTAGGGTTTGGGTTAGGGTTAGGGTTGAAGTTTGGGTTTGGGTTAGGGTTAGGTTTAGGTTTTCGGTTAGGGTTAGGGTTAGGGTTAGGGTTATGGTTAGGTTTAGGGTGTGGGTTTGGTTTAGTATTAGGCTTAGGGTTAGGGTTAGGGTAAGTGTTAGGGTTAGGGTTTGGGTTAGTGTTAGAGTTTGGGATAGGATTAGGGGCAGGGTAAGGGTTAGGGTTAGGGTTTGTGTGAGGGTTAGGGTTAGGGTTAGGGTTAGTGGTAGGATTAGAGTTTGTGTTAGGTTTAGGGTTAGGGTTAGGGTTAGGGTTTCGGTTTGGGTTAGGGTTAGGGTTAGGGTGAGTGTTTGGTTTAGGGTTAGGGTTAGGGTTTGCTTTGGTTTAGGGTTAGTGTTAGGGTTAGTATAAGGGTTAGCGTTAGGGTTAGGGTTAGGGTTAGGGTTAGTGTTAGGGTTAGGGTTAGGGTTAGTGTTAGTTAGGGTTAGGGTTAGGGTTACGTTTAGGGTTAGGGTTAGGGTTAGGTTTAGGGTTAGGTTTTTGGTTAGGGTTAGTGTTAGGGTTTGCGTTTGAGTTAGGGATATTGTTAGGGTTAGGGTTAGGGGTAGGAAATAGGGATAGGGTTAGGATTAGTGTTTGTGTTAGGGTTAGGGTTAGGTTTAGGGTTAGGTTTAGGGTTTGGTTTGGTGTAGGGTTAGTGCTAGGCTTAGGGGAAGGGTTAGCGATAGGGGTTGTTTAGGGTTAGGGTTTGGGTTAGGATTAAGGTTAGGGTTAAGGTTTAGGTTTGGGTTAAAGTTAGGTTTAGAGTTGGGGTTTGGTTTAGGGTTAGGATTAGGGTAAGGGTTGGGGTTAGGGTTAGGGTTAGGTTTCAGATTAGGGTTAGGTTTAGGTTTAAGTTTTGGAATAGGGTTAGGGTTAGGGTTAGGGTTAGGGTTTGGTTTGGGTTAGGGTTAATGTTACGGAAAGAGTAAGGGTTAGGTTTGGGGTTAGTGTTAGGTTTAGGGTTACTGTTTGAGGTTGGTTTAGGGTTAGGGTTAGGGTTAGGGTTAGGGTTAGGGATTGGTTTGGGGTAGGGTTTGTGTTAGGGTTAGGGATAGGGTTTAGGTTAGGGTTAGGGTTAGGGTTTAGGTTTGGTTTAGGGTTAGTGTTAGGGTTAGGGTTTAGGTTTGGGTTAGGGTTAGGGTTAGGGTTAGTTTTAGGGCTTGGGTTAGGGTTAGGGTTAGGGTTAGGGCTTGGGTTTAAGTTAGGTTTAAAGTTTGCGTTAGGCTTAGGTTTAGGACTTGTGTTTGGGTTAGGGTTAGCTTTAGGATTAGGGTTAGGGTTAGGGTTAGGGTTAGGGTTAAGGATTGGGTGTAGGTTAGGTTTAGGGTTTGGGTTAGGCTTAGGGTGAGTGTTTGGGTTTGGGTTATGTTTAGGTTTAGGGTTAGGGTTAGGGTTAGGGTTAGGGTTTGGGATTGGGTTAGAGTAAGGTATCGGGTTAGGGTTTGGGTTAGGTTTAAGGTTAGGGTTAGGGTTTGGGTTAGGGTTTGGGTTAGGGTTAAGGTTAGTGTTAGGGTTAGGGGTTAGGGTTAGGGTTAGGCTTAGGGTTAGGGTTAGGTTTAGTGTTACGGTTAGGATTTGGGGTAGTGTTAGATTTAGGGGTAGCGTTAGGGTTAGGGTTTGTGTTAGTGTTAGGGTTAGGGTTAGTGTTAGGGTTACGTTTTGGGTTAGGGTTAGGGTTTGGTTTAGGGTTAGTGTTTGGGCTTGGGTTCGGGTTAGGTTTAGTTTTAGGTTTAGAGTTAAGATTAGAGTTTGGCTTAGGGTTAAGGTTAGGGTTAGGGCTAGGCGATAGGGATAGGGTTAGAGTTAGGTTTGGGGTTAGTGTTTGGGCTAGGGTTAGGGTTAGGGTTAGGGTTAGGGTTAGGTTTAGTATTAGGATTAGGGTTTGGGTTTTGGTTAGGGTTAGGGTTAGGGTTAGGGTTTGCGTTAGTTTTAGGGTTAGGGATAGGGTTTAGGTTAGGGTTAGGGCTAGGGTTTGGGTTAGGATTTAGGTTTCGATTTGGGTTAGGTTTAGGGGTAATTTTAGGACTTGGGTTAGGGTTAGGGTTAGAGTTAGGGCTTGGGTTTAGGTTAGGTTGAGGGTTTGGGTTAGGCTTAGCGTTAGGGTTCTGGTTAGGGTTAGGGTTTGGGTTAGGGTTAGGGGTGAGCGTTAGTATTAGTGTTTGGGCTTGGGTTAGGGTTAGGTTTAGGGATAGGGGTAGGTTGTGGTTTGGCTTAGGGTTATGGTTAGGTTTAGGTTTCGGGTTAGGGTTTGTGTTAGGATTAGGGTTAGGGCTAGGCGATAGGGAGAGGGTTAGGGTTAGGTTTAGGGTTATGGTTAGGGTTAGGGTTAGGGTTAGGGTTTTGGTTAGGGTTAGGGTTGAAGTTTGGGTTTGGGTTAGGCTTAGGTTTAGGGTTTCTGTTAGGGTTAGGGTTAGGATTATGGGTAGGTTTAGGGTGGGGGTTTGGTTTAGGATTAGGCTTAGGGTTAGGGTTAGGGTAAGTGTTAGGGTTAGGGTTTGGGTTAGTGTTAGGGTTTGTGATAGGATTAGGGGTAGGGTAAGGGTTAGGGTTAGGGTTTGTGTGATGGTTAGGGTTAGGGTTAGGGTTAGGGTTAGTGTTTGGTTTAGGGTTAGGGTTAGGGTTTGCTTTTGTTTAGGGTTAGTGTTAGGGTTAGTATAAGGGTTAGCGTTAGGGTTAGTTTTAGGGTTAGGGTTAGGGTTAGGGTTAGGGTTAGGGTTAGGGTTAGTTAGTGTTATGGTTAGGGTTAGGTTTAGGGTTAGGGTTAGGGTTAGGGTTAGGGTTAGGATTAGGGTTAGGGCTTGGGTTTAGGTTAGGTTTAGGGTTTGGGTTAGGCTTAGGGTTAGGGTTTGGGTTTGGGTTAAGTTTAGGGTTAGGGTTAGGGTTAGGGTTTGGGTTTGGGTTAGATTAAGGTATAGGGTTAGGGTTTGGGTTAGGTTTAGTGTTAGGGTTAGGGTTTGGGTTAGGGTTTGGGTTAGGGTTAAGGTTAGGGTTAGGGTTAGGGGTTAGGGTTAGGGTTAGGGTTAGGGTTTGGGTTAGGGTTAGGGTTAGGGTTTGGGTTAGGCTTAGGTTTAGGGTTAGGTTTAGGGATAGTGTTTGGGCTTTGGTTAGGGTTAGGTTTAGGGTTAGGGTTAGAGTTCGGGTTAGGGTTTGGCTTAGGGTTAGGGTTACGGTTAGGGCTAGGCGATAGTGATAGGGTTAGGGTTAGGGTTGGGGTTAGTGTTTCGGCTTGGGTTAGGGTTAGTGTTATGGTTAGGATTAGGGTTAGGTTTAATGTTTGGATCAGGGTTTGGGCTTCGGTTAGGGTTAGGGTTAGGGTTAGGGTTAGGGTTTGGGTTAGTGTTAGGGTTAGGGATAGGGTTTAGGTTAGGGTTAGGATTAGGGTTTGGGTTAGGTTTTACGTTTGGGTTAGGGTTAGGGTTAGGGTTAGTTTTAGGGCTTGGGTTAGGGTGAGGGTTAGAGTTAGGGCTTGGGTTTAGGTTAAGTTTAGGTTTTGGATTAGATTTAGGCTTAAGGATCGGGTTGGGGTTACGGTTAGTGTTAGGTTTTGGGTTAGGGTTTGTTTTAGGGTTAAGGTTAGGGTTAGGGTTAGGGGTTAGGGTTAGGTTTAGGGTTAGGATTAGTGTTTGGGCTTGGGTTAGGGTTAGGTTTAGGAATAGGGGTAGGTTTTGGTTTGGCTTAGGGTTAGGGTTAGGGTTAGGGTTAGTGTTAGGATTAGGGTTTGGGTTAGGGTTAGGGTTAGCGGTAGTGTTTGGGTTAGGGTTAGGGTTAGGGTTAGGGTTTGGGTTAGGGTTAGGATTGAAGTTTGGGTTTGGGTTAGAGTTAGGGTTAGGGTTAGGTTTGGGGTTTGGGTTTGGTTTACGATTAAGCTTAGGGTTAAGGTTTGGTTTGTTTTAGGGTTAGTGTTAGGGTTAGGGGAATTAGGGTTACGGTTAGGGTTAGGGTTAGGATTAGGGTTAGGGTTAGGGGTGGTTTAGGGCTAAGGTTAGGGTTAGGATTATGGTTAGGGTTAAGGTTTAGGTTTGGGTTAGGGTTAGGTTTAGAGTTGGGGTTTGTTTTAGGGTTAGATTAAGGGTTAGGGTTGGGGTTAGGTTTAGGGTTATGGTTAGGGTTAGGTTTAGGATTAGGGTTAGGTTTAGGTTTAGGTTTTGGGTTAGGGTTAGGTTTAGGGTTTGGTTTGGGGTAGGGTTAATGTTACGGAAAGGGTAAGGGTTAGGTTTGGGGTTAGTGTTAGGTTTAGGGTTACTGTTTGAGGTTGGTTTAGGGTTAGGGTTTAGGTTTGGTTTAGGGTTAGTGTTAGGGTTAGGGTTAGAGTTTGGGTTAGGGTTTAGGTTTGAGTTGGGGTTAGGGTTATGGTTAGTTTTAGGGCTTGGGTTAGGGTTAGGATTAGGGTTAGGGCTTGGGTTTAGGTTAGGTTTAAGGTTTGGGTTAGGCTTAGGTTTAGGGCTTGTGTTTGGGTTAGGGTTAACTTTAGGATTAGGGTTAGGTTTAGGGTTAGGGTTAGTTTTAGTTCTTGGGTTAGGGTTATGGTTAGGGTTTGGTTTAGGGGTAGTGTTTGGGCTTGGGGTCGTGTTAGGTTTAGTTTTAGGTTTAGAGTTAAGATTAGTGTTTGGCTTAGGGTTAGGGTTAGGGTTAGGCCTAGGCGATAGG
>JAJHUQ010000034.1:7925000-7945000 GCA_035773235.1 Eospalax fontanierii
GTTAGGATTAGGGTTTGAGTTAGGGTTAGGGTTGAAGTTTGGGTTTGGGTTAGGGTTAGGTTTAGGGTTTCGGTTAGGGTTAGGGTTAGGGTTATGGTTAGGTTTAGGGTGTGGGTTTGGTTTATGATTAGGCTTAGGGTTAGGGTTAGGGTAAGTGTTAGGGTTAGGGTTTGGGTTAGTGTTAGGGTTTGGGATAGAATTAGGCGTAGGGTAAGAGTTAGGGTTAGGGTTTGTGTGAGGGTTAGGGTTAGGGTTAGGGTTAGTGTTAGGATTAGAGTTTGTGTTAGGTTTAGGGTTAGGGTTAGGGTTAGGGTTTCGGTTTGGGTTAGGGTTAGGGTTAGGGTTAGTGTTTGGTTTAGGGTTAGGGTTAGGGTTTGCTTTGGTTTAGGGTTAGTGTTAGGGTTAGTATAAGGGTTAGCGTTAGGGTTAGGTTTAGGGTTAGGGGTAGGGTTAGGGTTAGGGTTAGGGTTAGTTAGGGTTAGGGTTAGGTTTAGGGTTAGGGTTAGGGTTAGGGTTAGGGTTAGGGTTAGTTATAGGGCTTGGGTTAGGGTTAGGGTTAGGGTTAGGTCTTGGGTTTAGGTTAGGTTTAGGGTTTGGGTTAGGCTTAGGGTTAGGGTTTGGGTTTGGGTTAGGTTTCGGGTTAGGGTTAGGGTTTCGGTTAGGGTTAGGGTTAGGGTTAGGGTTAGGGTTAGGGTTAGGGTTAGGGTTAGGGTTAGAGTTAGGGTTAGGGCTTGGGTTTAGGTTAGGTTTAAGGTTTGGGTTAGGCTGAGGCTTAGGGCTTGTGTTTGGGTTAGGGTTAGCTTTAGGATTAGGGTTAGCGCTAGGGTTAGGGTTAGGGTTAGTTTTAGTGCTTGGGTTAGGGTTAGGGTTAGGGTTAGGGATTGGGTGTAGGTTAGGTTTAGGGTTTGGGTTAGGCTTAGGGTGAGTGTTTGGGTTTGGGTTATGTTTAGATTTAGTGTTAGGGTTAGGGCTAGGCGATAGGGATAAGGTTAGGGTTAGGGTTAGGTTTAGGGTTTCGCCTGGGGTTAGGGTTAGTGTTAGGGTTAGTATTAGGGTTAGGTTTAGTGTTAGGATTAGGATTTGGGTTTTGGTTAGGGTTAGGGTTACGGTTAGGGTTTAGGTTAGTGTTAGGGTTTGGCATACGTTTAGGGGTAGGGTAAGGTTTAGGGTTAGGGTTTGTGTTAGGGTTAGGGTTAGGGTTAGGGTTAGTGTTAGGATTAGGGTTTGTGTTAGGCTTAGGGTTAGGGTTAGGGTAAGTGTTCGAGTTAGGGTTTGGATTAGGGTTAGGGTTAGCTTTAGGCTTAGGGTTAGGGTTTTGTTTGGTTTACGGTTAGTGTTAGGGTTAGGGTAAGGTTTAGGGTTAGGGTTATGGTTAGGGTTAGGATTTGGGTTAGGTTTAGCTTTAGGGTTATTGTTAGGTTTAGGGTTATGGTTAGTTTTAGTGGTTGGGTTAGTGTTAGGTTTAGGGTTAGGGAATGGGTTTAGGTTTGGTCTAGGATATGGGTTCGGCTTAGGGTTAATGTTTGGGTTTGCGTTAGGTTTAGGTTTAGGTTTAGCGTTAGGGTTTGGGTTTGGGTTAGAGTAAGGTATCTGGTAAGTGTTTGGGTTAGGTTTAAGGTTAGGGTTAGGGTTTGGGTTAGGGTTAAGGTTAGTGTTAGGGTTAGGGCTTAGGGTTAGGGTTAGGGTTAAGGTTAGGGTTAGTGTTACGGTTAGGGTTTAGAGTAGGGTTAGGTTTAGGTTTAGGATTACGGTTAGTGTTATGTTTAGGGTTACGGTTTAGGGTTAGGGTTAGGGTTAGGGTTAGGATTTGGGTTATGGTCAGGGTTAGGGTTAGGGTTAGGGTTTTGGTTAGGCTTATGATTATGGTTTGGGTTAGGATTAGGCTTAGGGTTAGGGTTAGGGTTTGGGTTAGGTTTAGTGTTAGGGTTTGGGTTTTAGTTATGGTTAGGGTTAGGGTTTGGGTTAGGGTGTGGGTTTGGGTTAGGTTTAGGCTTAGGGTTAGGGTTAGGGTAAGTGTTAGGGTTAGGGCTTTGGTAAGGGTTAGGGTTAGGTTTAGGTTTAGGTTTAGGGTTTCGTTTAGGGTTAGGTTTAGGGTTCGGGTTAGGTTTAGGGTATGGGTTTTGGTTAGGGTTAGGCTTAGGGTTAGGGTTAGGGTAAGTGTTAGGTTTAGGGTTTGGATTAGGGTTAGGGTTAGCTTTAGGCTTAGGGTTAGGTTTTGGTTTGGTTTAGCTTTAGTGTTAGTGTTAGGGTTAGGGTTAGGGTTAGGGTTAGGGTTAAGGTTAGTTTTAGGGCTTGGGTTAGGGTTAGGGTTAGGGTTAGGGACTGGGTTTAGGTTAGGTTTAGGGTTTGGCTAGGCTTAGGGTTAGGGTTTGTGTTTGCATTAGGTTTAGGTTTAGGTTTAGGGTTAGGGTTAGGGTTAGGGTTTGGGTTTGGGTTAGAGTAAGGTATAGGGTTTATTGTTTGGGTTAGGTTTAGTGTTAGGGTTTGGGTTAGGGTTAAGGTTAGGGTTAGGGTTAGGTGTTAGGATTAGGGTTAGGGTTAGGGTTTGGGTTAGGGTTAGCGTTAGGGTTAGGGTTACGGTTAGGGTTAGGGTTTGGGTTTGGGTTAGAGTAAGCTATATGGTTAGGGTTTGGGTTAGGTTTAGTGTTAGGGTTAGGGTTTGGGTTAGGGTTTGGGTTAGGGTTAAGGTTAGGTTTAGGGTTAGGTGTTAGGGTTAGGGTTAGGGTTAGGCTTTGGGTTAGGGTTAGGATAAGGCTTAGGGTTTGGGTTTCGGTTAGGGTTACGGTTAGGGTTAGTATTAGTGTTACGGTTAGGATTTGGGGTAGGGTTAGGTTTAGGGGTAGGGTTAGGGTTAGGGTTACGGTTCGGGTTGGAGTTAGGTTTAGGGTTTGGGTTAGGGTTAGGATTAGGGTTAGAGTTAGGGTTAGGGTTAGGGTTAGTTAGGGTTAGGGTTAGGGTTAGGGTTAGGGTTAGGGTTAGGGTTAGGGTTAGTTAGGGTTAGGGTGAGGGTTAGGTTTAGGGTTAGGGTTAGGGTTAGGGTTAGGGTTAGGGTTAGTTATAGGGATTGGGTTAGTGTTAGGGTTAGGGTTAGGGTTTGGGTTTGGGTTAGAGTAAGGTATAGGGTTAGGGTTTGGGTTAGGTTTAGTGTTAGGGTTAGGGTTTGGGTTAGGGTTTGGGTTAGGGTTAAGGTTAGGGTTAGGGTTAGGGGTTAGGGTTAGGGTTAGGGTTTGGGTTAGGGTTAGGGTTAGGGTTTGGGTTAGGCTTAGGTTTAGGGTTAGGTTTAGGGTTAGTGTTTGGGCTTTGGTTAGGGTTAGGTTTAGGGTTAGGGTTAGAGTTAGGGTTAGGGTTTGGCTTAGGGTTAGGGTTAGGGTTAGGGCTAGGCGATAGGGATAGGGTTAGGGTTAGGGTTGGGGTTAGTGTTTCGGCTTGGGTTAGGGTTAGTGTTAGATTTAGGATTAGGGTTAGGTTTAGTGTTAGGATTAGGGTTTGGGCTTCGGTTAGGGTTAGGGTTTGGGTTAGTGTTAGGGTTAGGGTTAGGGGTAGGGTTAGGCTTAGGGTTAGGGTTAGGTTTAGTGTTATGGTTAGGATTTGGGGTAGGGTTAGATTTAGGGGTAGGGTTAGGGTTAGGGTTTGTGTTAGGGTTAGGGTTAGGTTTAGTGTTAGGGTTAGGTTTTGGGTTAGGGTTAGTGTTTGGTTTAGGGTTAGTGTTTGGGCTTGGGTTAGGGTTAGGTTTAGTTTTAGGTTTAGAGTTAAGATTAGGGTTTGGCTTAGGGTTAGGCTTAGAGTTAGGGCTACGCGATAGGGATAGGGTTAGAGTTAGGGTTGGGGTTAGTGTTTGGGCTAGGGTTAGGGTTAGGGTTAGGTTTAGGGTTAGGGTTAGGTTTAGTATTAGGATTAGGGTTTGGGTTTCGGTTAGGGTAAGGGTTAAGGTTAGGGTTTGCATTAGTTTTAGGGTTAGGGATAGGGTTTAGGTTAGGGTTAGGGCTAGGGTTTGGGTTAGGATTTAGGTTTGGATTTGGGTTAGGTTTAGGGTTAGAGTTAGGGCTTGGGTTTAGGTTAGGTTGAGGGTTTGGGTTAGGCTTAGCGTTAGGGTTCGGGTTAGGGTTACGGTTAGGGTTAGGGGTTAGGGTTAGTATTAGTGTTTGGGCTTGGGTTAGCTTTAGGTTTAGACATAGGGGTAGGTTGTGGTTTGGCTTAGGGTTATGGTTAGGTTTGGGTTTGGGTTAGAGTTGGGTTTAGAGTTAGGGTTTGGTTTAGGGTTAGGTTTGGGGTTAGGGTTAGGGTTAGTGTTAGGTTTGTGATTAGGGTTAGGGTTAGGGTTAGGTTTTGGGTTAGGTTTAGAGTTAGGGTTAGGGTTAGGGTTTGGTTTGGGTTAGGGTTAGTGTTACGGATAGGGTAAGGGTTACGTTTTGTGTTAGGATTAGGTTTAGGGTTAGGGTTAGAGGTTGGTTGAGGTTTAGGTTTAGGGTTAGGATGAGAGTTAGGGTTTGGTTTGGGTTAGGTTAGTGTTAGGGTTAGGGATAGGGTTTGGGTTAGGGTTATGGTTAGGGTTAGGATTTAGGTTCGAGTTGGGGTTAGGGTTAGGATTAGAGTTAGGGTCAGGGCTTGGGTTAGGATTAGGGTTAGGGTTAGGATTAAGGTGAGGGTTAGGGTTTGCGTTTGAGTTAGAGTAAGGTTGAGGCTTAGTGTTTGCGTTAGGGTTAGATTTAGGGTTAGGGTTTGGGTTAGGGTTAGGGTTAGGATTAGGATTAGAGTTAGGGTTAAGGTTAGGGTTAGGGTTAGAGTTAGGGTTAGGGTTAGGGGTTAGGGGTTAGCCTTATGGTTAGGGTAAGGGTTATGTTTAGGGTTTGGGTTTGGTTCAGGTTTAGGTTTAGGGTTAGGGTATGGGTTTGGGTTAGGGTTATGGTTAGGATTACGGTTAGGGTTAGGGTTAGGGTTTGGTTTGGGTTAAGGTTAGCGTTAGGGTTATGGTTAGTTTTAGGGTTTGGGTTAGGGCTGGGTAATGGTTAGGGTTTGAGTTAGGGTTAGGTTTAGGGTTATGGTTTAGGGTTTAGGGTTAGGGTCCGTTTTCGGTTAGGGTTAGGGTTAGGGTTAGTGTTTGGGTTCGGGTTTGTGTTAGGGTTAGCATTAGTGTTAGGGTTAGGTTATTGTTAGGATTAGGGATTGGGTTAGGTTTAGGGTTAGGGTTAGGGTTAGGGTTTGGGTTAGGGTTAGGGTTGAAGTTTGGGTTTGGGTTAGGGTTAGGGTTAGGTTTACGGTTAGGGTTTGGATTTCGGTTAGGGTTAGTGTTAGGGTTTCGGTTAGGGTTAGGGTTAGTGTTAGGGTTTAGGGTTTAGGGTTAGGGTTCGGGTAAAGGTTAGGGTTATGGTTTGTTTTAGGGTTTGGGTTAGGGTTAAGGTTAGGGTCAGGGTTAGGGGTTAGGGCAAGGTTTACGGGTAGGTTTAGGGTTAGTGTTCGGGTTAGGGTTCGTGTTAGGTTTAGGGTTAGTGTTACGGTTAGGGTTTATGTTAAGGTTAGGGTTAGGGTTAGGGTTTGGGTTAGGGTTAGGGTTAGGGTTCGGGGTTAGGGTTCGGGTTAGGTTTAGGGTTAGTGTTACGGTTAGGGTTTCGGTTAGGGTTAGGGTTAGGGTCAGAGTTAGGGTTAGGGTTAGGGATTTGTTTGGGGTAGGGTTAATGTTAGGGTTAGGGATAGAGTTTAGGTTAGGGTTAAGGTTAGTTTTAGGGTTAGGGTTAGGGTTTAGGTTAGAGTAAGGTATCGGGTTTGGGTTTGGGTTAGGTTTAAGGTTAGGGTTAGGGTTTGGGTTCGGGTTTGGGTTAGGGTTAAGGTTAGGGTTAGGGTTAGGGGTTACGGTTAGGGTTAGGGTTAGGGTTTGGGTTAGGGTTAGGGTTAGTGTTACGGTTAGGGTTTAGGGTACGGTTAGGTTTAAGGTTATTGTTTGGTCTTTGGTTAGGGTTGGGTTTGGGGTTAGGGTTTGAGTTAGGGTTAGGGTTTGGGTTAGGGTTATGGTTATAGTTAGGGTTAGGGTTAGGGCTAGGCGATAGGGATAGGGTTAGGGTTAGGGTTAGGGTTACGGTTAGGGTTTGGGCTTGGGATAGGGTTAGTGTTAGCGTTAGTATTAGGGTTAGGTTTAGTGTTAGGATTAGGGTTTGGGTTTCGGTTAGGATTAGGTTTAGGCTTAGGTTTTGGGTTAGTGTTAGGGTTTGGGATAGGGTTAGGGTTCGGGTAAGGGTTAGGGTTAGGTTTTGTGTTAGGGTTAGGGTTAGGGTTAGGGTTAGGTTTAGTGTTAGGATTAGGGTTTGTGTTAGGTTTAGGGTTAGGGTTAGGTTTAGGGTTTGGGTTTGGTTTAGGGTTAGGGTTAGGGTAGGGGTTGGGTTAAGTGTTAATGTTAGGGTTAGGGTTAGGGTTAGGGTTAGGATTTGGTTTAGGGTCAGGGTTAGGGTTAGGGTTTGGTTTAGTGTTAATGTTAGGGTTAGGGTTAGGGTTAGTGTTAGGATTTGGTTTAGGGTCAGGGTTAGGGTTAGGGTTTGGGAAAGGGTTATGGTAATGGTTATGGTTAGGGTAAGGATTAGGTTTAGGATTCAGGTTAGGGTTAGGGTTAGGGTTTGGGTATGAGTTAGGGTTAGGTGTAGGGTTAGGTTAGGGGTTAGTGTTAGGGTTAGGGTTAGGGTGTGGGTTTGGGTTAGGGTTAGGGTTAGGGTTAGGGTTTCGTTTAGGGTTAGTTTTAGGGTTCGGGTTAGGTTTAGGTTGTGGATTTGGGTTAGGGTTAGGCTTAGGGTTACGGTTAGGGTAAGTCTTAGGGTTAGGGTTTGGTTTAGGGTTAGGGGTAGAGGTAGGTTTAGGGTTAGGGTTTGGGTTTGGTTTGGTTTAAGGTTAGTGTTAGTGTTATGGGAAGGGTTAGGGTTAGGGTTAGGGTTCGGGGTGTCTTAGAGTTAGTGTTAGGGTTAGGATTAAAGTTAGGGTTAAGGATTAGTATTGGGTTAGTGTTAGGTTTAGAGTTGGGTTTTGGTTTAGGTTTAGGTTTAGGGTTAGGGTTGGGGTTATGGTTAGGGTTAGGGTTAGGGTTAGAATTAGGGTTCGGTTTAGGTTTAGGTTTTGGGTTAGTGTTAATGTTAGGGTTAGCGTTAGAGTTTGGTTTGGGTTAGGGTTAGGGTTAGGTTTAGGGTTTAGGTTTGGTTTAGGGTTAGGGTTAGGGTTAGTTTTAGGGCTCGGGTAAGTGTTAAGGTTAGGGTTGGGTCTTGGGTTTAGGTTAGTTTTAAGGTTTGGGTTGGGGTTAGGGTTAGGGTTAGGGTTAGTTTTAGGGCTTGGGTTAGGGTTAGGGTTAGGGTTAGGTATGGGGTTTAGGTTAGGTTTAGGGTTTGGGTTAGGCTTAGGGATAAGTTTTGGGTTTGGGTTAGGTTTAGGTTTAGGTTTAGGGTTATGGTTAGAGTTAGGGTTAGGGTTTCGGTTTGGGTTAGAGTAAGGAATCGGGTTAGGGTTTGGGTTAGGTTTAAGGGTAGGGTTAGGGTTTGGGTTAGGGTTTGGGTTAGGGTTAGGGTTAGTGTTACTGTTAGGGTTTAGGGTAGGGTTAGGTTTAGGGTTAGTGTTAGGGTTAGGGTTTGTGTTACAGTTACGGTTAGGGTTAGGGTTAGTTTTTGGGTTTGGGTTAGGGTTAGGGTTAAGGCTAGGGTTAGGGTTAGGGTTTCGTTTTGGGTTAGAGTAAGGTATCGGGATAGGGTTTGTGTTAGGTTTAAGGTTAGGGTTAGGGTTTTGGGTTAGGGTTAGGGTTAGGGTTTGAGTTAGTGTTATGGTTAGGGATAGGGTTTAGGTTCGGGTTAGGGTTAGGGTTTGGGTTAGGGTTTAGGTTTGGGTTAGGGTTAGGGTTAGAGTTAGTTTTAGGGCTCGGGTTAGGGTTAGGGTTAGGGTTAGGGTTAGGGTTTTGGTTAGGGTTATGGTTATGGTTTGGGTTAGGATTAGGCTTAGGGTTAGGGTTAGGGTTTGGGTTAGCTTTAGTGTGAGGGTTTGGGTTTTAGTTATGGTTAGGGTTAGGTTTTGGGTTAGGGTTGGGGTTAGGGTTAGGTTTAGGCTTAGGGTTAGGGTTAGGGTAAGTGTTAGGGTTAGGGCTTTGGTAAGGGTTAGGGTTAGGTTTAGGGTTAGGTTTAGGGTTTCGTTTAGGGTTAGGTTTACGGTTCGGGTTAGGTTTAGGGTATGGGGTTTGGTTAGGGGTAGGCTTAGGGTTAGGGTTAGGGGAAGGGTTAGGTTTAGGGTTTGGATTAGGTTTAGGGTTAGCTTTAGGCTTAGGGTTAGGCTTTGGTTTGGTTTAGCTTAGTGTTAGGTTTAGGGTTAGGGTTAGGGTTAGGGTTAAGGTTAGTTTTAGGGCTTGGGCTAGGGTTAGGGTTAGGGTTAGGGATTGGGTTTAGGTTAGGTTTAGGGTTTGGCTAGGCTTAGGGTTAGGGTTTGTGTTTGCATTAGGTTTAGGTTTAGGTTTAGGGTTAGGGTTAGGGTTAGGGTTTGGGTTTGGGTTAGAGTAAGGTATAGGGTTTATTGTTTGGGTTAGGTTTAGTGTTAGTGTTTGGGTTAGGGTTAAGGTTAGGGTTAGGGTTAGGTGTTAGGGTTAGGGTTAGTTTTAGGGCTTGGGTTAGGGTTAGGGTTAGGGTTAGGGTTAGGGCTTGGGTTTAGGTTAGGTTTAAGGTTTGGGTTAGGCTTAGGTTTAGGGTTTGTGTTTGGGTTAGGGTTAGCTTTAGGGTTAGGGTTAGGGTTAGGGTTAGGGTTAATTTTAGTGCTTGGGTTAGGGTTAGGTTTAGGGTTAGGGATTGGGTGTAGGTTAGGTTTAGGGTTTGGGTTAGGCTTAGGTTTAGTGTTTGGGTTTGGGTTATGTTTAGGTTTAGGGTTAAGGTGAGGGTTAGGGTTAAGGTTTGGGTTTGGGTTAGAGTAAGGTATCGGGTTAGGGTTTGGGTTAGATTTAAGGTTAGGGTTAGGGTTTGGGTTAGGGTTTGGTTTAGAGTTAAGGTTAGGGTTAGGGTTAGGGGTTAGGGTTAGGGTTAGGGTTTGGGTTAGGGTTAGGGTTAGGGTTTTGGTTAGGCTTAGGTTTAGGGTTAGGTTTAGGGTTAGTGTTTGGGCTTTGGTTAGGGTTAGGTTTAGGGTTAGGGTTAGAGTTAGGGTTAGGGTTTGCCTTAGGGTTAGGGTTAGGGTTAGGGCTAGGTGATAGGGATAGGGTTAGGGTTAGGGTTGGGTTTAGTGTTTCGGCTTGGGTTAGGGTTAGTGTTAGGGTTAGGATTAGGGTTAGGTTTAGTGTTAGGATTAGGGTTTGGGCTTCGGTTAGGGTTAGGGTTAGCGTTAGGGTTTGGGTTAGTGTTAGGGTTAGGGATAGGGTTTAGGTTAGGGTTAGGGTTAGGGTTTGGGTTAGGGTTTAGGTTTTTTTTAGGGTTAGGGTTAGGGTTAATTTTAGGGCTTGGGTTAGGGTGATGTTTAGAGTTAGGCCTTTTTTTAGGTTAGGTTTAGGTTTTGGGTTAGGCTTAGGGTTAGGGTTAGTGTTAGGGTTAGGGTTAGTTTTAGGGCTTGGGTTAGGATTAGGGTTAGGGTTAGGGCTTGGGTTTAGGTTAGGTTTAAGGTTTGGTTTGGGTTTGGGTTTGGGGTTTGTGTTTGGGTTAGTGTTAGCTTTAGGGTTAGGGTTAGGGTTAGGGTTAGGGTTAGTTTTAGTGCTTGGGTTAGGGTTAGGGTTAGGGTTAGGGATTGGGTGTAGGTTAGGTTTAGGGTTTGGGTTAGGCTTAGGGTTAGTGTTTGGGTTTGGGTTATGTTTAGGTTTAGGGTTAGGGTTAGGGTTAGGGTTAGGGTTTGGGTTTGGGTTAGAGTAAGGTATCGGTTTAGGGTTTGGGTTAGATTTAAGGTTAGGGTTAGGGTTTGGTTTAGGGTTATGGTTAGTGTTAGGGTTAGGGGTTAGGGTTAGGGTTAGGCTTAGGGTTAGGGTTAGGTTTAGTGTTATGGTTAGGATTTGGGGTAGGGTTAGATTTAGGGGTAGGGTTAGGGTTAGGGTTTGTGTTAGGGTTAGGGTTAGGGTTAGTGTTAGTGTTAGGTTTTGGGTTAGGGTTAGGGTTTGGTTTAGGGTTAGTGTTTGGGCTTGGGTTAGGGTTAGGTTTAGTTTTAGGTTTAGAGTTAAGATTAGGGTTTGGGTTAGGGTTAGGCTTAGGGTTAGGGCTAGGCGATAGGGATAGGGTTAGAGTTAGGGTTGGGGTTAGTGTTTGGGCTAGGGTTAGGGTTAGGGTTAGGGTTAGGGTTAGGTTTAGTATTAGGATTAGGGTTTGGGTTTCGGTTAGGGTTAGGGTTAAGGTTAGGGTTTGCATTAGTTTTAGGGTTAGGGATAGGGTTTAGGTTAGGGTTAGGGCTAGGGTTTGCGTTAGGATTTAGGTTTGGATTTGGGTTAGGTTTAGGGTTAGAGTTAGGGCTTGGGTTTAGGTTAGGTTGAGGGTTTGGTTTAGGCTTAGCGTTAGGGTTCGGGTTAGGGTTACGGTTAGGGTTAGGGGTTAGGGTTAGTATTAGTGTTTGGGCTTGGATTAGCTTTAGGTTTAGACATAGGGGTAGGTTGTGGTTTGGCTTAGGGTTATGGTTAGGTTTAGGTTCCGGGTTAGCGTTAGTGTTAGGATTAGGGTTAGGGCTAGGCGATAGGGATAGGGTTAGGGTTAGGGTTAGGTTTGGGGTTAGGTTTAAGGTTACGGTTATTGTTTGGGTTAGGGTTTGGGTTAGGGTTAAGGTTAGTGTTAGGGTTAGGGGTTAGGGTTAGGGTTAGGCTTAGGGTTAGGGTTAGGTTTAGTGTTACGGTTAGGATTTGGGGTACGGTTAGGTTTAGGGGTAGGGTTAGGGTTAGGGTTTGTGTTAGGGTTAGGGTTAGGGTTAGTGTTAGGGTTAGGTTTTGGGTTAGGGTTAGGGTTAGGTTTAGGGTTAGTGTTTGGTCTTGGGTTAGGCTTAGGTTTAGTTTTAGGTTTAGAGTTAAGGTTAGGGTTTGGCTTAGGGTTAGGGTTAGGTTTAGGGCTAGGTGATAGGGATAGGGGTAGAGTTAGGGTTGGGGATAGTGTTTGGGCTAGGGTTAGGGTTAGGGTTAGGGTTAGGGTTAGGGTTAGGTTTAGTATTAGGATTAGGGTTTGGGTTAGGGTTAGGGTTAGGGTTAGGGTTTGGGTTAGTGTTAGGGTTAGGGATACGGTTTAGGTTAGGGTTAAGGTTAGGGTTAGGGTTAGGGTTAGGGTTAGGGTTAGGGTTAGGGGTTAGGGTTAGTATTAGTGTTTGGGCTTGGGTTAGGGTTAGGTTTAGGGATAGGGGTAGGTTGTGGTTTGGCTTAGGGTTATGGTTAGGTTTAGGGTTAGGATTAGGGTTACTCTTAGGATTAGGGCTAGGACTAGGCAATAGGGATAGGGTAGGGTTAGGGTTGGGGTTAGTGTTTGGGCTTGGGTTAGGGTTAGTGTTAGGGTTAGGATTAGGGTTTGGGTTTCGGTTAGGGTTAGGGTTAGGGTTACGGTTTGCGTTAATGTTAGGGTTAGGGATAGGGTTTAGGTTAGGGTTAGGGTTAGTGTTTGGGTTAGTATTTAGTTTTGGATTAGCGTTAGGGTTAGGGTTAGAGTTAGGGCTTGGCTTTAGGTTAGGTTTAGGGTTTGGGTTAGGCTTAGGGTTAGGGTTCGGTTTAGGGTTAGGGTTAGGGATAGGGTTAGGGTTAGGGTTAGGGTTAGGATTAGGGTATGGGTTAGGGTTAGGGTTAGGGTTAGGGTTAGGGTTTGGGTTAGGGTTAGGGTTGAAGTTTGGGTTTGGGTTAGGGTTAGGTTTAGGGTTTCGGTTAGGGTTAGGGTTAGGGTTAGGTTATGGTTAGGTTTAGGGTGTGGGTTTGGTTTAGGATTAGGCTTAGGGTTAGGGTTAGGGTAAGTGTTAGGGTTAGGGTTTGGGTTAGTGTTAGGGTTTGGGATAGGATTAGGGGTAGGGTAAGGGTTAGGGTTAGGGTTTGTGTGAGGGTTAGGGTTAGGGTTAGGGTTAGGGTTAGGATTAAATTTTGTGTTAGGTTTAGGGTTAGGGTTAGGGTTAGGGTTTCGATTTGGGTTAGGGTTAGGGTTAGGGTTAGTGTTTGGTTTAGGGTTAGGGTTAGGGTTTGCTTTGGTTTAGGGTTAGTGTTAGGGTTAGGGGAATTAGGGTTAGGGTTAGGGTTAGGGATAGGGTTAGTGGTGGTTTAGGGCTAAAGTTAGGTTTAGGATTAAGGTTAGGTTTAATGTTTAGGTTTGGGTTAGAGTTAGGTTTAGAGTTGGGGTTTGGTTTAGGGTTAGATTAAGGGTTAGGGTTGGGGTTAGGGTTAGGGTTAGGGTTAGGGTTAGGGTTAGGATTAGGGTTAGGTTTAGGTTTAGGTTTTGGGTTAGGGTTAGGGTTAGGGTTAGGGTTAGGGTTTGGTTTGGGTTAGGGTTAATGTTACGGAAAGGGTAAGGGTTAGGTTTGGGGATAGGGTTTGGTTTAGGGTTACTGTTTGTGGTTGGTTTAGGGTTAGGGTTAGGGTTAGGGTTAGGGTTAGGGATTGGTTTGGGGTAGGGTTAGTGTTAGGGTTAGGGATAGAGTTTAGGTTAGGGTTATGGTTAGGATTAGGGTTAGGGTTTAGGTTTGGTTTAGGGTTAGTGTTAGGGTTAGGGTTATAGTTTGGGTTAGGGTTTAGGTTTTGGTTAGGGTTAGGGTTAGGGTTAGTTTTAGGGCTTGGGTTAGGGTTAGGGTTAGGGTTAGGGTTAGGGCTTGGGTTTAGGTTAGGTTTAAGGTTTGGGTTAGGCTTAGGTTTAGGGTTTGTGTTTGGGTTAGGGTTAGCTTTAGGGTTAGGGTTAGGGTTAGGGTTAGGGTTAATTTTAGTGCTTGGCTTAGGGTTAGGTTTAGGGTTAGGGATTGGGTGTAGGTTAGGTTTAGGGTTTGGGTTAGGCTTAGGGTTAGTGTTTGGGTTTGGGTTATGTTTAGGTTTAGGGTTAAGGTGAGGGTTAGGGTTAAGTTTTGGGTTTGGGTTAGAGTAAGGTATCGGGTTAGGGTTTGGGTTAGATTTAAGGTTAGGGTTAGGGTTTGGGTTAGGGTTTGGTTTAGAGTTAAGGTTAGGGTTAGGGTTAGGGGTTAGGGTTAGGGTTAGGGTTTGGGTTAGGGTTAGGGTTAGGGTTTTGGTTAGGCTTAGGTTTAGGGTTAGGTTTAGGGTTAGTGTTTGGGCTTTGGTTAGGGTTAGTTTTAGGGTTAGGGTTAGAGTTAGGGTTAGGGTATGCCTTAGGGTTAGGGTTAGGGTTAGGGCTAGGCGATAGGGATAGGGTTAGGGTTAGGGTTGGGGTTAGTGTTTCGGCTTGGGTTAGGGTTAGTGTTAGGGTTAGGATTAGGGTTAGGTTTAGTGTTAGGATTAGGGTTTGGGCTTCGGTTAGGGTTAGGGTTAGGGTTAGGGTTTGGGTTAGTGTTAGGGTTAGGGATAGGGTTTAGGTTAGGGTTAGGGTTAGGGTTTGGGTTAGGGTTTAGGTTTTTTTTAGGGTTAGGGTTAGGGTTAATTTTAGGGCTTGGGTTATGGTGATGTTTAGAGTTAGGCCTTTTTTTAGGTTAGGTTTAGGTTTTGGGTTAGGCTTAGGGTTAGGGTTAGTGTTAGCGTTATTGTTAGGGTTTGGGTTAGGGTTTGGATTAGGGTTAGGGCTTGGGTTTAGGTTAGGTTTAAGGTTTGGATTAGGCTTAGGTTTAGGGCTTGTGTTTGGGTTAGTGTTAGCTTTAGGGTTAGGGTTAGGGTTAGGGTTAGGGTTAGTTTTAGTGCTTGGGTTAGGGTTAGGGTTAGGGTTAGGGATTGGGTGTAGGTTAGGTTTAGGGTTTGGGTTAGGCTTAGGGTTATTGTTTGGGTTTGGGTTATGTTTAGGTTTAGGGTTAGGGTTAGGGTTAAGGTTAGGGTTTGGGTTTGGGTTAGAGTAAGGTATCGGGTTAGGGTTTGGGTCAGATTTAAGGTTAGGGTTAGGGTTTGGTTTAGGGTTATGGTTAGTGTTAGGGTTAGGGGTTAGGGTTAGGGTTAGGCTTAGGGTTAGGGTTAGGTTTAGTGTTATGGTTAGGATTTGGGGTATGGTTAGATTTAGGGGTAGGGTTAGGGTTAGGGTTTGTGTTAGGGTTAGGGTTAGGGTTAGTGTTAGTGTTAGGTTTTGGGTTAGGGTTAGGGTTTGGTTTAGGGTTAGTGTTTGGGCTTGGGTTAGGGTTAGGTTTAGTTTTAGGTTTAGAGTTAAGATTAGGGTTTGGGTTAGGGTTAGGCTTAGGGTTAGGGCTAGGCGATAGGGATAGGGTTAGAGTTAGGGTTGGGGTTAGTGTTTGGGCTAGGGTTAGGGTTAGGGTTAGGGTTAGGGTTAGGGTTAGGTTTAGTATTAGGATTAGGGTTTGGGTTTTGGTTAGGGTTAGGGTTAAGGTTAGGGTTTGCATTAGTTTTAGGGTTAGGGATAGGGTTTAGGTTAGGGTTAGGGCTAGGGTTTGGGTTAGGATTTAGGTTTGGATTTGGGTTAGGTTTAGGGTTAGAGTTAGGGCTTGGGTTAGGTTTAGGGTTAGAGTTAGGGCTTGGGTTTAGGTTAGGTTGAGGGTTTGGGTTAGGCTTACCGTTAGGGTTCGGGTTAGGGTTAGGGTTAGGGTTAGGGGTTAGAGTTAGTATTAGTGTTTGGGCTTGGGTTAGGGTTAGGTTTAGAGATAGGGGTAGGTTGTGGTTTGGCTTAGGGTTATGGTTATGTTTAGGTTTGGGGTTAGGGTTAGTGTTAGGATTAGGGTTAGGGCTAGGCGATAGGGATAGGGTTTGGGTTAGGGTTGGGGTTAGGTTTAAGGTTAGGGTGAGGGTTTGGGTTAGGGTTTGGGTTAGGGTTAAGGTTAGTGTTAGGGTTAGGGCTTAGGGTTAGGGTTAGGCTTAGGGTTAGGGTTAGGTTTAGTGTTACGGTTAGGATTTGGGGTAGGATTAGGATTAGGGGTAGGGTTAGGGTTAGGGTTTGTGTTAGGGTTAGGGTTAGGGTTAGTGTTAGGGTTAGGTTTTGGGTTAGGGTTAGGGTTAGGTTTAGGGTTAGTGTTTGGGCTTGGGTTAGGGTTAGGTTTAGTTTTAGGTTTAGAGTTAAGGTTAGGGTTTGGCTTAGGGTTAGGCTTAGGGTTAGGGCTAGGCGATAGGGATAGGATTAGCGTTAGGGTTGGGGTTTGTGTTTGGGCTAGGGTTAGGGTTAGGTTTAGGGTTAGGGTTAGGGTTAGGTTTAGTGTTAGGATTAGGGTTTGGGTTTCGGTTAGGGTTAGGGTTATGGTTAGGGTTTGCGTTAGTTTTAGGGTTAGGGATAGGGTTTAGGTTAGGGTTAGGGCTAGGGTTTGGGTTAGGATTTAGGTTTGGATTTGGGTTAGGTTTAGGGTTAATTTTAGGGCTTGGGTTAGGTTTAGGGTTAGAGTTAGGGCTTGGGTTTAGGTTAGGTTGAGGATTTGGGTTAGGCTTAGCGTTAGGGTTCGGGTTCGGGTTAGGGTTAGGGTTAGGGTTAGGGGTTAGGGTTAGTATCAGTGTTTGGGCTTGGGTTAGGGTTAGGCTTAGGGATAGGGGTAGGTTGTGGTTTGGCTTAGGGTTATGGTTAGGTTTAGGTTTAGGGTTAGGGTTAGTGTTAGGATTAGGGTTAGGGCTAGGCGATGGGGATAGGGTTAGGGTTAGGGTTGGATTTAGGTTTAAGGTTAGGGTGAGGGTTTGGGTTAGGGTTTGGTTTAGGGTTAAGGTTAGTGTTAGGGTTAGGCTTAGGGTTAGGGTTAGGTTTAGTGTTACGGTTAGGATTTGGGGTAGGGTTAGGATTAGGGGTAGGGTTAGGGTTAGGGTTTGTGTTAGGGTTAGGGTTAGGGTTAGTGTTAGGGTAAGGTTTTGGGTTAGGGTTAGGGTTAGGTTTAGGGTTAGTGTTTGGGCTTGGGTTAGGGTTAGGTTTAGTTTTAGGTTTAGTGTTAAGGTTAGGGTTTGGCTTAGGGTTAGGCTTAGGGTTAGGGCTAGGTGATAGGGATAGCGTTAGACTTAGGGTTGGGGTTAGTGTTTGGACTAGGGTTAGGGTTAGGTTTAGGGTTAGGTTTAATGTTCGGATTAGGGTTTGGGTTTCGGTTAGGGTTAGGGTTAGTGTTAGGGTTTGCGTTAGTTTTAGGGTTATTGATAGGGTTAAGTTAGGGTTAGGGTTAGGGTTTGTGTTAGGATTTAGGTTTGGATTTGGGTTAGGTTTAGGGTTAATTTTAGGGCTTGGGTTAGGTTTAGGGTTAGAGTTAGGGCTTGGGTTTAGGTTAGGTTGAGGGTTTGGGGTAGGCTTAGGGTTAGGGTTCGGGTTAGGGTTAGGGTTAGGGGTTAGGGTTAGTATTAGTGTTTGAGCTTGGGTTAGGGTTAGGTTTAGGGATAGGGGTAGGTTGTGGTTTGACTTAGGGTTATGGTTAGGTTTAGAGTTAGTGTTAGGGTTAGTGTTAGGATTGGGGTTAGGGCTAGGCAATAGGGATATTGTTAGGGTTAGGGTTGGGGTTAGTGTTTGGGCTTGGGTTAGGGTTAGTGTTAGGGTTAGGATTAGGGTTAGGTTTAGTGATAGGATTAGGGTTTGGGTTTCGGTTAGGGTTAGGGTTAGGGTTACGGTTTGCGTTAGTGTTAGGTTTAGGGATAGGCTTTAAGTTAGGGTTAGGGTTAGGGTTTGGGTTAGGATTTAGTTTTGGATTAGCGTTAGGGTTAGGGTTAGTTTTAGGGCTTGGGTTACGGTTAGGGTTAGAGTTAGGGCTTGGCTTTAGGTTAGGTTTAGGGTTTGGGTTATGCTTAGGGTTAGGTATCGGATTAGGTTAGGGTTAGGGTTAGCGTTAGGATTAGGTTTTGGTTTAGGGTTAGGGTTAGGGTTAGGGTTAGGGTTTGGGTTAGGGTTAGGGTTGAAGTTTGGGTTTGGGTTAGGGATAGGGTTAGGGTTAGAGTTAGGATTTGGGTTAGGGTCAGGGTTAAGGTTAGGGTTAGGGTTAGGGTTTGGGTTAGGGTTGGGTTTAGTGTTAATGTTAGGGATAGGGTGTGTGTTTGGGTTAGGTTTAGTCTTAGGGTTAGGGTTAGGGTAAGTGTTAGGGTTAGGGCTTTGGTAAGGGTTAGGTTTAGGGTTAGGGTTAGGGGTAGGGTTAGGGTTTCGTTTAGGGTTAGGTTTAGGGTTCGGGTTAAGTTTAGGGTGTGGGTTTTGGTTAGGGTTAGGCTTAGGGTTAGGGTTAGGGTAAGTGTTAGGGTTAGGGTTTGGATTAGGGTTAGGGTTAGGTTTAGGCTTAGGGTTAGGGTTTGGTTTGGTTTAGGGTTAGTGTTAGGGTTAGGGCAAGCGTTAGGGTTAGGGTTAGGGTTACGGTTAAGGTTAGTTTTAGGGCTTGGGTTAGGGTTAGGGTTAGGGTTCGGGATTGGGTTTAGGTTAGATTTAGGGTTTGGGTAGGCTTAGGGTTAGGGTTAGGGTTACGGTTAGATTAAGGTAGAGTGTTAGTGTTGGGTTAGGTTTAGGTTTAGGTTTAGGGTTAGGCTTCGTGTAAGTGTTAGGGGTGGTTTAGTGTTAGTGTTAGGGTTACGGTTAAGGTTAGGGTTAAGGTTTGTGTTTGGGTTAGAGTTGGGTTTAGAGTAAGGGTTTGGTTTAGGGTTAGGTTTGGGGTTAGGGTTAGGGTTAGTGTTAGTTTTGTGATTAGGGTTAGGGTTAGGAATAGGTTTTGGGTTAGGGTTAGAGTTAGGGTTAGGGTTAGGGTTTGGTTTGGGTTAGGGTTAGTGCTACGGATAGGGTAAGGGTTACGTTTTGTGTTAGGATTAGGTTTAGGGTTAGGGTTAGAGGTTGGTTGAGGTTTAGGTTTAGGGTTAGGATTTGAGTTAGGGTTTGGTTTGGGTTAGGTTAGTGTTAGGGTTAGGGATAGGGTTTGGGTTAGGGTTATGGTTAGGGTTAGGATTAGAGTTAGGGTCAGGGCTTGGGTTAGCATTAGGGTTAGGGTTAGGATTAAGGTGAGGGTTAGGGTTTGGGTTTGAGTTAGAGTAAGGTTGAGGCTTAGTGTTTGGGTTAGGGTTAGATTTAGGATTAGGGTTTGGATTAGGGTTAGGGTTAGGGTTAGGATTAGGATTAGAGTTAGGGTTAAGGTTAGGGTTAGGGTTAGGTTTAGGGTTAGGGTTAGGGGTTAGGGGTTAGCCTTATGGTTAGGGTAAGGGTTATGTTTAGGGTTTGGGTTTGGTTCAGGTTTAGGTTTAGGGTTAGGGTTTGGGTTTGGGTTAGGGTTATGGTTAGGATTACGGTTAGGGTTAGGGTTAGGGTTTGGTTTGGGTTAAGGTTAGCGTTAGGGTTATGGTTAGTTTTAGGGTTTGGGTTAGGGCTGGGTTATGGTTAGGGTTTGAGTTAGGGTTAGGTTTAGGGTTATGGTTTAGGGTTTAGGGTTAGGGTCCGGTTTCAGTTAGGGTTAGGGTTAGGGTTAGTGTTTGGGTTAGGGTTTGTGTTAGGGTTAGCATTAGTGTTAGGGTTAGGGTTAGGGTTAGGGTTAGGGTTAGGGTTGAAGTTTGGGTTTGGCTTAGGGTTAGGGTTAGGTTTACGGTTAGGGTTTGGATTTCGGTTAGGGTTAGTGTTAGGGTTTCGGTTAGGGTTAGGGTTAGGGTTAGTGTTAGGGTTTAGGGTTTAGGGTTAGGGTTCGGGTAAAGGTTAGGGTTATGGTTTGTTTTAGGGTTTGGGTTAGGGTTAAGGTGAGGGTCAGGGTTAGGGGTTAGGGCAAGGTTTACGGTTAGGTTTAGGGTTAGTGTTCGGGTTAGGGTTCGTGTTAGGTTTAGGGTTAGTGTTACGGTTAGGGTTTATGTTAGGGTTAGGGTTATGGTTAGGGTTTGGGTTAGGGTTAGGGTTAGGGTTCGTGTTAGGGTTCGGGTTAGGTTTAGGGTTAGTGTTACGGTTAGGGTTTGGGTTAGGGTTAGGGTTAGGGTTAGAGTTAGGGTTAGGGTTAGGGATTTGTTTGGGGTAGGGTTAATGTTAGGGTTAGGGATAGAGTATAGGTTAGGTTCAGGGTTAGGGTTAGGGTTAGGGTTAGGGTTTGGGTTAGAGTAAGGTATCGGGTTAGGGTTTGGGTTAGGTTTAAGGTTAGGGTTAGGGTTTGGGTTCGGGTTTGGGTTAGGGTTAAGGTTAGGGTTAGGGTTAGGGGTTACGGTTAGGGTTAGGGTTAGGGTTTGGGTTAGGGTTAGGGTTAGTGTTACGGTTAGGGTTTAGGGTACGGTTAGGTTTAGGGTTATTGTTTGGGCTTGGGTTAGGGTTAGGTTTGGGGTTAGGGTTAGAGTTAGGGTTAGGGTTTGGCTTAGGGTTATGTTTATGGTTAGGGTTAGGGTTAGGGCTAGGCGACAGGGATAGGGTTAGGGTTAGGGTTAGGGTTACGGTTAGGGTTTGGGCTTGGGATAGGATTAGTGTTAGGGTTAGTATTAGTGTTAGGTTTAGTGTTAGGATTAGGGTTTGGGTTTCGGTTAGGATTAGGTTTAGGCTTAGGTTTTGGGTTAGTGTTAGGGTTTGGGATAGGGTTAGGGTTCGGGTAAGGGTTAGGGTTAGGTTTTGTGTTAGGGTTAGGGTTAGGGTTAGGGTTAGGTTTAGTGTTAGGATTAGGGTTTGTGTTAGGTTTAGGGTTAGGTTTAGGTTTAGGGTTTGGGTTTAGTGTAGGGTTAGGGTTAGGTTTAGGGTTTGGTTTTGTGTTAATGTTAGGGTTAGGGTTAGGGTTAGGGTTAGGATTTGGTTTAGTGTCAGGGTTAGGGTTAGGGTTTGGGATAGGGTTATGGTTATGGTTAGGGTTAGGGTTAGGATTAGGTTTAGGATTAAGGTTAGGGTTAGGGTTAGGGTTTGGGTTTGAGTTAGGGTTAGGTTTAGGGTTAGGTTTGGGGTTAGTGTTAGTGTTAGGGTTAGGATGTGGGTTTGGGTTAGGGTTAGGCTTAGGGTTAGGGTTCGGGTTAGGGTTTCGTTTAGGGTTAGTTTTAGGGTTCGGGTTAGGTTTAGGGTGTGGGTTTGGGTTAGGGTTAGGGTTTGGTTTAGTGTTAATGTTAGGGTTAGGGTTAGGGTTAGGGT
>JAJHUQ010000034.1:7950000-7957500 GCA_035773235.1 Eospalax fontanierii
GGGTTTGGTTTAGGGTTAGGTGTAGGGTTAGGTTTGGGGTTAGGGTTAGGTTAGGGTTAGGGTTAGTGTTAGGTTTCTGATTAGGGTTAGGGTTAGGGTTAGGTTTTGGGTTAGGGTTAGAGTTAGGGTTAGGTTTAGGGTTTGGTTTGGGTTAGGGTTAGTGTTACGGATAGGGTAAGGGTTACGTTTTGTGTTAGGATTAGGTTTAGGGTTAGGGTTAGAGGTTGGTTGAGGTTTAGGTTTAGGGTTAGGATGAGAGTTAGGGTTTGGTTTGGGTTAGGTTAGTGTTAGGGTTAGGGATAGGGTTTGGGTTAGGGTTATGGTTAGGGTTAGGATTTAGGTTCGAGTTCGGGTTAGGGTTAGGATTAGAGTTAGGGTCAGGGCTTGGGTTAGGATTAGGGTTAGGGTTAGGATGAAGGTGAGGGTTAGGGTTTGGGTTTGAGTTAGAGTAAGGTTGAGGCTTAGTTTTTGGGTTAGGGTTAGATTTAGGGTTAGGGTTTGGGATAGGGTTAGGGTTAGGGTTAGGATTAGGATTAGAGTTAGGGTTAAGGTTAGGGTTAGGGTTAGGGTTAGGGTTAGGGGTTAGGGGTTAGCCTTATGGTTAGGGTAAGGGTTATGTTTAGGGTTTGGGTTTGGTTCAGGTTTAGGTTTAGGGTTAGGGTTTGGGTTTGGGTTAGGGTTATGGTTAGGATTACGGTTAGGGTTAGGGTTAGGGTTTGGTTTGGGTTAAGGTTAGCGTTAGGGTTATGGTTAGTTTTAGGGTTTGGGTTAGGGCTGGGTTATGGTTAGGGTTTGAGTTAGGGTTAGGTTTAGGGTTATGGTTTAGGGTTTAGGGTTAGGGTCCGGTTTCGGTTAGGGTTAGGATTAGGGTTAGTGTTTGGGTTAGGGTTTGTGTTAGGGTTAGCATTAGTGTTAGGGTTAGGTTATTGTTAGGATTAGGGATTGGGTTAGGTTTAGGGTTAGGGTTAGGGTTAGGGTTAGGGTTAGGGTTAGGGTTGAAGTTTGGGTTTGGGTTAGGGTTAGGGTTAGGTTTACGGTTAGGGTTTGGATTTCGGTTAGGGTTAGTGTTAGGGTTTCGGTTAGGGTTAGGGTTAGTGTTAGGGTTTAGGGTTTAGGGTTAGGGTTCGGGTAAAGGTTAGGGTTATGGTTTGTTTTAGGGTTTGGGTTAGGGTTAAGGTTAGGGTCAGTGTTAGGGGTTAGTGTAAGGTTTACGGTTAGGTTTAGGGTTAGTGTTCGGGTTAGGGTTCATGTTAGGTTTAGGGTTTGTGTTACGGTTAGGGTTTATGTTAGGGTTAGGGTTAGGGATTGGGTTAGGGTTAGGGTTAGGGTTAGGGTTAGGGGTTGGGTTTCGGTTAGAGTAAGGTATAGGGTTAGGGTTTGGGTTAGGTTTAGTGTTAGGGTTAGGGTTAGGGTGAGTTAGGGTGAGAGTGAGGGTTAGGTTTAGGGTTAGGGTTAGGGTTAGGGTTAGGGTTAGGGTTAGGGTTAGGATTAGTTATAGGGCTTGGGTTAGGGTTAGGGTTAGGGTTAGGGCTTGGGTTTAGGTTAGGTTTAGGGTTTGGGTTAGGCTTAGGGTTAGGGTTTGGGTTTGGGTTAGGTTTAGGGTTAGGGTTAAGGTTAGGTTTAGGGTTAGGGGTTAGGGTTAGGGTTAGGGTTTTGGTTAGGGTTAAGTTTAGGGTTAGGGTTAGGGTATGGGTTACGGTTAGGGTTAGGGTTAGGTTTAGGGTTAGTGTTTGGGCTTGGGTAGGGTTAGGTTTAGGGTTAGGTTTAGAGGTAGGGTTAGGGTTTGGCTTAGGGTTAGGGTTAGGGTTATTGCTAGGCGATAGGGATAGGGTTAGGGTTAGGGTTGGGGTTAGTGTGTGGGTAGGGTTAGGGTTAGGGTTAGAGTTAGGGTTAGAGTTTGGCTTAGGGTTAGGGTTAGGGTTATTGCTAGGCGATAGGGATAGGGTTAGGGTTAGGGTTGGGGTTAGGGTTAGGGTTAGGGTTAGGTTTTGGGTTAGGTTTAGTGTTAGGATTAGGGTTTGGGTTTCGGTTAGGGTTACGGTTAAGGTTAGGGTTAAGGTTTGGGTTTTGGTTAGAGTTGGGTTTAGAGTTAGGGTTTGGTTTAGGGTTAGGTGTAGGGTTAGGTTTGGGGTAAGGGTTAGGTTAGGGATAGGGTTCGTGTTAGGTTTGTGATTAGGGTTAGGGTTAGGGTTCGGTTTTGTGTCAGGGTTAGAGTTAGGGTTAGGGTTAGGGTTTGGTTTGGGTTAGGGTTAGTGTTACAGATAGGGTAAGGGTTACGTTTTGTGTTAGTATTAGGTTTAGGGTTAGGGTTAGAGGTTGGTTGAGGTTTAGGTTTAGGGTTAGGATGAGAGTTAGGGTTTGGTTTGGGTTAGGTTAGTGTTAGGGTTAGGGATAGGGTGTGGGTTAGGGTTATGGGTAGGGGTAGGATTTAGGTTCGAGTTCGGGTTAGGGTTAGGATTAGAGTTAGGGTCAGGGCTTGGGTTAGGATTAGGGTTAGGGTTAGGATGAGGGTGAGGGTTAGGGTTTGGGTTTGAGTTAGAGTAAGGTTGAGGCTTAGTGTTTGGGTTAGGGTTAGATTTAGGGTTAGGGTTTGGGTTAGGGTTAGGGTTAGGGTTAGGATTAGGAATAGAGTTAGGGTTAAAGTTAGGGTTAGGGTTAGGGTTAGGGTTAGGGCTTAGGGGTTAGCCTTATGGATAGGGTAAGGGTTATGTTTAGGGTTTGGGTTTGGTTCAGGTTTAGGTTTAGGGATAGGGTTTGGGTTTGGGTTAGGGTTATGGTTAGGATTACGGTTAGGGTTAGGGTTAGGGTTTGGTTTGGGTTAAGGTTAGCGTTAGGGTTATGGTTAGTTTTAGGGTTTGGGTTCGGACTGGGTTATAGTTAGGGTTTGAGTTAGGGTTAAGTTTAGGGTTATGGTTTAGGGTTTAGGGTTAGGGTCCGGTTTCGGTTAGGGTTAGGGTTAGGGTTAGTGTTTGGGTTAGGGTTTGTGTTAGGGTTAGCATTACTGTTAGGGTTAGGTTATTGTTAGGATTAGGGATTGGGTTAGGTTTAGGGTTAGGGTTAGGGTTAGGGTTTGGGTTAGGGTTAGGGTTGAAGTTTGGGTTTGGGTTAGGGTTAGGGTTAGGTTTACGGTTAGGGTTTGGATTTCGGTTAGGGTTAGTGTTAGGGTTTCGGTTAGGGTTAGGGTTAGTGTTAGGGTTTAGGGTTTAGGGTTAGGGTTCGGGTAAAGGTTAGGGTTATGGTTTGTTTTAGGGTTTGGGTTAGGGTTAAGGTTAGGGTCAGTGTTAGGGGTTAGTGTATGGTTTACGGTTAGGTTTAGGGTTAGTGTTCGGGTTAGGGTTCATGTTAGGTTTAGGGTTAGTGTTACGGTTAGGGTTTATGTTAGGGTTAGGGTTAGGGTTTGGGTTAGGGTTAGGGTTAGGGTTAGGGTTAGGGTTTGGGTTAGGGTTAGGTTTACGGTTAGGGTTTGGATTTCGGTTAGGGTTAGTGTTAGGGTTTCGGTTAGGGTTAGGGTTAGTGTTAGGGTTTAGGGTTTAGGGTTAGGGTTCGGGTAAAGGTTAGGGTTATGGTTTGTTTTAGGGTTTGGGTTAGGGTTAAGGTTAGGGTCAGGGTTAGGGGTTAGGGTAAGGTTTACGGTTAGGTTTAGGGTTAGTGTTCGGGTTAGGGTTTGTGTTAGGTTTAGGGTTAGTGTTACGGTTAGGGTTTATGTTAGGGTTAGGGTTAGGGTTTGGGTTAGGGTTAGGTTTAGGGTTTGGGTTTCGGTAAGAGTAAGGTATAGGGTTAGGGTTTTGGTTAGGTTTAGTGTTAGGGTTAGGGTTAGGGTTAGTTAGGGTTAGAGTGAGGGTTAGGTTTAGGGTTAGGGTTAGGGTTAGGGTTAGGGTTAGGATTAGTTATAGGGCTTGGGTTAGGGTTAGGGTTAGGGTTAGGGCTTGGGTTTAGGTTAGGTTTAGGGTTTGGGTTAGGCTTAGGGTTAGGGTTTGGGTTTGGGTTAGGTTTAGGGTTAGGGTTAAGGTTAGGTTTAGGGTTAGGGGTTAGGGTTAGGGTTAGGGTTTTGGTTTTTGGTTAAGTTTAGGGTTAGGGTTAGGGTTTGGGTTACGGTTAGGGTTAGGGTTAGGTTTAGGGTTAGTGTTTGGGCTTGGGTAGGGTTAGGTTTAGGGTTAGGTTTAGAGGTAGGGTTAGGGTTTGGCTTAGGGTTAGGGTTAGGGTTATTGCTAGGCGATAGGGATAGGGTTAGGGTTAGGGTTGGGGTTAGTGTGTGGGTAGGGTTAGGGTTAGGGTTAGAGTTAGGGTTAGAGTTTGGCTTAGGGTTAGGGTTAGGGTTATTGCTAGGCGATAGGGATAGGGTTAGGGTTAGGGTTGGGGTTAGGGTTAGGGTTAGGGTTAGGTTTTGGGTTAGGTTTAGTGTTAGGATTAGGGTTTGGGTTTCGGTTAGGGTTACGGTTAAGGTTAGGGTTAAGGTTTGGGTTTTGGTTAGAGTTGGGTTTAGAGTTAGGGTTTGGTTTAGGGTTAGGTGTAGGGTTAGGTTTGGGGTTAGGGTTAGGTTAGAGTTAGGGTTAGTGTTAGGTTTGTGATTAGGGTTAGGGTTAGGGTTAGGTTTTGGGTTAGGGTTAGAGTTAGGGTTAGGGTTAGGGTTTGGTTTGGGTTAGGGTTAGTGTTACGGATAGGGTAAGGGTTACGTTTTGTGTTAGTATTAGGTTTAGGGTTAGGGTTAGAGGTTGGTTGAGGTTTAGGTTTAGGGTTAGGATGAGAGTTAGGGTTTGGTTTGGGTTAGGTTAGTGTTAGGGTTAGGGATAGGGTTTGGGTTAGGGTTATGGTTAGGGTTAGGATTTAGGTTCGAGTTCGGGTTAGGGTTAGGATTAGAGTTAGGGTCAGGGCTTGGGTTAGGATTAGGGTTAGGGTTAGGATGAAGGTGAGGGTTAGGGTTTGGGTTTGAGTTAGAGTAAGGTTGAGGCTTAGTGTTTGGGTTAGGGTTAGATTTAGGGTTAGGGTTTGGGTTAGGGTTAGGGTTAGGGTTAGGATTAGGATTAGAGTTAGGGTTAAGGTTAGGGTTAGGGTTAGGGTTATGGTTAGGGCTTAGGGGTTAGCCTTATGGATAGGGTAAGGGTTATGTTTAGGGTTTGGGTTTGGTTCAGGTTTAGGTTTAGGGATAGGGTTTGGGTTTGGGTTAGGGTTATGGTTAGGATTACGGTTAGGGTTAGGGTTAGGGTTTGGTTTGGGTTAAGGTTAGCGTTAGGGTTATGGTTAGTTTTAGGGTTTGGGTTAGGACTGGGTTATGGTTAGGGTTTGAGTTAGGGTTAGGTTTAGGGTTATGGTTATGGTTTAGGGTTAGGGTCCGGTTTCGGTTAGGGTTAGGGTTAGGGTTAGTGTTTGGGTTAGGGTTTGTGTTAGGGTTAGCATTAGTGTTAGGGTTAGGTTATTGTTAGGATTAGGGATTGGGTTAGGTTTAGGGTTAGGGTTAGGGTTAGGGTTTGGGTTAGGGTTAGGGTTGAAGTTTGGGTTTGGGTTAGGGTTAGGGTTAGGTTTACGGTTAGGGTTTGGATTTCGGTTAGGGTTAGTGTTAGGGTTTCGGTTAGGGTTAGGGTTAGTGTTAGGGTTTAGGGTTTAGGGTTAGGGTTCGGGTAAAGGTTAGGGTTATGGTTTGTTTTAGGGTTTGGGTTAGGGTTAAGGTTAGGGTCAGTGTTAGGGGTTAGTGTAAGGTTTACGGTTAGGTTTAGGGTTAGTGTTCAGCTTAGGGTTCATGTTAGGTTTAGGGTTAGTGTTACGGTTAGGGTTTATGTTAGGGTTAGGGTTAGGGTTTGGGTTAGGGTTAGGGTTAGGGTTAGGGTTAGGGTTTGGGTTTCGGTTAGAGTAAGGTATAGGGTTAGGGTTTGGGTTAGGTTTAGTGTTAGGGTTAGGGTTAGGGTTAGTTAGGGTTAGAGTGAGGGTTAGGTTTAGGGTTAGGGTTAGGGTTAGGGTTAGGGTTAGGGTTAGGGTTAGGATTAGTTATAGGGCTTGGGTTAGGGTTAGGGTTAGGGTTAGGGCTTGGGTTTAGGTTAGGTTTAGGGTTTGGGTTAGGCTTAGGGTTAGGGTTTGGGTTTGGGTTAGGTTTAGGGTTAGGGTTAAGGTTAGGTTTAGGGTTAGGGGTTAGGGTTAGGGTTAGGGTTTTGGTTAGGGTTAAGTTTAGGGTTAGGGTTAGGGTTTGGGTTACGGTTAGGGTTAGGGTTAGGTTTAGGGTTAGTATTTGGGCTTGGGTAGGGTTAGGTTTAGGGTTAGGTTTAGAGGTAGGTTTAGGGTTTGGCTTAGGGTTAGGGTTAGGGTTATTGCTAGGCGATAGGGATAGGGTTAGGGTTAGGGTTGGGGTTAGTGTGTGGGTAGGGTTAGGGTTAGGGTTAGAGTTAGGGTTAGAGTTTGGCTTAGGGTTAGGGTTAGGGTTATTGCTAGGCGATAGGGATAGGGTTAGGGTTAGGGTTGGGGTTAGGGTTAGGGTTAGGGTTAGGTTTTGGGTTAGGTTTAGTGTTAGGATTAGGGTTTGGGTTTCGGTTAGGGTTACGGTTAAGGTTAGGGTTAAGGTTTGGGTTTTGGTTAGAGTTGGGTTTAGAGTTAGGGTTTGGTTTAGGGTTAGGTGTAGGGTTAGGTTTGGGGTTAGGGTTAGGTTAGAGTTAGGGTTAGTGTTAGGTTTGTGATTAGGGTTAGGGTTAGGGTTAGGTTTTGGGTTAGGGTTAGAGTTAGGGTTAGGGTTAGGGTTTGGTTTGGGTTAGGGTTAGTGTTACGGATAGGGTAAGGGTTACGTTTTGTGTTAGTATTAGGTTTAGGGTTAGGGTTAGAGGTTGGTTGAGGTTTAGGTTTAGGGTTAGGATGAGAGTTAGGGTTTGGTTTGGGTTAGGTTAGTGTTAGGGTTAGGGATAGGGTTTGGGTTAGGGTTATGGTTAGGGTTAGGATTTAGGTTCGAGTTCGGGTTAGGGTTAGGATTAGAGTTAGGGTCAGGGCTTGGGTTAGGATTAGGGTTAGGGTTAGGATGAAGGTGAGGGTTAGGGTTTGGGTTTGAGTTAGAGTAAGGTTGAGGCTTAGTGTTTGGGTTAGGGTTAGATTTAGGGTTAGGGTTTGGGTTAGGGTTAGGGTTAGGGTTAGGATTAGGTTTAGAGTTGGGGTTAAGGTTAGGGTTAGGGTTAGGGTTATGGTTAGGGCTTAGGGGTTAGCCTTATGGATAGGGTAAGGGTTATGTTTAGGGTTTGGGTTTGGTTCAGGTTTAGGTTTAGGGATAGGGTTTGGGTTTGGGTTAGGGTTATGGTTAGGATTACGGTTAGGGTTAGGGTTAGGGTTTGGTATGGGTTAAGGTTAGCGTTAGGGTTATGGTTAGTTTTAGGGTTTGGGTTAGGACTGGGTTATGGTTAGGGTTTGAGTTAGGGTTAGGTTTAGGGTTATGGCTTAGGGTTTAGGGTTAGGGTCCGGTTTCGGTTAGGGTTAGGGTTAGGGTTAGTGTTTGGGTTAGGGTTTGTGTTAGGGTTAGCATTAGTGTTAGGGTTA
>JAJHUQ010000034.1:7962500-7965000 GCA_035773235.1 Eospalax fontanierii
GGGTAAGGGTTTGGGTTAGTTTTAGTGTTAGGGTTAGGGTTTGGTTTAGGGTTTGGGTTAGGGTTAAGGTTAGGGTTAGGGTTAGGGGTTAGGGTTAGGGTTAGGGTTTTTGTTAGGTTTAAGTTTAGGGTTAGGGTTAGGGTTTGGGTTAGTGTTAGGGTTAGGGTTAGGTTTAGGGTTAGTGTTTGGGCTTGGGTAGGGTTAGGTTTAGGGTTAGGGTTAGAGTTAGGGTTAGGGTTTGGCTTAGGGTTAGGGTTAGGGTTATTGCTAGGCGATAGGGATAGGATTAGGGTTAGGGTTGGGGTTAGTGTTTGGGCTAGGGTTAGGGTTAGGGTTAGAGTTAGGTTTAGAGTTTGGCTTAGGGTTAGGGTTAGGGTTATTGCTAGGCGATAGGGATAGGGTTAGGGTTAGGGTTGGGGTTAGTGTTTCGGTTTGGGTTAGGGTTAGGGTTAGGGTTAGGTTTAGGGTTAGGTTTAATGTTAGGATTAGGTTTTGGGTTTCGGTTAGGGTTACGGTTAAGGTTAGGGTTAAGGTTTGGGTTTGGGTTAGAGTTGGGTTTAGAGTTAGGGTTTGGTTTAGGGTTAGGTGCAGGGTTAGGTTTGGGGTTAGGGTTAGGTTAGGGTTAGGGTTAGTGTTATGTTTGTGATTAGGGTTAGGGTTAGGGTTAGGTTTTGGGTTAGGGTTAGAGTTAGGGTTAGGGTTAGGGTTTGGTTTGGGTTAGGGTTAGTGTTACGGATAGGGTAAGGGTTACGTTTTGTGTTAGGATTAGGTTTAGGTTTAGGGTTAGAGGTTGGTTGAGGTTTAGGTTTAGGGTTAGGATGAGAGTTAGGGTTTGGTTTGGGTTAGGTTAGTGTTAGGGTTAGGGATAGGGTTTGGGTTAGGGTTATGATTAGGGTTAGGATTCAGGTTCGAGTTCGGGTTAGGGTTAGGATTAGAGTTAGGTTCAGGGCTTGGGTTAGGATAAGGGTTAGGGTTAGGATTAAGGTGAGGGTTAGGGTTTGGGTTTGAGTTAGAGTAAGGTTGAGGCTTAGTGTTTGGGTTAGGGTTAGATTTAGGGTTAGGGTTTGGGTTAGGGTTAGGGTTAGGATTAGGATTAGAGTTAGGGTTAAGGTTAGGGTTAGGGTTAGGGTTAGGGTTAGGGTTAGGGGTTAGGGGTTAGCCTTATGGTTAGGGTAAGGGTTATGTTTAGGGTTTGGGTTTGGTTCAGGTTTAGGTTTAGGGTTAGGGTTTGGGTTTGGGTTAGGGTTATGGTTAGGATTACGGTTAGGGTTAGGGTTAGGGTTTGGTTTGGGTTAAGGTTAGCGTTAGGATTATGGTTAGTTTTAGGGTTTGGGTTAGGGCTCGGTTATGGTTAGGGTTTGAGTTAGTGTTAGGTTTAGGGTTATGGTTTAGGGTTTAGGGTTAGGGTCCGGTTTCGGTTAGGGTTAGGGTTAGGGGTACTGTTTGGGTTAGGGTTTGTGTTACGGTTAGCATTAGTGTTAGGGTTAGGTTATTGGTAGGATTAGGGATTGGGTTAGGTTTAGGGTTAGGGTTAGGGTTAGGGTTTGGGTTAGGGTTAGGGTTCAAGTTTGGGTTTGGGTTAGGGTTCGGGTTAGGTTTACGGTTAGGGTTTGGATTTCGGTTAGGGTTAGTGTTAGGGTTTCGGTTAGGGTTAGGGTTAGTGTTAGGGTTTAGGGTTTAGGGTTAGGGTTCGGGTAAAGGTTAGGGTTATGGTTTGTTTTAGGGTTTGGGTTAGGGTTAAGGTTAGTGTCAGGGTTAGGGGTTAGGGTAAGGTTTACGGTTAGGTTTAGGGTTAGTGTTCGGGTTAGGGTTCGTGTTAGGTTTAGGGTTAGTGTTACGGTTAGGGTTTATGTTAGGGTTAGGGTTAGGGTTAGGGTTTGGGTTAGGGTTAGGGTTAGGGTTAGGGTTTGGGTTAGAGTAAGGTATCGGGTTAGGGTTTGGGTTAGGTTTAAGGTTAGGGTTAGGGTTTGGGTTCGGGTTTGGGTTAATGTTAAGGTTAGGGTTAGGGTTAGGGGTTAGGGTTAGGGTTAGGGTTAGGGTTTGGGTTAGGGTTAGGGTTAGTGTTACGGTTAGGGTTTAGGGTACGGTTAGGTTTAGGGTTATTGTTTGGGCTTGGGTTAGGGTTAGGTTTGGGGTTAGGGTTAGAGTTAGGTTTAGAGTTTGGCTTAGGGTTATGGTTATGGTTAGGGTTAGGGTTAGGGCTAGGCAATAGGGATAGGGTTAGGGTTAGGGTTAGGGTTATGGTTAGGGTTTGGGCTTGGGATAGGGTTAGTGTTAGGGTTAGTATTAGGGTTAGGTTTAGTGTTAGGATTAGGGTTTGGGTTTCGGTTAGGATTAGGTTTAGGCTTAGGTTTTGGGTTAGTGTTAGGGTTTGGGATAGGGTTAGGGTTCGGGTAAGGGTTAGGGTTAGGTTTTGTGTTAGGGTTAGGGTTAGGGTTAGGGTTAGGTTTAGTGTTAGGATTAGGGTTTGTGTTAGGTTTAGGGTTAGGGTTAGGTTTAG
>JAJHUQ010000034.1:7970000-7980000 GCA_035773235.1 Eospalax fontanierii
TAGGGTTAGGGTTTGGGTTTGGGTTAGAGTAAGGTATAGGGTAAGGGTTTGGGTTAGTTTTAGTGTTAGGGTTAGGGTTTGGTTTAGGGTTTGGGTTAGGGTTAAGGTTAGGGTTAGGGTTAGGGGTTAGGGTTAGGGTTAGGGTTTTTGTTAGGTTTAAGTTTAGGGTTAGGGTTAGGGTTTGGGTTAGTGTTAGGGTTAGGGTTAGGTTTAGGGTTAGTGTTTGGGCTTGGGTAGGGTTAGGTTTAGGGTTAGGGTTAGAGTTAGGGTTAGGGTTTGGCTTAGGGTTAGGGTTAGGGTTATTGCTAGGCGATAGGGATAGGATTAGGGTTAGGGTTGGGGTTAGTGTTTGGGCTAGGGTTAGGGTTAGGGTTAGAGTTAGGGTTAGAGTTTGGCTTAGGGTTAGGGTTAGGGTTATTGCTAGGCGATAGGAATAGGGTTAGGGTTAGGGTTGGGGTTAGTGTTTCGGTTTGGGTTAGGGTTAGGGTTAGGGTTAGGTTTAGGGTTAGGTTTAATGTTAGGATTAGGTTTTGGGTTTCGGTTAGGGTTACGGTTAAGGTTAGGGTTAAGGTTTGGGTTTGGGTTAGAGTTGGGTTTAGAGTTAGGGTTTGGTTTAGGGTTAGGTGCAGGGTTAGGTTTGGGGTTAGGGTTAGGTTAGGGTTAGGGTTAGTGTTATGTTTGTGATTAGGGTTAGGGTTAGGGTTAGGTTTTGGGTTAGGGTTAGAGTTAGGGTTAGGGTTAGGGTTTGGTTTGGGTTAGGGTTAGTGTTACGGATAGGGTAAGGGTTACGTTTTGTGTTAGGATTAGGTTTAGGTTTAGGGTTAGAGGTTGGTTGAGGTTTAGGTTTAGGGTTAGGATGAGAGTTAGGGTTTGGTTTGGGTTAGGTTAGTGTTAGGGTTAGGGATAGGGTTTGGGTTAGGGTTATGGTTAGGGTTAGGATTCAGGTTCGAGTTCGGGTTAGGGTTAGGATTAGAGTTAGGTTCAGGGCTTGGGTTAGGATAAGGGTTAGGGTTAGGATTAAGGTGAGGGTTAGGGTTTGGGTTTGAGTTAGAGTAAGGTTGAGGCTTAGTGTTTGGGTTAGGGTTAGATTTAGGGTTAGGGTTTGGGTTAGGGTTAGGGTTAGGATTAGGATTAGAGTTAGGGTTAAGGTTAGGGTTAGGGTTAGGGTTAGGGTTAGGGTTAGGGGTTAGGGGTTAGCCTTATGGTTAGGGTAAGGGTTATGTTTAGGGTTTGGGTTTGGTTCAGGTTTAGGTTTAGGGTTAGGGTTTGGGTTTGGGTTAGGGTTATGGTTAGGATTACGGTTAGGGTTAGGGTTAGGGTTTGGTTTGGGTTAAGGTTAGCGTTAGGATTATGGTTAGTTTTAGGGTTTGGGTTAGGGCTCGGTTATGGTTAGGGTTTGAGTTAGTGTTAGGTTTAGGGTTATGGTTTAGGGTTTAGGGTTAGGGTCCGGTTTCGGTTAGGGTTAGGGTTAGGGTTACTGTTTGGGTTAGGGTTTGTGTTAGGGTTAGCATTAGTGTTAGGGTTAGGTTAGTGTTAAGATTAGGGATTGGGTTAGGTTTAGGGTTAGGGTTAGGGTTAGGGTTTGGGTTAGGGTTAGGGTTCAAGTTTGGGTTTGGGTTAGGGTTCGGGTTAGGTTTACGGTTAGGGTTTGGATTTCGGTTAGGGTTAGTGTTAGGGTTTCGGTTAGGGTTAGGGTTAGGGTTAGGGTTTAGGGTTTAGGGTTAGGGTTCGGGAAAAAGTTAGGGTTATGCTTTGTTTTAGGGTTTGGGTTAGGGTTAAGGTTAGTGTCAGGGTTAGGGGTTAGGGTAAGGTTTACGGTTAGGTTTAGGGTTAGTGTTCGGGTTAGGGTTCGTGTTAGGTTTAGGGTTAGTGTTACGGTTAGGGTTTATGTTAGGGTTAGGGTTAGGGTTAGGGTTTGGGTTAGGGTTAGGGTTAGGGTTAGGGTTTGGGTTAGAGTAAGGTATCGGGTTAGGGTTTGGGTTAGGTTTAAGGTTAGGGTTAGGGTTTGGGTTCGGGTTTGGGTTAATGTTAAGGTTAGGGTTAGGGTTAGGGGTTAGGGTTAGGGTTAGGGTTAGGGTTTGGGTTAGGGTTAGGGTTAGTGTTACGGTTAGGGTTTAGGGTACGGTTAGGTTTAGGGTTATTGTTTGGGCTTGGGTTAGGGTTAGGTTTGGGGTTAGGGTTAGAGTTAGGTTTAGAGTTTGGCTTAGGGTTATGGTTATGGTTAGGGTTAGGGTTAGGGCTAGGCAATAGGGATAGGGTTAGGGTTAGGGTTAGCGTTATGGTTAGGGTTTGGGCTTGGGATAGGGTTAGTGTTAGGGTTAGTATTAGGGTTAGGTTTAGTGTTAGGATTAGGGTTTGGGTTTCGGTTAGGATTAGGTTTAGGCTTAGGTTTTGGGTTAGTGTTAGGGTTTGGGATAGGGTTAGGGTTCGGGTAAGGGTTAGGGTTAGGTTTTGTGTTAGGGTTAGGGTTAGGGTTAGGGTTAGGTTTAGTGTTAGGATTAGGGTTTGTGTTAGGTTTAGGGTTAGGGTTAGGTTTAGGGTTTGGGTTTGGTTTAGGGTTAGGGTTAGGGTTAGGGTTTGGTTTACTGTTAATGTTAGGGTTAGGGTTAGGGTTAGGGTTAGGATTTGATTTAGGGTCAGGGTTAGGGTTAGGGTTTGGGATAGGGTTATGTTTATGGTTAGGGTTAGGGTTAGGATTAGGTTTAGGATTAAGGTTAGGGTTAGGGTTTGGGTTTGATTTAGGGTTAGGTTTAGGGTTAGGTTTGGGGTTAGTGTTAGGGTTAGGGTTAGGGTGTGGGTTTGGGTTAGGGTTAGGCTTAGGGTTAGGGTTAGGGTTAAGGTTTCGTTTAGGGTTAGTTTTAGGGTTCGGGTTAGGTTTAGGGTGTGGGTTTGGGTTAGGGTTAGCCTTAGGGTTACGGTTAGGGTAAGTGTTAGGTTTAGGGTTTGGTTTAGGGTTCGGGATACGGGTAGGTTTAGGTTTAGGGTTACGGTTTGGTTTGGTTTCAGGTTAGTGTTAGTGTTAGGGGAAGGGTTAGGGTTAGGGTTAGGGTTAGGGGTGGTTTAGGGTTAGTGTTAGGGTTAGGATTAAAGTTAGGGTTAAGGATTAGTATTGGGTTAGTGTTAGGTTTAGAGTTGGGCTTTGGTTTAGGTTTAGGTTTAGGGCTAGGGTTGGGGTTATGGTTAGGGTTAGGGTTAGGGTTAGGATTAGGGTTCGGTTTAGGTTTAGGTTTTGGGTTAGTGTTAATGTTAGGGTTAGGGTTAGAGTTTGGTTTGGGTTAGGGTTAGGGTTAGGGTTAGGGTTTAGGTTTGGTTTAGGGTTAGGGTTAGGGTTAGTTTTAGGGCTTGGGTAAGTGTTAAGGTTAGGGTTAGGGCTTGGGTTTAGGTTAGTTTTAAGGTTTGGGTTAGGCTTAGGTTTAGGGTTTGTGATAGGGTTAGGTTTAGCTTTGGGGTTAGGGTTAGGGTTAGGGATAGGGTTAGTTTTAGGGCTTGGGTTAGGGTTAGGGTTAGGGTTAGGGATTGGGTTTAGGATAGGTTTAGGGTTTGGGTTAGGCTTAGGGATAAGTTTTGGGTTTGGGTTAGGTTTAGGTTTAGGTTTAGGGTTATGGTTAGAGTTAGGGTTAGGGTTTGGGTTTGGGTTAGAGTAAGGAATCGGGTTAGGGTTTGGGTTAGGTTTAAGGTTAGGCTTAGGGTTTGGGTTAGGGTTTGGGTTAGGGTTAGGGTTAGTGTTACAGTTAGGGTTTAGGGTAGGGTTAGGTTTAGGGTTAGGGTTAGGGTTAGGGTTTGTATTACAGTTACGGTTAGGGTTAGGGTTAGGGTTTGGGTTTGGGTTAGGGTAAGGGTTAAGGCTAGGGTTAGGGTTAGGGTTTCGTTTTGGGTTAGAGTAAGGTATCGGGTTAGGGTTTGGGTTAGGTTTAAGGTTAGGGTTAGGGTTTGGGTTAGGGTTAGGGTTAGGGTTTGGGTTAGTGTTATGGTTAGGGATAGGGTTTAGGTTCGGGTTAGGGTTAGGGTTTGGGTCAGGGTTTAGGTTTGAGTTAGGGTTAGGGTTTGGGTTAGTTTTAGAGCTTGGGTTAGGGTAAGGGTTAGAGTTAGGGCTTGGGTTAAGGTTTGGTTTAGGTTTTGGGTTCGGCTTAGGGTTAGGGTTCGGGTTAGGGTTAGGGTTAGGGTTAGGGTTAGGTTTTGGGTTAGGGTTTGGGTTAGGGTTAAGGTTAGGGTTAGGGTTAGGGGTTAGGGTTAGGTTTAGGGATAGGGTTAGGGTTAGGGTTTGGGTTTGGGTTAGAGTAAGGTATCGGGTTAGGGTTTGGGTTACGATTAAGGTTAGGGTTAGGGTTTGGGTTAGGGTTTGGGTTAGGGTTAAGTTTAGTGTTAGGGTCAGTGGTTAGGGTTAGGGTTCGGCTTAGGGTTAGGGTTAGGTTTAGTATTACGGTTAGGATTTGGGGTAGGGTTAGGGTTAGGGTTAGGGTTAGGGCTAGGCGATAGGGATAGGGTTAGAGTTGGTGTTGGGGTTAGTGTTTGGGGTAGGGTTAGGGTTAGGTTTAGGGTTAGGGTTAGGGTTAGGTTTAGTATTAGGATTAGGGTTTGTGTTTCGGTTAGGGTTAGGGTTATGGTTAGGGTTTGCGTTAGTTTTAGGGTTAGGGATAGGGTTTAGGTTTAGTGTTAGGGTTAGGGTTTGGGTTAGGGTTTGGGTTAGGGTTAAGGTTAGGGTTAGGGTTAGGTGTTAGGGTTAGGGTTAGGGTTAGGGTTAGGGTTAGGGTTTGGGTTAGGGTTAGGTTTAGGGTTAGGGTTAGGGTTAGGGTTAGGGTTTAGGTTTGGGTTAGAGTAAGGAATAGGGTTAGGGTTTGGGTTAAGTTTAGTGTTAGGGTTAGGGTTTGGGTTAGAGTTTGGGTTAGGGTTAAGGTTAGGGTTAGGGTTAGGTGTTAGGGTTAGGGTTTGGGTTAGGGTTAGGGTTAGGGTTAGGGTTTGGGTTAGGGTTAGGGTTAGGGTTAGTATTACTGTTACGGTTAGGATTTGGGGTAGGGTTAGGTTTAGGGGTAGGGTTAGGGTTAGAGTTTGTGTTAGGGTTACGGTTAGGGTTAGAGTTAGGTTTAGGGTTTGGGTTAGGTTTAGGTTTAGGGTTAGGTTTAGGGTTAGGGTTAGTTAGGGTTAGGTTTAGGGTTAGGGTTAGGTTTAGGGTTAGGGTTAGGGTTAGGGTTAGTTAGGGTTAGGGTGAGGGTAAGGTTTAGGGTTAGGGTTAGGGTTAGGGTTAGGGGTATGGTTAGGGTTTGCGTTAGTTTTAGGGTTAGGGATAGGGTTTAGGTTTAGTGTTAGGGTTAGGGTTTGGGTTAGGGTTTGGGTTAGGGTTAAGGTTAGGGTTAGGGTTAGGTGTTAGGGTTAGGGTTAGGGTTAGGGTTAGGGTTAGGGTTTGGGTTAGGGTTAGGTTTAGGGTTAGGGTTAGGGTTAGGGTTAGGGTTTAGGTTTGGGTTAGAGTAAGGAATAGGGTTAGGGTTTGGGTTAAATTTAGTGTTAGGGTTAGGGTTTGGGTTAGAGTTTGGGTTAGGGTTAAGGTTAGGGTTAGGGTTAGGTGTTAGGGTTAGGGTTTGGGTTAGGGTTAGGGTTAGGGTTAGGGTTTGGGTTAGGGTTAGGGTTAGGGTTAGTATTACTGTTACGGTTAGGATTTGGGGTAGGGTTAGGTTTAGGGGTAGGGTTAGGGTTAGAGTTTGTGTTAGGGTTACGGTTAGGGTTAGAGTTAGGTTTAGGGTTTGGGTTAGGTTTAGGTTTAGGGTTAGGTTTAGGGTTAGGGTTAGTTAGGGTTAGGTTTAGGGTTAGGGTTAGGTTTAGGGTTAGGGTTAGGGTTAGGGTTAGTTAGGGTTAGGGTGAGGGTAAGGTTTAGGGTTAGGGTTAGGGTTAGGGTTAGGGTTAGGGTTAGGGTTAGTTATAGGACTTGGGTTAGGGTTAGGGTTAGGGTTAGGGCTTGGGTTTAGGTTAGGTTTAGGGTTTGGGTTAGGCTTAGGGTTAGGGTTTGTGTTTGGGTTAGCGTTAGGGTTTGGGTTAGGGTTAGGGTTAGGGTTAGGTTTTGGGTTAGGGTTAGGATTGAAGTTTGGGTTTGGGTTAGGGTTAGGATTAGGGTTAGGTTTCGGGTGTGGGTTTGGTTTACGATTAGGCTTAGGGTTAAGGTTTGGTTTGTTTTAGGGTTAGTGTTAGGGTTAGGGTTATGGTTAGGGTTAGGGTGAGGGATAGGGTTAGGGGTGGTTTAGGGCTAAGGTTAGGGTTAGGATTAAGGTTAGGGTTAAAGTTTAGGTTTGGGTTAGAGTTAGGTTTAGAGTTGGGGTTTGGTTTAGGGTTAGGTTAAGGCTTAGGCTTGGGGTTAGGTTTAGGGTTAGGGTTAGGGTTAGGGTTAGGATTAGGGTTAGGTTTAGGTTTAGGTTTTGGGTTAGGGTTAGGGTTAGGGTTAGGGTTTGTTTGGGTTAGGGTTAATGTTACGGATAGGGTAAGGGTTAGGTTTGGGGTTAGGGTTAGGTTTAGGGTTACTGTTAAAGGTTGGTTTAGGGTTAGGATCAGGGTTAGGGTTAGGGATTGGGTTTAGGTTAGGTTTAGGGTTTGGGTAGGCTTAGGGTAATGGTTTGTGTTTGGGTTAGTGTAAGGTTTAAGATTAAGGATAGGGTTAAGGTTATGTTTAGGGTTTGGGTTTGGGGTAGAGTAACGTATAGGGTTTATTGTTTGGGTTAGGTTTAGTGTTAGGGTTAGGGTTTGGGTTAGGGTTAAGGTTAGGGTTAGGGTTAGGTTTTAGGGTTAGGGTTAGGGTTTGGGTTAGGGTTACGGTTAGGGTTAGGGTTAGGGTTAGGGTTTGGGTTTGGGTTAGAGTAAGGTATAGGGTTAGGGTTTGGGTTAGGTTTAGTGTTAGGGTTAGGGTTAGGGTTAGTTAGGGTTAGGGTGAGGGTTAGGTTTAGGGTTAGGGTTAGGGTGAGGATTAGTTATAGGGCTTGGTTTAGGGTTAGGGTTAGGGTTAGGGCTTGGGTTTAGGTTAGGTTTAGGGTTTGTGTTAGGCTTAGGGTTAGGGTTTGGGTTTGGGTTAGGTTTAGGGTTAGGGTTAGGGTTAGGGTTAGGGTTTGGGTTTGGGTTAGAGTAAGGTATAGGGTAAGGGTTTGAGTTAGGTTTAGTCTTAGGGTTAGGGTTTGGGTTAGGGTTTGGGTTAGGGTTAAGGTTAGGGTTAGGGTTAGGGGTTAGGGTTAGGGTTAGGGTTTTGGTTAGGGTTAAGTTTAGGGTTAGGGTTAGTGTTTGGGTAAGGGTTGGGGTTAGGGTTAGGTTCAGGGTTAGTGTTTGGGCTTGGGTTAGGGTTAGGTTTAGGGTTAGGGTTAGAGTTAGGGTTAGGGTTTGGCTTAGGGTTAGGGTTAGGGTCATTGCTAGGCGATAGGGATAGGGTTAGGGTTAGGGTTGGGATTAGTGTTTGGGCTAGGGTTAGGGTTAGGGTTAGAGTTAGGTTTAGAGTTTGGCTTAGGGTTAGGGTTAGGGTTATTGCTAGGCGATAGGGATAAGGTTAGGGTTAGGGTTGGGGTTAGTGTTTCGGTTTGGGTTAGGGTTAGTGTTAGGGTTAGGTTTAGGGTTAGGTTTAGTGTTAGGATTAGGGTTTGGGTTTCGGTTAGTGTTAGGGTTAGGGTTAGGGTTAGTGTTATGGTTAGGGATAGGGTTTAGGTTCGGGTTAGGGTTAGGGTTTGGGTTAGGTTTAAGGTTAGGGTTAGGGTTTGGGTTCGGGTTTGGGTTAAGGTTAAGGTTAGGGTTAGGGTTAGGGGTTAGGGTTACTGTTAGGGTTAGGGTTCGTGTTAGGTTTAGGGTTAGTGTTACGGTTAGGGTTTATGTTAGGGTTAGGGTTAGGGTTAGGGTTTGGGTTAGGGTTAGGGTTAGGGTTCGGGTTAGGGTTCGGGTTAGGTTTAGGGTTAGTGTTACGGTTAGGGTTTGGGTTAGGGTTAGGGTTAGGGTTAGAGTTATGGTTAGGGTTAGGGATTTGTTTGGGGTAGGGTTAATGTTAGGGTTAGGGATAGAGTATAGGTTAGGTTTAGGGTTAGGGTTAGGGTTAGGGTTTGGGTTAGAGTAAGGTATCGGGTTAGGGTTTGGGTTAGGTTTAAGGTTAGGGTTAGGGTTTGGGTTCGGGTTTGGGTTAAGGTTAAGGTTAGGGTTAGGGTTAGGGGTTAGGGTTAGGGTTAGGGTTAGGGTTTGGGTTAGGGTTAGGGTTAGTGTTACGGTTAGGGTTTAGGGTACGGTTAGGTTTAGGGTTATTGTTTGGGCTTGGGTTAGGGTTAGGTTTGGGGTTAGGGTTAGAGTTAGGGTTAGGGTTTGGCTTAGGGTTATGGTTATGGTTAGGGTTAGGGTTAGGGCTAGGCAATAGGGATAGGGTTAGGGTTAGGGTTAGGGTTATGGTTAGGGTTTGGGCTTGGGATAGGGTTAGTGTTAGGGTTAGTATTAGGGTTAGGTTTAGTGTTAGGATTAGGGTTTGGGTTTCGGTTAGGATTAGGTTTAGGCTTAGGTTTTGGGTTAGTGTTAGGGTTTGGGATAGGGTTAGGGTTCGGGTAAGGGTTAGGGTTAGGTTTTGTGTTAGGGTTAGGGTTAGGGTTAGGGTTAGGTTTAGTGTTAGGATTAGGGTTTGTGTTAGGTTTAGGCTTAGGGTTAGGTTTAGGGTTTGGGTTTGGTTGTGGGTTGGGGTTGGGGTTAGGGTTTGGTTTACTGTTAATGTTGGGGTTAGGGTTAGGGTTAGGGTTAGGATTTGGTTTAGGGTCAGGGTTAGGGTTAGGGTTTGGGATAGGGTTATGTTTATGGTTAGGGTTAGGGTTAGGGTTAGGATTAGGTTTAGGATTAAAGTTAGGGTTAGGGTTAGGGTTTGGGTTTGATTTAGGGTTAGGTTTAGGGTTAGGTTTGGGGTTAGTGTTAGGGTTAGGGTTAGGGTGTGGGTTTGGGTTAGGGTTAGGCTTAGGGTTAGGGTTAGGGTTAGGGTTTCGTTTAGGGTTAGTTTTAGGGTTCGGGTTAGGTTTAGGGTGTGGGTTTGCGTTAGGGTTAGGCTTAGGGTTACGGTTAGGGTAAGTGTTAGGGTTAGGGTTTGGTTTAGGGTTAGGGATACGGGTAGGTTTAGGTTTAGGGTTAGGGTTTGGTTTGGTTTCAGGTTAGTGTTAGTGTTAGGGGAAGGGTTAGGGTTAGGGTTAGGGTTAGGGGTGGTTTAGGGTTAGTGTTAGGGTTAGGATTAAAATTAGGGTTAAGGATTAGTATTGGGTTAGTGTTAGGTTTAGAGTTGGGCTTTGGTTTAGGTTTAGGTTTAGGGCTAGGGTTGGGGTTATGGTTAGGGTTAGGGTTAGGGTTAGGATTAGGGTTCGGTTTAGGTTTAGGTTTTGGGTTAGTGTTAATGTTAGGGTTAGGGTTAGAGTTTGGTTTGGGTTAGGGTTAGGGTTAGGGTTAGGGTTTAGGTTTGGTTTAGGGTTAGGGTTAGGGTTAGTTTTAGGGCTTGGGTAAGTGTTAAGGTTAGGGTTAGGGCTTGGGTTTAGGTTAGTTTTAAGGTTTGGGTTAGGCTTAGGTTTAGGGTTTGTGATAGGGTTAGGTTTTGCTTTGGGGTTAGGGTTAGGGTTAGGGTTAGGGTTAGTTTTAGGGCTTGGGTTAGGGTTAGGGTTAGGGTTAGGGATTGGGTTTAGGATAGGTTTAGGGTTTGGGTTAGGCTTAGGGATAAGTTTTGGGTTTGGGTTAGGTTTAGGTTTAGTTTTAGGGTTATGGTTAGAGTTAGGGTTAGGGTTTGGGTTTGGGTTAGAGTAAGGAATCGGGTTAGGGTTTGGGTTAGGTTTAAGGTTAGGGTTAGGGTTTGCGTTAGGTTTTGGGTTAGGGTTAGGGTTAGTGTTACAGTTAGGGTTTAGGTTAGGGTTAGGTTTAGGTTTAGGGTTAGGGTTAGGGTTTGTATTACAGTTACGGTTAGGGTTAGGGTTAGGGTTTGGGTTTGGGTTAGGGTAAGGGTTAAGGCTAGGGTTAGGGTTAGGGTTTCGTTTTGGGTTAGAGT
>JAJHUQ010000034.1:7985000-7987500 GCA_035773235.1 Eospalax fontanierii
TGTTTGGGCTAGGGTTAGGGTTAGGGTTAGGGTTAGGGTTTGCTTTTGTTTTAGGGTTAGGGATAGGGTTTAGGTTAGGGTTAGGGTTAGGGTTTGGGTTAGGATTTAGGTTTGGATTTGGGTTAGGTTTAGGGTTAATTTTAGGGCTTGGGTTAGGTTTAGGGTTAGAGTTAGGGCTTGGGTTTAGGTTAGGTTGAGGGTTTGGGTTAGGCTTAGCGTTAGGGTTCGGGTTAGGGTTAGGGTTAGCGTTAGGGTTAGGGGTTAGGGTTAGTATTTGTGTTTGGGCTTGGGTTAGGGTTACGTTTAGGGATACGGGTAGGTTGTGGTTTGGCTTAGGGTTATGGTTAGATTTAGGTTTAGGGTTAGGGTTAGTGTTAGGATTAGGGTTAGGGGTAGGCGATAGGGATAGGGTTAGTGTTAGGGTTGGGGTTAGTCTTTGGGCTTGTGTTAGGGTTAGTGTTAGGGTTAGGATTAGGGTTAGGTTTAGTGTTAGGATTAGGGTTTGGGTTTCGGTTAGGGTTAGGGTTACGGTTTGCGTTAGTGTTAGGGTTAGGGATAGGGTTTACTTTAGGGTTAGGGTTAGCGTTTGTGTTAGGATTTAGTTTTGGATTAGCGTTAGGGTTAGGGTTAGTTTTAGGGCTTGGGTTAGGGTTAGGGTTAGAGTTAGGGCTTGGCTTTAGGTTAGGTTTAGGGTTTGGGTTAGGCTTAGGGTTAGGGTGCGGGTTAGGGTTAGGGTTAGAGTTAGGGTTAGGGTTAGGTTTAGGGTTAAGGTTAGTGTTAGGATTCGGGTTTGGGTTAGGGTTAGGGTTAGGGTTAGGGTTAGGGTTAGGGTTTGGGTTAGGGTTAGGGTTGAAATTTGGGTTTTGGTTAGGGTTAGGTTTAGGGTTTCGGTTATGGTTAGGGTTAGGTTTAGGTTTATGGTTAGGTTTAGGGTGTGGGTTTGGTTTAGGATTAGGCTTAGGGTTAGGGTTAGGGTAAGTGTTAGGGGTAGGGTTTGGGTTAGTGTTAGGGTTTGGGATAGGATTAGGGGTAGGGTAAGGGGTAGGGTTAGGGTTTGTGTGAGGGTCAGGGTTAGGGTTAGTGTTAGGATTAGAGTTTGTGTTAGGTTTAGGGTTAGGGTTAGGGTTAGGTTTTTGGTTTGGGTTAGGGCTAGGGTTAGGGTTATTGTTTGGTTTAGGGTTAGGGTTAGGGTTTGGTTTGGTTTAGGGTTAATGTTAGGGTTTGTATTAGGGTTAGCGTTAGGGTTAGGTTTAGGGTTAGGGTTAGGGTTAGGGTTAGTTAGGGTTAGGGTTAGGGTTAGGGTTAGGATTAGGGTTAGGGTTAGGGTTAGGGTTAGGGTTAGGGTTAGTTATAGGGCTTGGGTTAGGGTTAGGGTTAGGGTTAGGGATTGGGTTTAGGTTAGGTTTAGTGTTTGGGTTAGGCTTAGGTTTAGGGTTTGGGTTTGGGTTAGGTTTCGGGTTAGGATTATGGTTAGGATTAGGGTTAGAGTTTGGGTTTGGGTTAGAGTAAGGTATAGGGTTAGGGTTTGGGTTAGGTTTAGTATTAGGGTCAGGGTTTGGGTTAGGGTCAGGGTTAGGGTTAGGATGAGGGTTAGGATTAGGGTTAGGTTTTTGGTTAGGGTTAGTGTTAGGGTTTGCGTTTGAGTTAGGGATAGGGTTAGGGTTAGGGTTAGGTGTAGGCAATAGGGATAGGGTTAGGGATAGTGTTTGGGTTAGGGTTAGGGTTAGGTTTCGGGTTAGGTTTAGGGTTTGGTTTGGTTTAGGGTTAGTGCTAGGCTTAGGGGAACGGTTAGGGTTAGGGATTGTTTAGGGTTAGGGTTTCGGTTAGGATTAAGGTTAGGGTTAATATTTAGGTTTGGGTAAAAGTTAGGTTTAGAGTTGGGGTTTGGTTTACGGTTAGGTTTAGGGTTAGGGTTGGGGTTAGGGTTAGGGTTAGGGTGAGGTTTAATATTAGGGTTAGGTTTAGGTTTAGGTTTTGGATTAGGGTTAGGTTTAGGGTTAGAGTTAGGGTTTGGTTTGGGTTAGGGTTAATGTTAAGGATAGGATAAGGGTTAGGTTTGGGGTTAGGGTTTGGTTTATGGTTACTGTTAGAGGTTGGTTTAGGGTTAGGGTATGTTTAGGGTTAGGGTTAGGGATTGGTTTGGAGTAGGGTTATTGTTAGGGTTAGGGATAGAGTTTCGGTTATGGTTACGGTTAGTGTTAGGGTTAGGGTTTAGGTTTGGGTTAGGTTTAAGGTTAGGGTTAGGGTTTGGGTTAGGGTTTGGGTTAGGGATAAGGTTAGGGTTAGGGTTAGGGGTTAGGGTTAGGGTTAGGGTTAGGGTTTGGGTTACGGTTTGGGTTAGGGTTAGGTTTAGTGTTACGGTTAGGGTTTAGGGTAGGGTTAGGTTTAGCGTTAGGGTTAGGGTTAGGATTTGTATTAGGGTTACGGTTAGGGTTATGGTTAGGGTTAGGCTTTCCGTTAGGGTCATGGTTAGGTTTAGGGTTAGTGTTTGGGCTTGGGT
>JAJHUQ010000034.1:7990000-7992500 GCA_035773235.1 Eospalax fontanierii
GTTAGGTTTAGGGTTAGGGTTAGGGTTAGGGTTAGGATTAGGGTTAGGTTTAGGTTTAGGTTTTGGGTTAGGGTTAGGGTTAGGGTTAGGGTTTGTTTGGGTTAGGGTTAATGTTACGGATAGGGTAAGGGTTAGGTTTGGGGTTAGGGTTAGGTTTAGGGTTACTGTTAAAGGTTGGTTTAGGGTTAGGATCTGGGTTAGGGCTAGGGATTGGGTTTAGGTTAGGTTTAGGGTTTGGGTAGGCTTAGGGTTAGGGTTTGTGTTTGGGTTAGTTTTAGGTTTATGGTTAGGGTTAGGGTTAGGGTTATGTTTAGGTTTTGGGTTTGGGTTAGAGTAACGTATAGGGTTTATTGTTTGGGTTAGGTTTAGTGTTAGGGTTAGGGTTTGGGTTAGGGTTTGGGTTAGGGTTAAGGTTAGGGTTAGGGTTAGGTTTTAGGGTTAGGGTTAGGGTTTGGGTTAGGGTTACGGTTAGGGTTAGGGTTAGGGTTAGGGTTTGGGTTTGGGTTAGAGTAAGGTATAGGGTTAGGGTTTGGGTTAGGTTTAGTGTTAGGGTTAGGGTTAGGGTTAGTTAGGGTTAGGGTGAGGGTTAGGTTTAGGGTTAGGGTTAGGGTGAGGATTAGTTATAGGGCTTGGTTTAGGGTTAGGGTTAGGGTTAGGGCTTGGGTTTAGGTTAGGTTTAGGGTTTGTGTTAGGCTTAGGGTTAGGGTTTGGGTTTGGGTTAGGTTTAGGGTTAGGGTTAGGGTTAGGGTTAGGGTTTGGGTTTGGGTTAGAGTAAGGTATAGGGTAAGGGTTTGAGTTAGGTTTAGTCTTAGGGTTAGGGTTTGGGTTAGGGTTTGGGTTAGGGTTAAGGTTAGGGTTAGGGTTAGGGGTTAGGGTTAGGGTTAGGGTTTTGGTTAGGGTTAAGTTTAGGGTTAGGGTTAGGGTTTGGGTAAGGGTTAGGGTTAGGGTTAGGTTTACGGTTAGTGTTTGGGCTTGGGTTAGGGTTAGGTTTAGGGTTAGGGTTAGAGTTAGGGTTAGGGTTTGGCTTACGGTTAGGGTTAGGGTTATTGCTAGGCGATAGGGATAGGGTTAGGGTTAGGGTTGGGGTTAGTGTTTCGGCTTGGGTTAGGGTTAGTGTTAGGGTTAGGTTTAGGGTTAGGTTTAGTGTTAGGATTAGGGTTTGGGTATGGGTTAGGGTTAGGGTATGGGTTAGCGTTAGGGTTAGGGTTAGGTTTAGGATTAGGGTTAGGTTTAGGTTTAGGTTTTGGGTTAGGGTTAGGGTTAGGTTTAGGGTTAGGGTTTGTTTGGGTTAGGGTTAATGATATGGATAGGGTAAGGGTTAGGTTTGGGGTTAGGGTTAGGTTTAGAGTTACTGTTAAAGTTGGTTTAGGGTTAGGATCAGGGTTATGGTTAGGGATTGGGTTTAGGTTAGGTTTAGGGTTTGGGTAGGCTTAGGATTAGGGTTTGTTTTTGGGTTAGTTTTAGGTTTAGGGTTAGGGTTATGGTTAGGGTTATATTTAGGTTTTGGGTTTGGGTTAGAGTAACGTATAGGGTTTATTGTTTGGGTTAGGTTTAGTGTTAGGGTTAGGGTTTGGGTTAGGGTTTGGGTTAGGGTTAAGGTTAGGGTTAGGGTTAGGTTTTAGGGTTAGGGTTAGGGTTTGGGTTAGGGTTACGGTTAGGGTTAGGGTTAGGGTTAGGGTTTGGGTTTGGGTTAGAGTAAGGTATAGGGTTAGGGTTTGGGTTAGGTTTAGTGTTAGGGTTAGGGTTAGGGTTAGTTAGGGTTAGGGTGAGGGTTAGGTTTAGGGTTAGGGTTAGGGTGAGGATTAGTTAATGGGCTTGGGTTAGGGTTAGGGTTAGGGTTAGGGCTTGGGTTTAGGTTAGGTTTAGGGTTTGGGTTAGGCTTAGGGTTAGGGTTTGGGTTTGGGTTAGGTTTAGGGTTAGGGTTAGGGTTAGGGTTAGGGTTTGGGTTTGGGTTAGAGTAAGGTATAGGGTAAGGGTTTGAGTGAGGTTTAGTCTTAGGGTGAGGGTTTGGGGTAGGGTTAAGGTGAGGGTTAGGGTTAGGGGTTAGGGTTAGGGTTAGGTTTTTGGTTAGGGTTAAGTTTAGGGTTAGGGTTAGGGTTTGGGTAAGGGTTAGGGTTAGGGCTAGGTTTACGGTTAGTGTTTGGGCTTGGGTTAGGCTTAGGTTTAGGGTGAGGGTTAGAGTTACGGTTAGGGTTTGGCTTAGGGTTAGGGTTAGGGTCATTTCTAGGCGATAGGGATAGGGTTAGGGTTAGGGTTGGGGTTAGTGTTTGGGCTAGGGTTAGGGTTAGGGTTAGAGTTAGGGTTAGAGTTTGGCTTAGGGTTAGGGTTAGGGTTATTGCTAGGCGATAGGGATAAGGTTAGGGTTAGGTTTGGGTTTAGTGTTAGGTGTTGGGTTAGGGTTAGTGTTAGTGTTAGGTTTAGGGTTAGGTTTAGTGTTATGATTAGGGTTTGGGTTTCGGTTAGGGTTAGGGTTAGGGCTAGTGTTATGGTTAGGGATAGG
>JAJHUQ010000034.1:8000000-8005000 GCA_035773235.1 Eospalax fontanierii
AAGGTTAGGGTTAGGATTAAGGTTAGGGTTAAAGTTTAGGTTTAGGTTAGAGTTAGGTTTAGAGTTGGGGTTTGGTTTAGGGTTAGGTTAAGGCTTAGGGTTGGGGTTAGGTTTAGGGTTAGGGTTAGGGTTAGGGTTAGGATTAGGGTTAGGTTTAGATTTAGGTTTTGGGTTAGGGTTAGGGTTAGGGTTAGGGTTTGTTTGGGTTAGGGTTAATGTTACGGATAGGGTAAGGGTTAGGTTTGGGGTTAGGGTTAGGTTTAGGGTTACTGTTAAAGGTTGGTTTAGGGTTAGGATCAGGGTTAGGGTTAGGGATTGGGTTTAGGTTAGGTTTAGGGTTTGGGTAGGCTTAGGGTTAGGGTTTGTGTTTGGGTTAGTTTTAGGTTTAGGGTTAGGGTTAGGGTTAGGGTTATGTTTAGGTTTTGGGTTTGGGTTAGAGTAACGTATAGGGTTTATTGTTTGGGTTAGGTTTAGTGTTAGGGTTAGGGTTTGGGTTAGGGTTTGGGTTAGGGTTAAGGTTAGGGTTAGGGTTAGGTTTTAGGGTTAGGGTTAGGGTTTGGGTTAGGGTTACGGTTAGGGTTATGGTTAGGGTTAGGGTTTGGGTTTGGGTTAGAGTAAGGTATAGGGTTAGGGTTTGGGTTAGGTTTAGTGTTAGGGTTAGGGTTAGGGTTAGTTAGGGTTAGGATGAGGGTTAGGTTTAGGGTTAGGGTTAGGGTGAGGATTAGTTATAGGGCTTGAGTTAGGGTTAGGGTTAGGGTTAGGGCTTGGGTTTAGGTTAGGTTTAGGGTTTGGGTTAGGCTTAGGGTTAGGGTTTGGGTTTGGGTTAGGTTTAGGGTTAGGGTTAGGGTTAGGGTTTGGGTTTGGGTTAGAGTAAGGTATAGGGTAAGGGTTTGAGTTAGGTTTAGTCTTAGGGTTAGGGTTTGGGTTAGGGTTTGGGTTAGGGTTAAGGTTAGGGTTAGGGTTAGGGGTTAGGGTTAGGGTTAGGGTTTTGGTTAGGGTTAAGTTTAGGGTTAGGGTTAGGGTTTGGGTTAGGGTTTGGGTTAGGGTTAAGGTTAGGGTTAGGGTTAGGGGTTAGGGTTAGGGTTAGGGTTTTGGTTAGGGTTAAGTTTAGGGTTAGGGTTAGGGTTTGGGTTAGGGTTTGGGTTAGGGTTAAGGTTAGGGTTAGGGTTAGGGGTTAGGGTTAGGGTTAGGGTTTTGGTTAGGGTTAAGTTTAGGGTTAGGGTTAGGGTTTTGGTAAGGGTTAGGGTTAGTGTTAGGTTTACGGTTAGTGTTTGGGCTTGGGTTAGGGTTAGGTTTAGGGTTAGGGTTAGAGTTAGGGTTAGGGTTTGGCTTAGGGTTAGGGTTAGGGTCATTGCTAGGCGATAGGGATAGGGTTAGGGTTAGGGTTGGGGTTAGTGTTTGGGCTAGGGTTAGGGTTAGGGTTAGAGTTAGGGTTAGAGTTTGGCTTAGGGTTAGGGTTAGGGTTATTGCTAGGCGATAGGGATAAGGTTAGGGTTAGGGTTGGGGTTACTGTTTCGGTTTGGGTTAGGGTTAGTGTTAGGGTTAGGTTTAGGGTTAGGTTTAGTGTTAGGATTAGGGTTTGGGTTTCCGTTAGGGTTAGGGTTAGGGTTAGGGTTAGTGTTATGGTTAGGGATAGGGTTTAGGTTCGGGTTAGGGTTAGTGTTTGGGTTAGGGCTTAGGTTTGGGTTAGGGTTAGGGTTAGGGTTAGTTTTAGGGCTTGGGTTAGGGTGAGGTTTAAAATTAGGGCTTGGGTTTAGGTTAGGTTTAGGTTTTGGGTTAGGCTTAGGGTTAGGGTTCGGGTTAGGGTTTGGGTTAGGGTTAGGGTTAGGTTTTGGGTTAGGGTTTGGGTTAGGGTTAAGGTTAGGGTTAGGGTTAGGGTTTAGGGTTAGGTTTAGGGTTAGGATTAGTGTTTGGGTTGGGGTTAGGTTTAGGTTTAGGGATAGGGGTAGGTTTTGGTTTGGCTTAGGGTTAGGGTTAGGGTTAGGGTTTGCGTTTGTTTTAGGGTTAGGGATAGGGTTTAGGTTAGGGTTAGGGTTAGGGTTTGGGTTAGGATTTAGGTTTGGATTTGGGTTAGGTTTAGGGTTAATTTTAGGGCTTGGGTTAGGTTTAGGGTTAGAGTTAGGTCTTGGGTTTAGGTTAGGTTGAGGGTTTGGGTTAGGCTTAGCGTTAGGGTTCGGGTTAGGGTTAGGGTTAGCGTTAGGGTTAGGGGTTAGGGTTAGTATTTGTGTTTGGGCTTGGGTTAGGGTTACGTTTAGGGATAGGGGTAGGTTGTGGTTTGGCTTAGTGTTATGGTTAGGTTTAGAGTTAGTGTTAGGGTTAGTGTTCGGATTAGGGTTAGGGCTAGGCAACAGGAATATTGTTAGGGTTGGGGTTCGGGTTAGTGTTTGGGCTTGGGTTAGGGTTAGTGTTAGGGTTAGGATTAGGGTTAGGTTTAGTGTTAGGATTAGGGTTTGGGTTTCGGTTAGGGTTAGGGTTACGGTTTGCGTTAGTGTTAGGGTTAAGGATAGGGTTTACTTTAGGGTTAGGGTTAGCGTTTGGGTTAGGATTTAGTTTTGGATTAGCGTTAGGGTTAGGGTTAGTTTTAGGGCTTGGGTTAGGGTTAGGGTTAGAGTTAGGGCTTGGCTTTAGGTTAGGTTTAGGGTTTGGTTTAGGCTTAGGGTTAGGGTGCGGGTTAGGGTTAGGGTTAGAGTTAGGGTTAGGGTTAGGTTTAGGGTTAGGTTTAGTGTTAGGATTCGGGTTTGGGTTAGGGTTAGGGTTAGGGTTAGGGTTAGGGTTTGGGTTAGGGTTAGGGTTGAAATTTGGGTTTTGGTTAGGGTTAGGTTTAGGGTTTCGGTTATGGTTAGGGTTAGGGTTAGGTTTATGGTTAGGTTTAGGGTGTGGGTTTGGTTTAGGATTAGGCTTAGGGTTAGGGTTAGGGTAAGTGTTAGGGGTATTGTTTGGGTTAGTGTTAGGGTTTGGGATAGGATTAGGGGTAGGGTAAGGGGTAGGGTTAGGGTTTGTGTGAGGGTCAGGGTTAGGGTTAGTGTTAGGATTAGAGTTTGTGTTAGGTTTAGGGTTAGGGTTAGGGTTAGGTTTTCGGTTTGGGTTAGGGTTAGGGTTAGGGTTATTGTTTGGTTTAGGGTTAGGGTTAGGGTTTGGTTTGGTTTAGGTTTAATGTTAGGGTTTGTATTAGGGTTAGCGTTAGGGTTAGGTTTAGGGTTAGGGTTAGGGTTAGGGTTAGTTAGGGTTAGGGTTAGGGTTAGGATTAGGGTTAGGGTTAGGGTTAGGGTTAGGGTTAGGGTTAGGGTTAGTTATAGGGCTTGGGTTAGGGTTAGGGTTAGGGTTAGGGATTGGGTTTAGGTTAGGTTTAGTGTTTGGGTTAGGCTTAGGTTTAGGGTTTGGGTTTGGGTTAGGTTTCGGGTTAGGATTAGGGTTAGGGTTAGGGTTAGAGTTTGGGTTTGGGTTAGAGTAAGGTATAGGGTTAGGGTTTGGGTTAAGTTTAGTATTAGGGTTAGGGTTTGGGTTAGGGTTAGGGTTAGGATTAGGATTAGGGTTAGGTTTAGGGTTAGGTTTTTGGTTAGGGTTAGTGTTAGGGTTTGCGTTTGAGTTAGGGATAGGGTAAGGGTTAGGGTTAGGTGTAGGCGATAGGGATAGGGTTAGGGTTAGTGTTTGGGTTAGGGTTAGGGTTAGGTTTAGGGTTAGGTTTAGGGTTTGGTTTGGTTTAGGGTTAGTGCTAGGCTTAGTGGAAGGGTTAGGGTTAGGGATTGTTTAGGGTTAGGGTTTCGGTTAGGATTAAGGTTAGGGTTAATATTTAGGTTTGAGTAAAAGTTAGGTTTAGAGATGGGGTTGGTTTACGGTTAGGTTTAGGGTTAGGGTTGGGGTTAGGGTTAGGGTTAGGGTGAGGTTTAAGATTAGGGTTAGGTTTAGGTTTAGGTTTTGGATTAGGGTTAGGTTTAGGGTTAGGGTTAGGGTTTGGTTTGGGTTAGGGTTAATGTTAAGGATAGGATAAGGGTTAGGTTTGGGGTTAGGGTTTGGTTTATGGTTACTGTTAGAAGTTGGTTTAGGGTTAGGGTATGTTTAGGGTTAGGGTTAGGGATTGGTTTGGGGTAGGGTTAGTGTTAGGGTTAGGGATAGAGTTTCGGTTATGGTTACGGTTAGTGTTAGGGTTAGGGTTTAGGTTTGGGTTAGGTTTAAGGTTAGGGTTAGGGTCTGGGCTAGGGTTTGGGTTAGGGACAAGGTTAGGGTTAGGGTAAGGGGTTAGGGTTAGGGTTAGGGTTAGGGTTTGGGTTACGGTTTGGGTTAGGGTTAGGTTTAGTGTAACGGTTAGGGTTTAGGGTAGGGTTAGGTTTAGCGTTAGGGTTAGGGTTAGGATTTGTATTAGGGTTACGGTTAGGGTTATGGTTAGGGTTAGGCTTTGCGTTAGGGTCATGGTTAGGTTTAGGGTTAGTGTTTGGGCTTGGGTTATGGTTAGGTTTAGGGTTAGGTTTAGAGTTAGGTTTAGGGTTTGGCTTAGGGTTAGGGTTAGGGTTAGGGTTAGGGCTAGGCGATAGGGATAGGGTTAGGGTTAGGGTTAGGTTTAGGGTTTGGGCTGGGGTTAGGGTTAGTGTTAGGGTTAGTATTAGGGTTAGATTTAGTGTTAGGATTAGGATTTGGGTTTTGGTTAGGGTTAGGGTTAGGGTTAGGGTTAGGGTTAGGGTTTAGGTTAGTGTTAGGGTTTGGGATACGTTTAGGGTTAGGGTTAGGGTTAGGTTTAGAGTTTGGGCTGGGGTTAGGGTTAGTGCTAGGGTTAGTATTAGGGTTAGGTTTAGTGTTAGCTTTAGGATTTGGGTTTTGGTTAGGGTTAGGGTTAGGGTTAGGGCTTGGGTTAGGGTTAGGGTTAGGGTTAGGGATTGGGTTTAGGATAGGTTTAGGGTTTGGGTTAGGCTTAGGGATAAGTTTTGGGTTTGGGTTAGGTTTAGGTTTAGGTTTAGGGTTATGGTTAGAGTTAGGGTTAGGGTTTGGGTTTGGGTTAGATTAAGGAA
>JAJHUQ010000034.1:8015000-8022500 GCA_035773235.1 Eospalax fontanierii
AGAGTTAGGGTTAGGGTTTGGCTTACGGTTAGGGTTAAGGTTATTGCTAGGCGATAGGGATAGGGTTAGGGTTAGGGTTGGGGTTAGTGTTTGGGCTAGGGTTAGGGTTATTGTTAGAGTTAGGGTTAGAGTTTGGCTTAGGGTTAGGTTTAGGGTTATTGCTAGGCGATAGGGATAAGGTTAGGGTTAGGGTTGGGGTTAGTGTTTCGGTTTGGGTTAGGGTTAGTGTTAGGGTTAGGTTTAGGGTTAGGTTTAGTGTTAGGATTAGGGTTTGGGTTTCGGTTCGGGTTAGGGTTAGGGTTAGGGTTAGTGTTATGGTTAGGGATAGGGTTTAGGTTCGGGTTAGGATTAGGGTTTGGGTTAGGGTTTAGGTTTGGGTTAGGGTTAGGGTTAGGGTTAGTGTTAGGGCTTGGGTTAGGGTGAGGGTTAGAGTTAGGGCTTGGGTTTAGGTTAGGTTTAGGTTTTGGGTTAGGCTTAGGGTTAGGGTTCGGGTTAGGGTTTGGGTTAGGGTTAGGGTTAGGTTTTGGGTTAGGGTTTGGGTTAGGGTTAAGGTTAGGGATAGGGTTAGGGTTTAGGGTTAGGTTTAGGGTTAGGATTAGTGTTTGGGTTGGGGTTAGGTTTAGGTTTAGGGATAGGGGTAGGTTTAGGTTTAGGGATAGGGGTAGGTTTGGCTTAGGGTTAGGGTTAGGGTTAGGGTTAGGGTTAGTGTTAGGATTAGGGTTTGGGTTAGGGTTAGGGTTAGTGTTAGGGTTTGGGTTAGGGTTAGGGTTAGGGTTAGGGTTTGGGTTAGGGTTAGGATTGAAGTTTGGGTTTGGGTTAGGGTTAGGGTTAGGTTTCGGGTGTGGGTTTGGTTTACGATTAGGCTTAGGGTTAAGCTTTGGTTTGTTTTAGGGTTAGTGTTAGGGTTAGGGGAATTAGGGTTAGGGTTAGGGTTAGGGATAGGGTTAGGGTTGGTTTAGGGCTAAGGTTAGGGTTAGGATTAAGTTTAGGGTTAAGGTTTAGGTTTTGGTTAGAGTTAGGTTCAGAGTTGGGGTTGGTTTAGGGTTAGATTAAGGGTTAGGGTTGGGGTTAGGTTTAGGGTTAGGGTTAGGGTTAGGGTTAGGATTAGGGTTTGGTTTAGGTTTAGGTTTTGGGTTAGGATTAGCGTTAGGGTTAGGGTTAGGATTTGGTTTGGGTTAGGGTTAATGTTACGGAAAGGGTAAGGGTTAGGTTTGGGGTTAGGGTTAGATTTAGGGTTACTGTTTGAGGTTGGTTTAGGGATAGGGTTTGGGTTAGTGTTAGGGTTAGGTTTTGGTTTGGGGTAGGGTTAGTGTTAGGGTTAGGGATAGAGTTTAGGTTAGGGTTAGGGTAAGGGTTTAGGTTTGGTTTAGGGTTAGGGTTAGGGTTAGGGTTAGAGTTTGGCTTAGGGTTTAGGTTTGGGTTAGGGTTAGGGTTAGGGTTAGTTTTAGGGCTTGGGTTAGGGTTAGGGTTAGGGTTAGGGCTTGGGTTTAGGTTAGGTTTAAGGTTTGGGTTAGGCTTAGGTTTAGGGCTTGTGTTTGGGTTAGGGTTAGCTTTAGGTTTAGGGTTAGAGTTAGGGTTAGGGTTAGTTTTAGTGCTTGTGTTAGGGTTAGGGTTAGGGTTAGGGATTGGGTGTAGGTTAGGTTTAGGGTTAGGGTTAGGGTTAGGTTTTCGGTTTGGGTTAGGGTTAGGGTTATTGTTTGGTTTAGGGTTAGGGTTAGGGTTTGGTTTGGTTTAGGGTTAATGTTAGGGTTTGTATTAGGGTTAGCGTTAGGGTTAGGTTTAGGGTTAGGTTTAGGGTTAGGGTTAGTTAGGGTTAGGGTTAGGGTTAGGACTAGGGTTAGGGTTAGGGTTAGGGTTAGGGTTAGGGTTAGTTATAGGGCTTGGGTTAGGGTTAGGGTTAGGGTTAGGGCTTGGGTTTAGGTTAGGTTTAGTGTTTGGGTTAGGCTTAGGTTTAGGGTTTGGGTTTGGGTTAGGTTTCGGGTTAGGGTTAGGGTTAGGGTTAGGGTTAGAGTTTGGGTTTGTGTTAGAGTAACGTATAGGGTTAGGGTTTGAGTTAGGTTTAGTATTAGGGTTAGGGTTTGGGTTAGGGTTAGGGTTAGGGTTAGGATTAGGGTTAGGTTTAGGGTTAGGTTTTTGGTTAGGGTTAGTGTTAGGGTTTGCGTTTGAGTTAGGGTTAGGGTTAGGGTTAGGGTTAGGTGTAGGCGATAGGGATAGGGTTAGGGTTAGTGTTTGGGTTAGGGTTAGGGTTAGGTTTAGGTTTAGGGTTAGGGTTTGGTTTGGTTTAGGGTTAGTGCTAGGCTTAGGGGATGGGTTAGGGTTAGGGATTGTTTAGGGTTAGGGTTTTGGTTAGGATTAAGTTTAGGGTTAATGTTTAGGTTTGGGTAAAAGTTAGGTTTAGAGTTGGGGTTTGGTTTACGGTTAGGTTTAGGGTTAGGGTTGGGGTTAGGGTTAGGGTTAGGGTGAGGTTTAAGATTAGGGTTAGGTTTAGGTTTAGGTTTTGGATTAGGGTTAGGTTTAGGGTTAGGTTTAGGGTTTGGTTTGGGTTAGGGTTAATGTTAAGGATAGGATAAGGGTTAGGTTTGGGGTTAGGGTTTGGTTTATGGTTACTGTTAGAGGTTGGTTTAGGGTTAGGGTATGTTTAGGGTTAGGGTTAGGGATTGGTTTGGGGTAGGGTTAGTGTTAGGGTTAGGGTTTAGGTTTGGGTTAGGTTTAAGGTTAGCGTTAGGGTTTGGGTTAGGGTTTGGGTTAGGGATAAGGTTAGGGTTAGGGTTAGGGGTTAGGGTTAGGGTTAGGGTTAGGGTTTGGTTTACGGTTTGGGTTAGGGTTAGGTTTAGTGTTACGGTTAGGGTTTAGGGTAGGGTTATGTTTAGCGTTAGGGTTAGGTTTAGGATTTGTATTAGGGTTACGGTTAGGGTTATGGTTAGGGTTAGGCTTTGCGTTAGGGTCATGGTTAGGTTTAGGGTTAGTGTTTGGGCTTGGGTTAGGTTAGGTTTAGGGTTAGGTTTAGAGTTAGGGTTAGGGTTTGGCTTAGGGTAAGGGTTAGGGTTAGGGCTAGGCGATAGGGATAGGGTTAGGGTTAGGGTTAGGTTTAGGGTTTGGGCTGGGGTTAGGGTTAGTGTTAGGGTTAGTATTAGGGTTAGGTTTAGTGTTAGGATTAGGATTTGGGTTTTGGTTAGGGTTAGGGTTAGGGTTAGGGTAAGGGTTAGGGTTTAGGTTAGTGTTAGGGTTTGGGATACGTTTAGGGGTAGGGTAAGGGTTAGGGTTAGGTTTTGTGTTAGGGTTAGGGTTAGGGTTAGGGTTAGTGTTAGGATTAGGAATTGTGTTAGGTTTAGGGTTAGGGTTACGGTTAGGGTTTCGGTTTGGATTTGGGTTAGGGTTAGGGTTAGTGTTTGGTTTAGGGTTAGGGTTAGGGTTAGGCTTAGGGTTAGGTTTAGGGTAAGTGCTAGGGTTAGGTTTGGATTAGGGTTAGGGTTAGCTTTAGGCTTAGGGTTAGGGTTTGGTTTGGTTTACGGTTAGTGTTAGGGTTAGGGTAAGGGTTAGGATTAGGGTTATGGTTAGGGTTAGGGTTTGGGTTAGGTTTAGCTTTAGGGTTAGGGTTAGGGTTAGGGTTATGGTTAGTTTTAGTGCTTGAGTTAGGTTTAGGGTTAGGGTTAGGGATTGGGTTTAGGTTAGGTTTAGGGTTTGGGTTAGGCTTAGGGTTAAGGTTTGGGTTTGGGTTAGGTTTAGGTATAGGGTTAGGGTTAGGGTTTTGGTTTGTCTTAGAGTAAGGTATCTGGTTAGGGTTTGGGTTAGGTTTAAGGTTAGGGTTACGGTTTGGGTTCGGGTTTGGGTTAGGGTTAAGGTTAGTGTTGGTTAGGGCTTAGGGTTAGGGTTAGGGTTAGGGTTAAGTTTAGTGTTACGGTTAGGGTTTAGGGTAGGGTTAGGTTTAGGGTTAGGGTTACAGTTAGGGTTATGGTTAGGGTTACGGTTTAGGGTTAGGGTTAGGGTTAGGGTTAGGGTTAGGATTTGGGTTAGGGTCAGGGTTAGGGTTAGGTTTAGGGTTTGGGTTAGGGTTATGGTTATGGTTTGGGTTAGGATTAGGGTTAGGGTTTGGGTTAGGTTTAGTGTTAGGGTTTGGGTTTCAGTTAGGGTTAGAGTTAGGGCTTGGGTTTAGGTTAGGTTGAGGGTTTGGGTTAGGCTTACCGTTAGGGTTCGGGTTAGGTTTAGGGTTAGGTGTTAGGGTTAGGGTTAGGTTTAGGGTTAGGGTTAGGGTTAGGGTTAGGGTTAGGATTAGGGTTTGGGTTAGGGTTAGGGTTAGGATTAGTATTAGTGTTACGGTTAGGATTTGGGGTAGGGTTAGGTTTAGGGGTAGGGTTAGGGTTAGGGTTTGTGTTAGGGTTACGGTTAGGGTTGGAGTTAGGTTTAGGGTTTGGGTTAGGGTTAGTGTTAGGGTTTGGGTTAGGGTAAGTGTTAGGGTTAGGGTTTGGATTAGGGTTAGGGTTAGGTTTAGGCTTAGGGTTAGGGTTTGGTTTGGTTTAGGGTTAGTGTGAGGGTTAGGGTAAGGGTTAGGGTTAGGGTTTGGGTTAGGGTTAGGGTTAGGGTTAGGGTTAGGGATTGGGTTAAGGTTAGGTTTAGGGTTTGGGTAGGCTTAGTGTTAGGGTTTGTGTTTGGGTTAGGTTTAGGTTTAGGGTTAGGGTTAGGGTTAGGGATTGGGTTTGGGTTAGAGTAAGGTATAGGGTTTATTGTTTGGGTTAGGTTTAGTGTTAGGGTTAAGGTTAGGGTTAGGGTTAGGTGTTAGGGTTAGGGTAAGGGTTAGGGTTTGGGTTAGGGTTAGTTAGGGTTTGGTTTAGTGTTAGGGTTAGGGTTAGGTTTAGGGTTAAGTTTAGGGTTAGGGTTAGTTAGGGTTAGGGTGAGGGTTAGGTTTAGGGTTAGGGTTAGGGTTAGGGTTAGTTATAGGGCTTCGGTTAGTGTTAGGGTTAGGGTTAGGGCTTGGGTTTAGGTTAGGTTTAGGGTTTGGGTTAGGGTTAGGATTAGGGTTTGGGTAGGGTTAGGGTTAGGATTAGTATTAGTGTTACGGTTAGGATTTGGGGTAGGGTTAGGTTTAGGGTTAGGTTTTGGGTTAGGGTTAGGGTTAGGGTTAGGGTTAGGGTTAGTTAGGGTTAGGTTTAGGTTAGGGTTAGGGTTTGGGTTAGGGTTAAGGTTAGGGTTAGGGTTAGGGGTTAGGGTAAGTGTTAGGGTTTGTGTTAGGGGTAGGGTTAGGGTTAGGGTTAGGGTTTGGGTTACGCTTAGGGTTAGTGTTAGGTTTAAGGTTAGTGTTTGTGCTTGCGTTAGGGTTAGGTTTAGGGTTAGGGTTAGAGTTAGGGTTAGGGTTTGGCTTAGGGTTAGGGTTAGGTTTAGGGCTAGGCGATAGGGATAGGGTTAGGGTTAGGGTTGGGGTTAGTGTCTCGGCTTGAGTTAGGGTTAGTGTTAGGGTTAGGATTAGGGTTAGATTTAGTGTTAGGATTAGGGTTTGGGCTTCGGTTAGGGTTAGGGTTAGGGTTACGGTTAGGGTTTGGGTTAGTGTTAGGGTTAGGTATAGGGTTTAGGTTAGGATTAGGTTTAGGGTTTGGGTTAGGGTTTAGGTTTGGATTAGGGTTAGGGTTAGGCTTAGTTTTAGGGCTTGGGTTAGGGTGAGGGTTAGAGTTAGGGTTTGGGTTTAGGTTAGGTTAAGGTTTTGGGTTAGGCTTAGGGTTAGGGTTCAGGTTAGGGTTAGGGTTAGGGTTAGGTTTTGGGTTACGGTTTGGGTTAGGGTTAAGGTTAGGGTTAGGGTTATGGGTTAGGGTTAGGTTTAGGGTCAGGATTAGTGTTTGGGTTTGGGTTAGGGTTTAGTTTAGGGTTAGGTTTAGGGTGTGGGTTTTGGTTAGGGTTAGGGTTAGTGTTAGGATTAGGGTTTGGGTTAGGGTTAGGGTTAGCGTTAGGGTTTGGGTTAGGTTTAGGGTTAGGGTTAGTGTTTGGGTTAGGGTTAGGATTGAAGTTTGGGTTTGGGTTAGGGTTAGGGTTAGGGTTAGGTTTCGGGTGTGGGTTTGGTTTACGATTAGGCTTAGGGTTAAGGTTTGGTTTGTTTTAGAGTTAGTGTTAGGGTTAGGGGAATTAATGTTAGGGTTAGGGTTAGGGTTAGGGTTAAGGTTTAGGTTTGGGTTAGAGTTAGGTTTAGAGTTGCGGTTTGGTTTAGGGTTAGAATAAGGGTTAGGGTTGGGGTTAGGTTTAGGGTTAGGGTTAGGGTTAGGGTTAGGAATAGGGTTAGGTTTAGGTTTAGGTTTTGGGTTAGGGTTAGGGTTAGGGTTAGGGTTTGGTTTGGGTTAGGGTTAATGTTACGGAAAGGGTAAGGGTTAGGTTTGGGTTTAGGGTTACGTTTAGGGTTACTGTTTGAGGTTGGTTTAGGGTTAGGGTTAGGGTTAGGGTTATGGTTAGGGATTGGTTTGGGGTAGGGTTAGTGTTAGGGTTAGGGATAGAGTTTAGGTTAAGGTTAGGGTTAGGGTTAGAGTTTAGGTTTGGTTTAAGGTTAGTGTTAGGGTTAGGGTTAGAGTTTGGGTTAGGGTTTATGTTTGGGTTAGGGTTAGGGTTAGGGTTAGTTTTAGGGGTTGGGTTAGGGTTAGGGTTAGGGTTAGGGCTTGGGTTTAGGTTAGGTTTTAATTTTTGGGTTAGGCTTAGGTTTAGGGCTTGTGTTTGGGTTAGGGTTAACTTTAGGGTTAGGGTTTGGGTTAGAGTTAGGGTTAGTTTTAGTGCTTGGGTTAGGGTTAGGGTTAGGGTTAGGGATTGGGTGTAGGTTAGGTTTAGTGCTTGGGTTAGGCTTAGGGTTAGTGTTTGGGTTTGGGTTATGTTTAGGTTTAGGGTTAGGGTTAGGGTTAGGGTTAGGGTTAGGGTTTGGGTTTGGGTTAGAGTAAGGTATCGGGTTAGGGTTTGGGTTACGATTAAGGTTAGGGTTAGGGTTTGGGTTAGGGTTTGGGTTAGGGTTAAGGTTAGTGTTAGGGTCAGGGGTTAGGGTTAGGGTTAGGCTTAGGGTTAGGGTTAGGTTTAGTGTTACTGTTAGGATTTGGGGTAGGGTTAGATTTAGGGGTAGGGTTAGGGTTAGGGTTTGTGTTAGGGTTAGGGTTAGGGTTAGTGTTAGGGTTAGGTTTTGGGTTAGGGTTAGAGTTTGGTTTAGGGTTAGTGTTAGGGCTTGGGTTAGGGTTAGGTGTAGTTTTAGGTTTAGAGTTAAGATTAGGGTTTGGCTTAGGGTTAGGCTTAGGGTTAGGGCTAGGCGATAGGGATAGGGTTAGAGTTAAGGTTGGGGTTAGTGTTTGGGCCAGGGTTAGGGTTAGGGTTAGGGTTAGGGTTAGGTTTAGTGTTAGGATTAGGGTTTGGGTTTCGGTTAGGCTTAGGGTTAGGGTTAGGGTTTGCGTTAGTTTTAGGGTTAGGGATAGGGTTTAGGTTAGGTTTAGGGTTAGGGTTTGGGTTAGGATTTATGTTTGGATTTGTTTTAGGTTTAGGGTTCATTTTAGG
>JAJHUQ010000034.1:8025000-8042500 GCA_035773235.1 Eospalax fontanierii
GGGTTCAGGTTAGGGTTAGGGTTAGGGTTAGGGTTGGGGTTAGGTGTTAGGGTTAGGTTTAGGGTCAGGATTAGTGTTTGGGTTTGGGTTAGGGTTTAGCTTTGGGTTAGGTTTAGGGTTCGGGTTAGGTTTAGGGTGTGGGTTTTGGTTAGGGTTAGGGTTAGTGTTAGGATTAGGGTTTGGGTTAGGGTTAGGGTTAGCGTTAGGGTTTGGGTTAGGGTTAGGGTTAGGGTTAGGGTTAGTGTTTGGGTTAGGGTTAGGATTGAAGTTTGGGTTTGGGTTAGGGTTAGGGTTAGGGTTAGGTTTCGGGTGTGGGTTTGGTTTACGATTAGGCTTAGGGTTAAGGTTTGGTTTGTTTTAGAGTTAGTGTTAGGGTTAGGGGAATTAATGTTAGGGTTAGGGTTAGGGTTAAGGTTAAGGTTTAGGTTTGGGTTAGAGTTAGGTTTAGAGTTGGGGTTTGGTTTAGGGTTAGATTAAGGGTTAGGGTTGGGGTTAGGTTTAGGGTTAGGGTTAGGGTTAGGGTTAGGATTAGGGTTAGGTTTAGGTTTAGGTTTTGGGTTAGGGTTAGGGTTAGGGTTAGGGTTTGGTTTGGGTTAGGGTTAATGTTACGGAAAGGGTAAGGGTTAGGTTTGGGTTTAGGGTTAGGGTTAGGGTTACTGTTTGAGGTTGGTTTAGGGTTAGGGTTAGGGTTAGGGTTATGGTTAGGGATTGGTTTGGGGTAGGGTTAGTGTTAGGGTTAGAGATAGAGTTTAGGTTAGGGTTAGGGTTAGGGTTAGAGTTTAGGTTTGGTTTAGGGTTAGTGTTAGGGTTAGGGTTAGAGTTTGGGTTAGGGTTTAGGTTTGGGTTAGGGTTAGGGTTAGGGTTAGTTTTAGGGGTTGGGTTAGGGTTAGGGTTACGGTTAGGGCTTGGGTTTAGGTTAGGTTTAAGGTTTGGGTTAGGCTTAGGTTTAGGGCTTGTGTTTGGGTTAGGGTTAGCTATAGGGTTAGGGTTAGGGTTAGGTTTAGGGTTAGTTTTAGTGCTTGGGTTAGGGTTAGGGTTAGGGTTAGGGATTGGGTGTAGGTTAGGTTTAGTGCTTGGGTTAGGCTTAGGGTTAGTGTTTGGGTTTGGGTTATGTTTAGGTTTAGGTTTAGTGTTAGGGTTAGGGTTAGGGTTAGGGTTAGGGTTTGGGTTTGGGTTAGAGTAAGGTATCGGGTTAGGGTTTGGGTTACGATTAAGGTTAGGGTTAGGGTTTGGCTTAGGGTTTGGGTTAGGGTTAAGGTTAGTGTTAGGGTCAGGGGTTAGGGTTAGTGTTAGGCTTAGAGTTAGGGTTAGGTTTAGTGTTACTGTTAGGATTTGGGGTAGGGTTAGATTTAGGGGTAGGGTTAGGGTGAGGGTTTGTGTTAGGGGTAGGGGTAGGGTTAGTGTTAGGGTTAGGTTTTGGGTTAGGTTTAGGGTTTGGTTTAGGGTTAGTGTTTGGGCTTGGGTTAGGGTTAGGTTTAGTTTTAGGTTTAGAGTTAAGATTAGGGTTTGGCTTAGGGTTAGGCTTAGGGTTAGGGCTAGGCGATAGGGATAGGGTTAGAGTTAAGGTTGGGGTTAGTGTTTGGGCTAGGGTTAGGGTTAGGGTTAGGGTTAGGGTTAGGTTTAGTGTTATTATTAGGGTTTGGTTTTCGGTTAGGGTTAGGGTTAGGGTTAGGGTTTGCGTTAGTTTTAGGGTTAGGGATAGGGTTTAGGTTATGGTTAGGGTTAGGGTTTGGGTTAGGATTTAGGTTTGGATTTGTTTTAGGTTTAGGGTTCATTTTAGGGCTTGCGTTAGGTTTAGGGTTAGAGTTAGGGCTTGGGTTTAGGTTAGGTTGAGGGTTTGGGTTAGGCTTAGGGTTAGGGTTCAGGTTAGGGTTAGGGTTAGGGTTAGGGTTAGGTTTTGGGTTACGGTTTGGGTTAGGGTTAAGGTTAGGGTTAGGGTTATGGGTTAGGGTTAGGTTTAGGGTCAGGATTAGTGTTTGGGTTTGGGTTAGGGTTTAGTTTAGGGTTAGGTTTAGGGTTCGGGTTAGGTTTAGGGTGTGGGTTTTGCTTAGGGTTAGGGTTAGTGTTAGGATTAGGGTTTGGGTTAGGGTTAGGGTTAGCGTTAGGGTTTGAGTTAGGGTTAGGGTTAGGGTTAGTGTTTGGGTTAGGGTTAGGATTGAAGTTTGGGTTTGAGTTAGGGTTAGGGTTAGGGTTAGGTTTCGGGTGTGGGTTTGGTTTACGATTAGGCTTAGGGTTAAGGTTTGGTTTGTTTTAGAGTTAGTGTTAGGGTTAGGGGAATTAATGTTAGGGTTAGGGTTAGGGTTATGGTTAAGGTTTAGGTTTGGGTTAGAGTTAGGTTTAGAGTTGGGGTTTGGTTTAGGGTTAGATTAAGGGTTAGGGTTGGGGTTAGGTTTAGGGTTAGGGTTAGGGTTAGGGTTAGGATTAGGGTTAGGTTTAGGTTTAGGTTTTGGGTTAGGGTTAGGGTTAGGGTTAGGGTTTGGTTTGGGTTAGGGTTAATGTTACGGAAAGGGTAAGGGTTAGGTTTGGGTTTAGGGTTAGGTTTAGGGTTACTGTTTGAGGTTGGTTTAGGGTTAGGGTTAGGGTTAGGGTTATGGTTAGGGATTAGTTTGGGGTAGGGTTAGTGTTAGGGTTAGAGATAGAGTTTAGGTTAGGGTTAGGGGTAGGGTTAGAGTTTAGGTTTGGGTTAGGGTTAGTGTTAGGGTTAGGGTTAGAGTTTGGGTTAGGGTTTAGTTTTGGGTTAGGGTTAGGGTTAGGGTTAGTTTTAGGGGTTGGGTTAGGGTTAGGGTTAGGGTTAGGGCTTGGGTTTAGGTTAGGTTTAAGGTTTGGGTTAGGCTTAGGTTTAGGGCTTGTGTTTGGGTTAGGGTTAGCTTTAGGGTTAGGGTTAGGGTTAGGGTTAGGGTTAGTTTTAGTGCTTGGGTTAGGGTTAGCGTTAGGGTTAGGGATTGGGTGTAGGTTAGGTTTAGTGCTTGGGTTAGCCTTAGGGTTAGTGTTTGGGTTTGGGTTATGTTTAGGTTTAGGTTTAGGGTTAGGGTTAGGGTTAGGGTTAGGGTTAGCGTTAGGGTTTGGGTTTGGGTTAGAGTAAGGTATCGGGTTAGGGTTTGGGTTACGATTAAGGGTAGGGTTAGGGTTTGGGGTAGGGGTAAGGTCACTGTTAGGGTCAGGGGTTAGGGTTAGGGTTAGGCTTAGGGTTAGGGTTAGGTTTAGTGTTACTGTTAGGATTTGGGGTAGGGTTAGATTTAGGGGTAGGGTTAGGGTTTGGGTTTGTGTTAGGGTTAGGGTTAGGGTTAGTGTTAGGGTTAGGTTTTGGGTTAGGGTTATGGTTTAGGTTTGGGTTAGAGTTAGGTTTAGAGTTGCGGTTTGGTTTAGGGTTAGAATAAGGGTTAGGGTTGGGGTTAGGTTTAGGGTTAGGGTTAGGGTTAGGGTTAGGATTAAGGTTAGATTTAGGTTTAGGTTTTGGTTTAGGGTTAGGGTTAGGGTTAGGGTTTGGTTTGGGTTAGGGTTAATGTTACGGAAAGGGTAAGGGTTAGGTTTGGGGTTAGGGTTAGGTTTAGGGTTACTGTTTGAGGTTGGTTTAGGGTTAGGGTTAGGGTTAGGGTTATGGTTAGGGATTGGTTTGGGGTAGGGTTAGTGTTAGGGTTAGGGATAGAGTTTAGGTTAGGGTTAGGGTTAGGGTTAGAGTTTAGGTTTGGTTTAAGGTTAGTGTTAGGGTTAGGGTTAGAGTTTGGGTTAGGGTTTATGTTTGGGTTAGGGTTAGGGTTAGGGTTAGTTTTAGGGGTTCGGTTAGGGTTAGGGTGAGGGTTAGAGTTAGGGTTTGGGTTTAGGTTAGGTTAAGGTTTTGGGTTAGGCTTAGGGTTAGGGTTCAGGTTAGGGTTAGGGTTAGGGTTAGGTTTTGGGTTACGGTTTGGGTTAGGGTTAAGGTTAGGGTTAGGGTTATGGGTTAGGGTTAGGTTTAGGGTCAGGATTAGTGTTTGGGTTTGGGTTAGGGTTTAGTTTAGGGTTAGGTTTAGGGTTCGGGTTAGGTTTAGGGTGTGGGTTTTGGTTAGGGTTAGGGTTAGTGTTAGGATTAGGGTTTGGGTTAGGGTTAGGGTTAGCGTTAGGGTTTGGGTTAGGGTTAGGGTTAGGGTTAGTGTTTGGGTTAGGGTTAGGATTGAAGTTTGGGTTTGGGTTAGGGTTAGGGTTAGGGTTAGGTTTCGGGTGTGGGTTTGGTTTACGATTAGGCTTAGGGTTAAGGTTTGGTTTGTTTTAGAGTTAGTGTTAGGGTTAGGGGAATTAATGTTAGGGTTAGGGTTGGTGTTAGGGTGAAGGTTTAGGTTTGGGTTAGAGTTAGGTTTAGAGTTGCGGTTTGGTTTAGGGTTAGAATAAGGGTTAGGGTTGGGGTTAGGTTTAGGGTTAGGGTTAGGGTTAGGGTTAGGAATAGGGTTAGGTTTAGGTTTAGGTTTTGGGTTAGGGTTAGGGTTAGGGTTAGGGTTTGGTTTGGGTTAGGGTTAATGTTACGGAAAGGGTAAGGGTTAGGTTTGGGTTTAGGGTTACGTTTAGGGTTACTGTTTGAGGTTGGTTTAGGGTTAGGGTTAGGGTTAGGGTTATGGTTAGGGATTGGTTTGGGGTAGGGTTAGTGTTAGGGTTAGGGATAGAGTTTAGGTTAAGGTTAGGGTTAGGGTTAGAGTTTAGGTTTGGTTTAAGGTTAGTGTTAGGGTTAGGGTTAGAGTTTGGGTTAGGGTTTATGTTTGGGTTAGGGTTAGGGTTAGGGTTAGTTTTAGGGGTTGGGTTAGGGTTAGGGTTAGGGTTAGGGCTTGGGTTTAGGTTAGGTTTTAATTTTTGGGTTAGGCTTAGGTTTAGAGCTTGTGTTTGGGTTAGGGTTAACTTTAGGGTTAGGGTTTGGGTTAGAGTTAGGGTTAGTTTTAGTGCTTGGGTTAGGGTTAGGGTTAGGGTTAGGGATTGGGTGTAGGTTAGGTTTAGTGCTTGGGTTAGGCTTAGGGTTAGTGTTTGGGTTTGGGTTATGTTTAGGTTTAGGGTTACGGTTAGGGTTAGGGTTAGGGTTAGGGTTTGGGTTTGGGTTAGAGTAAGGTATCGGGTTAGGGTTTGGGTTACGATTAAGGTTAGGGTTAGGGTTTGGGTTAGGGTTTGGGTTAGGGTTAAGGTTAGTGTTAGGGTCAGGGGTTAGGGTTAGGGTTAGGCTTAGGGTTAGGGTTAGGTTTAGTGTTACTGTTAGGATTTGGGGTAGGGTTAGATTTAGGGGTAGGGTTAGGGTTAGGGTTTGTGTTAGGGTTAGGGTTAGGGTTAGTGTTAGGGTTAGGTTTTGGGTTAGGGTTAGAGTTTGGTTTAGGGTTAGTGTTTGGGCTTGGGTTAGGGTTAGGTGTAGTTTTAGGTTTAGAGTTAAGATTAGGGTTTGGCTTAGGGTTAGGCTTAGGGTTAGGGCTAGGCGATAGGGATAGGGTTAGAGTTAAGGTTGGGGTTAGTGTTTGGGCCAGGGTTAGGGTTAGGGTTAGGGTTAGGGTTAGGTTTAGTGTTAGGATTAGGGTTTGGGTTTCGGTTAGGGTTAGGGTTAGGGTTAGGGTTTGCGTTAGTTTTAGGGTTAGGGATAGGGTTTAGGTTAGGGTTAGGGTTAGGGTTTGGGTTAGGATTTATGTTTGGATTTGTTTTAGGTTTAGGGTTCATTTTAGGGCTTGCGTTAGGTTTAGGGTTAGAGTTAGGGCTTGGGTTTAGGTTAGGTTGAGGGTTTGGGTTAGGCTTAGGGTTAGGGTTCGGGTTAGGGTTAGGGTTAGGGGTTAGGGTTAGTATTAGTGTTTGGGTTTGGGTTAGGGTTAGGTTTAGGGATAGGGGTAGGTTGTGGTTTGACTTAGGGTTATGGTTAGGTTTAGAGTTATTGTTAGGGTTAGTGTTCGGATTAGGGTTAGGGCTAGGCAACAGGAATATTGTTAGGGTTAGGGTTCGGGTTAGTGTTTGGGGTTGGGTTAGGGTTAGTGTTAGGGTTAGGATTAGGGTTAGGTTTAGTGTTAGGATTAGGGTTTGGGTTTCGGTTAGGGTTAGGGTTAGGGTTAGGGTTAGGGTTATGGTTAGGTTTAGGGTGTGGGTTTGGTTTAGTATTAGGCTTAGGGTTAGAGTTAGGGTAAGTGTTAGGGTTAGGGTTAGGTTTAGTATTAGTGTTACGGTTAGGATTTGGGGTAGGGTTAGGTTTAGGGGTAGGGTTAGGGTTAGGGTTTGTGTTAGGGTTACGGTTAGGGTTGGAGTTAGGTTTAGGGTTTGGGTTAGGGTTAGGGTTAGGGTTTGGGTTAGGGTTAGGATTAGGGTTAGGGTTAGGGTTAGTTAGGGTTAGGTTTATGGTTAGGGTTAGGGTTAGGGTTAGGTTTAGGGTTAGGGTTAGTTAGGGTTAGGGTGAGGGTTAGGTTTAGGGTTAGGGTTAGGGTTAGGGTTAGGGTTAGTTAGAGGGCTTGCGTTAGTGTTAGGGTTAGGGTTAGGGCTTGGGTTTAGGTTAGGTTTAGGGTTTGGGTTAGGCTTATGGTTAGGGTTTGGGTTTGGGTTTGGATTAGGTTTAGGGTTAGGGTTTCGGTTTGGGTTAGAGTAAGGTATAGGGTTAGGGTTTGGGTTAAGTTTAGTGTTAGGGTTAGGGTTTGGGTTAGGATTTGGGTTAGGGTTAAGGTTAGGGTTAGGGTTAGGGGTTAGGATTAGGGTTAGGGTTTGGGTTAGGGTTAGGTTTAGGGTTAGGGTTAGGGTTTGGGTTAGGCTTAGGGTTAGGGTTAGTTTTAGGGTTAGTGTTTGGGCTTGCGTTAGGGTTAGGTTTAGGGTTAGGGTTAGAGTTAGGGTTAGGGTTTGGGTTAGGGTTAGGGTTAGGGTTAGGGCTAGGCGATAGGGATAGGGTTAGGGTTAGGGTTGGGGTTAGTGTTTCGGCTTGGGTTAGGGTTAATGTTAGGGTTAGGATTAGGGTTAGGTTTAGTGTTAGGGTTAGGGTTAGGGTTAATTTTAGGGCTTGGGTTAGGGTGAGGGTTAGAATTAGTGCTTGGGTTTAGGTTAGGTTTAGGTTTTGGGTTAGGCTTAGGGTTAGGGTTCGGGTTATGGTTAGGGTTAGCGTTAGGGTTAGGGTTAGGTTTTGGGTTAGGTTTTGGGTTAGGGTTAAGGTTAGGGTTAGGGTTAGGGTTTTGGGTTAGGTTTAGGGTTAGGATTAGTGTTTGGGTTAGGGTTAGGTTTAGGGATAGGGGTAGGTTTTGGTTTGGCTTAGGGTTAGGGTTAGGGTTAGGGTTAGGGTTAGTGTTAGGATTAGGGTTTGGGTTAGGGTTAGGGTTAGGGTTAAGTTTAGTGTTAGGGTTAGTTAGGGTTAGGGTGAGGGTTAGGTTTAGGGTTAGGGTTAGGGTTAGGGTTAGTTATAGGGCTTCGGTTAGTGTTAGGGTTAGGGTTAGGGCTTGGGTTTAGGTTAGGTTTAGGGTTTGGGTTAGGGTTAGGATTAGGGTTTGGGTAGGGTTAGGGTTAGGATTAGTATTAGTGTTACGGTTAGGATTTGGGGTAGGGTTAGGTTTAGGGTTAGGTTTTGGGTTAGGGTTAGGGTTAGGGTTAGGGTTAGGGTTAGTTAGGGTTAGGTTTAGGTTAGGGTTAGGGTTTGGGTTAGGGTTAAGGTTAGGGTTAGGGTTAGGGGTTAGGGTAAGGGTTAGGGTTTGTGTTAGGGGTAGGGTTAGGGTTAGGGTTAGGGTTTGGGTTACGCTTAGGGTTAGTGTTAGGTTTAGGGTTAGTGTTTGTGCTTGCGTTAGGGTTAGGTTTAGGGTTAGGGTTAGAGTTAGGGTTAGGGTTTGGCTTAGGGTTAGGGTTAGGGTTAGGGCTAGGCGATAGGGATAGGGTTAGGGTTAGGGTTGGGGTTAGTGTCTCGGCTTGAGTTAGGGTTAGTGTTAGGGTTAGGATTAGGGTTAGATTTAGTGTTAGGATTAGGGTTTGGGCTTCGGTTAGGGTTAGGGTTAGGTTAGGGTTAGGATTTGGGTTAGTGTTAGGGTTAGGGATAGGGTTTAGGTTAGGATTAGGTTTAGGGTTTGGGTTAGGGTTTAGGTTTGGGTTTGGGTTAGGGTTAGGCTTAGTTTTAGGGCTCGGGTTAGGGTGAAGGTTAGAGTTAGGGCTCGGGTTTAGGTTAGGTTTAGGTTTTGCGTTAGGCTTAGGGTTAGGGTTCAGGTTAGGGTTAGGGTTAGGGTTAGGGTTAGGGTTAGGGTTAGGTGTTAGGGTTAGGTTTAGGGTCAGGATTAGTGTTTGGGTTTGGGTTAGGGTTTAGCTTAGGGTTAGGTTTAGGGTTCGGGTTAGGTTTAGGGTGTGGGTTTTGGTTAGGGTTAGGGTTAGTGTTAGGATTAGGGTTTGGGTTAGGGTTAGGGTTAGCGTTAGGGTTTGGGTTAGGGTGAGGGTTAGGGTTAGTGTTTGGGTTAGGGTTAGGATTGAAGTTTGGTTTTGGGTTAGGGTTAGGGTTAGGGTTAGGTTTCGGGTGTGGGTTTGGTTTACGATTAGGCTTAGGGTTAAGGTTTGGTTTGTTTTAGAGTTAGTGTTAGGGTTAGGGGAATTAATGTTAGGGTTAGGGTTAGGGTTAAGGTTAAGGTTTAGGTTTGGGTTAGAGTTAGGTTTAGAGTTGGGGTTTGGTTTAGGGTTAGATTAAGGGTTAGGGTTGGGGTTAGGTTTAGGGTTAGGGTTAGGGTTAGGGTTAGGATTAGGGTTAGGTTTAGGTTTAGGTTTTGGGTTAGGGTTAGGGTTAGGGTTAGGGTTTGGTTTGGGTTAGGGTTAATGTTACGGAAAGGGTAAGGGTTAGGTTTGGGTTTAGGGTTAGGGTTAGGGTTACTGTTTGAGGTTGGTTTAGGGTTAGGGTTAGGGTTAGGGTTATGGTTAGGGATTGGTTTGGGGTAGGGTTAGTGTTAGGGTTAGAGATAGAGTTTAGGTTAGGGTTAGGGTTAGGGTTAGAGTTTAGGTTTGGTTTAGGGTTAGTGTTAGGGTTAGGGTTAGAGTTTGGGTTAGGGTTTAGGTTTGGGTTAGGGTTAGGGTTAGGGTTAGTTTTAGGGGTTGGGTTAGGGTTAGGGTTAGGGTTAGGGCTTGGGTTTAGGTTAGGTTTAAGGTTTGGGTTAGGCTTAGGTTTAGGGCTTGTGTTTGGGTTAGGGTTAGCTATAGGGTTAGGGTTAGGGTTAGGGTTAGGGTTAGTTTTAGTGCTTGGGTTAGGGTTAGGGTTAGGGTTAGGGATTGGGTGTAGGTTAGGTTTAGTGCTTGGGTTAGGCTTAGGGTTAGTGTTTGGGTTTGGGTTATGTTTAGGTTTAGGTTTAGTGTTAGGGTTAGGGTTAGGGTTAGGGTTAGGGTTTGGGTTTGGGTTAGAGTAAGGTATCGGGTTAGGGTTTGGGTTACGATTAAGGTTAGGGTTAGGGTTTGGCTTAGGGTTTGGGTTAGGGTTAAGGTTAGTGTTAGGGTCAGGGGTTAGGGTTAGTGTTAGGCTTAGAGTTAGGGTTAGGTTTAGTGTTACTGTTAGGATTTGGGGTAGGGTTAGATTTAGGGGTAGGGTTAGGGTGAGGGTTTGTGTTAGGGGTAGGGGTAGGGTTAGTGTTAGGGTTAGGTTTTGGGTTAGGTTTAGGGTTTGGTTTAGGGTTAGTGTTTGGGCTTGGGTTAGGGTTAGGTTTAGTTTTAGGTTTAGAGTTAAGATTAGGGTTTGGCTTAGGGTTAGGCTTAGGGTTAGGGCTAGGCGATAGGGATAGGGTTAGAGTTAAGGTTGGGGTTAGTGTTTGGGCTAGGGTTAGGGTTAGGGTTAGGGTTAGGGTTAGGTTTAGTGTTATTATTAGGGTTTGGTTTTCGGTTAGGGTTAGGGTTAGGGTTAGGGTTTGCGTTAGTTTTAGGGTTAGGGATAGGGTTTAGGTTAGGGTTAGGGTTAGGGTTTGGGTTAGGATTTAGGTTTGGATTTGTTTTAGGTTTAGCGTTCATTTTAGGGCTTGCGTTAGGTTTAGGGTTAGAGTTAGGGCTTGGGTTTAGGTTAGGTTGAGGGTTTGGGTTAGGCTTAGGGTTAGGGTTCAGGTTAGGGTTAGGGTTAGGGTTAGGGTTAGGTTTTGGGTTACGGTTTGGGTTAGGGTTAAGGTTAGGGTTAGGGTTATGGGTTAGGGTTAGGTTTAGGGTCAGGATTAGTGTTTGGGTTTGGGTTAGGGTTTAGTTTAGGGTTAGGTTTAGGGTTCGGGTTAGGTTTAGGGTGTGGGTTTTGCTTAGGGTTAGGGTTAGTGTTAGGATTAGGGTTTGGGTTAGGGTTAGGGTTAGCGTTAGGGTTTGAGTTAGGGTTAGGGTTAGGGTTAGTGTTTGGGTTAGGGTTAGGATTGAAGTTTGGGTTTGAGTTAGGGTTAGGGTTAGGGTTAGGTTTCGGGTGTGGGTTTGGTTTACGATTAGGCTTAGGGTTAAGGTTTGGTTTGTTTTAGAGTTAGTGTTAGGGTTAGGGGAATTAATGTTAGGGTTAGGGTTAGGGTTATGGTTAAGGTTTAGGTTTGGGTTAGAGTTAGGTTTAGAGTTGGGGTTTGGTTTAGGGTTAGATTAAGGGTTAGGGTTGGGGTTAGGTTTAGGGTTAGGTTTAGGGTTAGGGTTAGGATTAGGGTTAGGTTTAGGTTTAGGTTTTGGGTTAGGGTTAGGGTTAGGGTTAGGGTTTGGTTTGGGTTAGGATTAATGTTACGGAAAGGGTAAGGGTTAGGTTTGGGTTTAGGGTTAGGTTTAGGGTTACTGTTTGAGGTTGGTTTAGGGTTAGGGTTAGGGTTAGGGTTATGGTTAGGGATTAGTTTGGGGTAGGGTTAGTGTTAGGGTTAGAGATAGAGTTTAGGTTAGGGTTAGGGTTAGGGTTAGAGTTTAGGTTTGGGTTAGGGTTAGTGTTAGGGTTAGGGTTAGAGTTTGGGTTAGGGTTTAGTTTTGGGTTAGGGTTAGGGTTAGGGTTAGTTTTAGGGGTTGGGTTAGGGTTAGGGTTAGGGTTAGGGCTTGGGTTTAGGTTAGGTTTAAGGTTTGGGTTAGGCTTAGGTTTAGGGCTTGTGTTTGGGTTAGGGTTAGCTTTAGGGTTAGGGTTAGGGTTAGGGTTAGGGTTAGTTTTAGTGCTTGGGTTAGGGTTAGCGTTAGGGTTAGGGATTGGGTGTAGGTTAGGTTTAGTGCTTGGGTTAACCTTAGGGTTAGTGGTTGGGTTTGGGTTATGTTTAGGTTTAGGTTTAGGGTTAGGGTTAGGGTTAGGGTTGGGGTTAGGGTTAGGGTTTGGGTTTGGGTTAGAGTAAGGAATCGGGTTAGGGTTTGGGTTACGATTAAGGTTAGGGTTAGGGTTTGGGTTAGGGTTAAGGTTAGTGTTAGGGTCAGGGGTTAGGGTTAGGGTTAGGCTTAGGGTTAGGGTTAGGTTTAGTGTTACTGTTAGGATTTGGGGTAGGGTTAGATTTAGGGGTAGGGTTAGGGTTTGGGTTTGTGTTAGGGTTAGGGTTAGGGTTAGTGTTAGGGTTAGGTTTTGGGTTAGGGTTATGGTTTAGGTTTGGGTTAGAGTTAGGTTTAGAGTTGCGGTTTGGTTTAGGGTTAGAATAAGGGTTAGGGTTGGGGTTAGGTTTAGGGTTAGGGTTAGGGTTAGGGTTAGGATTAGGGTTAGATTTAGGTTTAGGTTTTGGTTTAGGGTTAGGGTTAGGGTTAGGGTTTGGTTTGGGTTAGGGTTAATGTTACGGAAAGGGTAAGGGTTAGGTTTGGGGTTAGGGTTAGTTTTAGGGTTACTGTTTGAGGTTGGTTTAGGGTTAGGGTTAGGGTTAGGGTTATGGTTAGGGATTGGTTTGGGGTAGGGTTAGTGTTAGGGTTAGGGATAGAGTTTAGGTTAGGGTTAGGGTTAGGGTTAGAGTTTAGGTTTGGTTTAAGGTTAGTGTTAGGGTTAGGGTTAGAGTTTGGGTTAGGGTTTATGTTTGGGTTAGGGTTAGGGTTAGGGTTAGTTTTAGGGGTTCGGTTAGGGTTAGGGTTAGGGTTAGGGTTAGGGCTTGGGTTTAGGTTAGGTTTAAGTTTTGGGTTAGGCTTAGGTTTAGGGCTTGTGTTTGGGTTAGGGTTAACTTTAGGGTTAGGGTTAGGGTTAGAGTTAGGGTTAGTTTTAGTGCTTGGGTTAGGGTTAGGGTTAGGGTTAGGGATTGGGTGTAGGTTAGGTTTAGTGCTTGGGTTAGGCTTAGGGTTAGTGTTTGGGTTTGGGTTATGTTTAGGTTTAGGGTTAGGGTTAGGGTTAGGGTTAGGGTTAGGGTTTGGGTTTGGGCTAGAGTAAGGTATCGGGTTAGGGCTTGGGTTACGATTAAGGTTAGGGTTAGGGTTTGGGTTAGGGTTTGGGTTAGGGTTAAGGTTAGTGTTAGGGTCAGGGGTTAGGCTTAGGGTTAGGCTTAGGGTTAGGGTTAGGTTTAGTGTTACTGTTAGGATTTGGGGTAGGGTTAGATTTAGGGGTAGGGTTAGGGTTAGGGTTTGTGTTAGTGTTAGGTTTTGGGTTAGGGTTAGGGTTTGGTTTAGGGTTAGTGTTTGGGCTTGGGTTAGGGTTAGGTTGAGTTTTAGATTTAGAGTTAAGATTAGGGTTTGGCTTAGGGTTAGGCTTAGGGTTAGGGCTAGGCGATAGGGATAGGGTTAGAGTTAAGGTTCGGGTTAGTGTTTGGGACAGGGTTAGGGTTAGGGTTAGGGTTAGGGTTAGGGTTAGGGTTAGGGTTAGATTTAGTGTTAGGATTAGGGTTTGGGCTTCGGTTAGGGTTAGGGTTAGGTTAGGGTTAGGATTTGGGTTAGTGTTAGGGTTAGGGATAGGGTTTAGGTTAGGATTAGGTTTAGGGTTTGGGTTAGGGTTTACGTTTGGGTTTGGGTTAGGGTTAGGCTTAGTTTTAGGGCTCGGGTTAGGGTGAAGGTTAGAGTTAGGGCTCGGGTTTAGGTTAGGTTTAGGTTTTGCGTTAGGCTTAGGGTTAGGGTTCAGGTTAGGGTTAGGGTTAGGGTTAGGGTTAGGGTTAGGGTTAGGTGTTAGGGTTAGGTTTAGGGTCAGGATTAGTGTTTGGGTTTGGGTTAGGGTTTAGCTTAGGGTTAGGTTTAGGGTTCGGGTTAGGTTTAGGGTGTGGGTTTTGGTTAGGGTTAGGGTTAGTGTTAGGATTAGGGTTTGGGTTAGGGTTAGGGTTAGCGTTAGGGTTTGGGTTAGGGTGAGGGTTAGGGTTAGTGTTTGGGTTAGGGTTAGGATTGAAGTTTGGTTTTGGGTTAGGGTTAGGGTTAGGGTTAGGTTTCGGGTGTGGGTTTGGTTTACGATTAGGCTTAGGGTTAAGGTTTGGTTTGTTTTAGAGTTAGTGTTAGGGTTAGGGGAATTAATGTTAGGGTTAGGGTTAGGGTTAAGGTTAAGGTTTAGGTTTGGGTTAGAGTTAGGTTTAGAGTTGGGGTTTGGTTTAGGGTTAGATTAAGGGTTAGGGTTGGGGTTAGGTTTAGGGTTAGGGTTAGGGTTAGGGTTAGGATTAGGGTTAGGTTTAGGTTTAGGTTTTGGGTTAGAGTTAGGGTTAGGGTTAGGGTTTGGTTTGGGTTAGGGTTAATGTTACGGAAAGGGTAAGGGTTAGGTTTGGGTTTAGGGTTAGGGTTAGGGTTACTGTTTGAGGTTGGTTTAGGGTTAGGGTTAGGGTTAGGGTTATGGTTAGGGATTGGTTTGGGGTAGGGTTAGTGTTAGGGTTAGAGATAGAGTTTAGGTTAGGGTTAGGGTTAGGGTTAGAGTTTAGGTTTGGTTTAGGGTTAGTGTTAGGGTTAGGGTTAGAGTTTGGGTTAGGGTTTAGGTTTGGGTTAGGGTTAGGGTTAGGGTTAGTTTTAGGGGTTGGGTTAGGGTTAGGGTTAGGGTTAGGGCTTGGGTTTAGGTTAGGTTTAAGGTTTGGGTTAGGCTTAGGTTTAGGGCTTGTGTTTGGGTTAGGGTTAGCTATAGGGTTAGGGTTAGGGTTAGGGTTAGGGTTAGTTTTAGTGCTTGGGTTAGGGTTAGGGTTAGGGTTAGGGATTGGGTGTAGGTTAGGTTTAGTGCTTGGGTTAGGCTTAGGGTTAGTGTTTGGGTTTGGGTTATGTTTAGGTTTAGGTTTAGTGTTAGGGTTAGGGTTAGGGTTAGGGTTAGGGTTTGGGTTTGGGTTAGAGTAAGGTATCGGGTTAGGGTTTGGGTTACGATTAAGGTTAGGGTTAGGGTTTGGCTTAGGGTTTGGGTTAGGGTTAAGGTTAGTGTTAGGGTCAGGGGTTAGGGTTAGTGTTAGGCTTAGAGTTAGGGTTAGGTTTAGTGTTACTGTTAGGATTTGGGGTAGGGTTAGATTTAGGGGTAGGGTTAGGGTTAGGGTTTGTGTTAGGGTTAGGGTTAGGGTTAGTGTTAGGGTTAGGTTTTGGGTTAGGTTTAGGGTTTGGTTTAGGGTTAGTGTTTGGGCTTGGGTTAGGGTTAGGTTTAGTTTTAGGTTTAGAGTTAAGATTAGGGTTTGGCTTAGGGTTAGGCTTAGGGTTAGGGCTAGGCGATAGGGATAGGGTTAGAGTTAAGGTTGGGGTTAGTGTTTGGGCTAGGGTTAGGGTTAGGGTTAGGGTTAGGGTTAGGTTTAGTGTTATTATTAGGGTTTGGTTTTCGGTTAGGGTTAGGGTTAGGGTTAGGGTTTGCGTTAGTTTTAGGGTTAGGGATAGGGTTTAGGTTAGGGTTAGGGTTAGGGTTTGGGTTAGGATTTAGGTTTGGATTTGCTTTAGGTTTAGCGCTCATTTTAGGGCTTGCGTTAGGTTTAGGGTTAGAGTTAGGGCTTGGGTTTAGGTTAGGTTGAGGGTTTGGGTTAGGCTTAGGGTTAGGGTTCAGGTTAGGGTTAGGGTTAGGGTTAGGGTTAGGTTTTGGGTTACGGTTTGGGTTAGGGTTAAGGTTAGGGTTAGGGTTATGGGTTAGGGTTAGGTTTAGGGTCAGGATTAGTGTTTGGGTTTGGGTTAGGGTTTAGTTTAGGGTTAGGTTTAGGGTTCGGGTTAGGTTTAGGGTGTGGGTTTTGCTTAGGGTTAGGGTTAGTGTTAGGATTAGGGTTTGGGTTAGGGTTAGGGTTAGCGTTAGGGTTTGAGTTAGGGTTAGGGTTAGGGTTAGTGTTTGGGTTAGGGTTAGGATTGAAGTTTGGGTTTGAGTTAGGGTTAGGGTTAGGGTTAGGTTTCGGGTGTGGGTTTGGTTTACGATTAGGCTTAGGGTTAAGGTTTGGTTTGTTTTAGAGTTAGTGTTAGGGTTAGGGGAATTAATGTTAGGGTTAGGGTTAGGGTTATGGTTAAGGTTTAGGTTTGGGTTAGAGTTAGGTTTAGAGTTGGGGTTTGGTTTAGGGTTAGATTAAGGGTTAGGGTTGGGGTTAGGTTTAGGGTTAGGTTTAGGGTTAGGGTTAGGATTAGGGTTAGGTTTAGGTTTAGGTTTTGGGTTAGGGTTAGGGTTAGGGTTAGGGTTTGGTTTGGGTTAGGGTTAATGTTACGGAAAGGGTAAGGGTTAGGTTTGGGTTTAGGGTTAGGTTTAGGGTTACTGGTTGAGGTTGGTGTAGGGTTAGGGTTAGGGTGAGGGTTATGGTTAGGGATTAGTTTGGGGTAGGGTTAGTGTTAGGGTTAGAGATAGAGTTTAGGTTAGGGTAAGGGTTAGGGTTAGAGTTTAGGTTTGGGTTAGGGTTAGTGTTAGGGTTAGGGTTAGAGTTTGGGTTAGGGTTTAGTTTTGGGTTAGGGTTAGGGTTAGGGTTAGTTTTAGGGGTTGGGTTAGGGTTAGGGTTAGGGTTAGGGCTTGGGTTTAGGTTAGGTTTAAGGTTTGGGTTAGGCTTAGGTTTAGGGCTTGTGTTTGGGTTAGGGTTAGCTTTAGGGTTAGGGTTAGGGTTAGGGTTAGGGTTAGTTTTAGTGCTTGGGTTAGGGTTAGCGTTAGGGTTAGGGATTGGGTGTAGGTTAGGTTTAGTGCTTGGGTTAACCTTAGGGTTAGTGTTTGGGTTTGGGTTATGTTTAGGTTTTGGTTTAGGGTTAGGGTTACGGGTAGGGGTAGGGTTAGGGTTAGGGTTTGGGTTTGGGTTAGAGTAAGGTATCGGGTTAGGGTTTGGGTTACGATTAAGGTTAGGGTTAGGGTTTGGGTTAGGGTTAAGGTTAGTGTTAGGGTCAGGGGTTAGGGTTAGGGTTAGGCTTAGGGTTAGGGTTAGGTTTAGTGTTACTGTTAGGATTTGGGGTAGGGTTAGATTTAGGGGTAGGGTTAGGGTTTGGGTTTGTGTTAGGGTTAGGGTTAGGGTTAGTGTTAGGGTTAGGTTTTGGGTTAGGGTTATGGTTTAGGTTTGGGTTAGAGTTAGGTTTAGAGTAGCGGTTTGGTTTAGGGTTAGAATAAGGGTTAGGGTTGGGGTTAGGTTTAGGGTTAGGGTTAGGGTTAGGGTTAGGATTAGGGTTAGATTTAGGTTTAGGTTTTGGTTTAGGGTTAGGGTTAGGGTTAGGGTTTGGTTTGGGTTAGGGTTAATGTTACGGAAAGGGTAAGGGTTAGGTTTGGGGTTAGGGTTAGTTTTAGGGTTACTGTTTGAGGTTGGTTTAGGGTTAGGGTTAGGGTTAGGGTTATGGTTAGGGATTGGTTTGGGGTAGGGTTAGTGTTAGGGTTAGGGATAGAGTTTAGGTTAGGGTTAGGGTTAGGGTTAGAGTTTAGGTTTGGTTTAAGGTTAGTGTTAGGGTTAGGGTTAGAGTTTGGGTTAGGGTTTATGTTTGGGTTAGGGTTAGGGTTAGGGTTAGTTTTAGGGGTTCGGTTAGGGTTAGGGTTAGGGTTAGGGTTAGGGCTTGGGTTTAGGTTAGGTTTAAGTTTTGGGTTAGGCTTAGGTTTAGGGCTTGTGTTGGGGTGAGGGTTAGCTTTAGGGTTAGGGTTAGGGTTAGAGTTAGGGTTAGTTTTAGTGCTTGGGTTAGGGTTAGGGTTAGGGTTAGGGATTGGGTGTAGGTTAGGTTTAGTGCTTGGGTTAGGCTTAGGGTTAGTGTTTGGGTTTGGGTTATGTTTAGGTTTAGGGTTAGGGTTAGGGTTAGGGTTAGGGTTAGGGTTTGGGTTTGGGTTAGAGTAAGGTATCGGGTTAGGGTTTGGGTTACGATTAAGGTTAGGGTTAGGGTTTGGGTTAGGGTTTGGGTTAGGGTTAAGGTTAGTGTTAGGGTCAGGGGTTAGGCTTAGGGTTAGGCTTAGGGTTAGGGTTAGGTTTAGTGTTACTGTTAGGATTTGGGGTAGGGTTAGATTTAGGGGTAGGGTTAGGGTTAGGGTTTGTGTTAGTGTTAGGTTTTGGGTTAGGGTTAGGGTTTGGTTTAGGGTTAGTGTTTGGGCTTGGGTTAGGGTTAGGTTGAGTTTTAGATTTAGAGTTAAGATTAGGGTTTGGCTTAGGGTTAGGCTTAGGGTTAGGGCTAGGCGATAGGGATAGGGTTAGAGTTAAGGTTGGGGTTAGTGTTTGGGACAGGGTTAGGGTTAGGGTTAGGGTTAGGGTTAGGGTTAGGGTTAGGTTTAGTGTTAGGATTAGGGTTTGGGTTTCGGTTAGGGTTAGGGTTAGGGTTAGGGTTTGCGTTAGTTTTAGGGTTAGGGATAGGGTTTAGGTTAGGGTTA
>JAJHUQ010000034.1:8045000-8055000 GCA_035773235.1 Eospalax fontanierii
GTTAGGGTTAGGGTTAGGATTAGTATTAGTGTTACGGTTAGGATTTGGGGTAGGGTTAGGTTTAGGGTTAGGGTTAGGGTTAGGGTTTGTGTTAGGGTTACGGTTAGGGTTGGAGTTAGGTTTAGGGTTTGGGTTATGGTTAGGGTTAGGGTTAGGGTTAGGGTTTGGGTTTGGGTTAGAGTAAGGAATAGGGTTAGGGTTTGGGTTAGGTTTAGTGTTAGGGTTAGGTTTTGGGTTAGAGTTTGGGTTAGGGTTAAGGTTAGGGTTAGGGTTAGGTGTTAGGGTTAGGGTTTGGGTTAGGGTTAGGGTTAGGGTTAGGGTTTGTGTTAGGGTTAGGGTTAGGGTTAGTATTACTGTTACGGTTAGGATTTGGGGTAGGGTTAGGTTTAGGGGTCTGGTTAGGGTTAGAGTTTGTGTTAGGGTTACGGTTAGGGTTAGAGTTAGGTTTAGGGTTTGGGTTAGTGTTAGGGTTAGGGTTAGGTTTAGGGTTAGGGTTAGGGTTAGGGTTAGTTAGGGTTAGGTTTAGGGTTAGGGTTAGGTTTAGGGTTAGGCTTAGGTTAGGGTTATGGTTAGTTAGGGTTAGGGTGAGGGTTAGGTTTAGTGTTAGGGTTAGCTTTAGGGTTAGGGTTAGGGTTAGTTATAGGGCTTGGGTTAGGGTTAGGGTTAGGGTTAGGGCTTGGGTTTAGGTTAGGTTTAGGGTTTGGGTTAGGCTTAGGGTTAGGGTTTGTGTTTGGGTTAGCGTTAGGGTTTGGGTTAGGGTTAGGGTTAGCGTTAGGTTTTGGGTTAGGGTTAGGATTGAAGTTTGGGTTTGGGTTAGGGTTAGGGTTAGGGTTAGGTTTCGGGTGTGGGTTTGGTTTACGATTAGGCTTAGGGTTAAGGTTTGGTTTGTTTTAGTGTTAGTGTTAGGGTTATGGGAATTAGGGTTAGGGTTAGGGTTAGGGATAGGGTTAGGGGTGGTTTAGGGCTAAGGTTAGGGTTAGGATTAAGGTTAGGGTTAAGGTTTAGGTTTGGGTTAGAGTTAGGTTTAGAGTTGGGGTTTGGTTTAGGGTTAGGTTAAGGCTTAGGGTTGGGGTTAGGTTTAGGGTTAGGGTTAGGGTTAGGGTTAGGATTAGGGTTAGGTTTAGGTTTAAGTTTTGGGTTAGGGTTAGGGTTAGGGTTAGGGTTAGGGTTTGTTTGGGTTATGGTTACTGTTACGGATAGGGTAAGGGTTAGGTTTGGGGTTAGGGTTAGGTTTAGGGTTACTGTTAAAGGTTGGTTTAGGGTTAGGATCAGGGTTAGGGTTAGGGATTGGGTTTAGGTTAGGTTTAGGGTTTGGGTAGGCTTAGGGTTAGGTTTTGTGTTTGGGTTAGGTTTAGGTTTAGGGTTAGGGTTAGGGTTAGGGTTATGTTTAGGTTTTGGGTTTGGGTTAGAGTAACGTATAGGGTTTATTGTTTGGGTTAGGTTTAGTGTTAGGGTTAGGGTTTGGGTTAGGGTTTGGGTTAGGGTTAAGGTTAGGGTTAGGGTTAGGTTTTAGGGTTAGGGTTAGGGTTTGGGTTAGGGTTACGGTTAGGCTTAGGGTTAGGGTTAGGGTTTGGGTTTGGGTTAGAGTAAGGTATAGGGTTAGGGTTTGGGTTAGGTTTAGTGTTAGTGTTAGGGTTACGGTTAGTTAGGGTTAGGGTGAGGGTTAGGTTTAGGGTTAGGGTTAGGGTGAGGATTAGTTATAGGGCTTGGGTTAGGGTTAGGGTTAGGGTTAGGGCTTGGGTTTAGGTTAGGTTTAGGGTTTGGGTTAGGCTTAGGGTTAGGGTTTGGGTTTGGGTTAGGTTTATGTTTAGGGTTAGGGTTAGGGTTAGGGTTTGGGTTTGGGTTAGAGTAAGGTATAGGGTAAGGGTTTGAGTTAGGTTTAGTCTTAGGGTTAGGGTTTGGGTTAGGGTTAAGGTTAGGGTTAGGGTTAGGGGTTAGGGTTAGGGTTAGGGTTTTGGTTAGGGTTAAGTTTAGGGTTAGGGTTAGGGTTTGGGTAAGGGTTAGGGTTAGGGTTAGGTTTACGGTTAGTGTTTGGGCTTGGGTTAGGGTTAGGTTTAGGGTTAGGGTTAGAGTTAGGGTTAGGGTTTGGCTTACGGTTAGGGTTAGGGTTATTGCTAGGCGATAGGGATAGGGTTAGGGTTAGGGTTGGGGTTAGTGTTTGGGCTAGGGTTAGGGTTAGGGTTAGAGTTAGGGTTAGAGTTTGGCTTAGGGTTAGGTTTAGGGTAATTGCTAGGCGATAGGGATAAGGTTAGGGTTAGGGTTGGGGTTAGTGTTTCGGTTTGGGTTAGGGTTAGTGTTAGGGTTAGGTTTAGGGTTAGGTTTAGTGTTAGGATTAGGGTTTGGGTTTCGTTTAGGGTTAGGGTTAGGGTTAGGGTTAGTGTTATGGTTAGGGATAGGGTTTAGGTTCGGGTTAGGGTTAGGGTTTGGGTTAGGGTTTAGGTTTGGGTTAGGGTTAGGGTTAGGGTTAGTGTTAGGGCTTGGGTTAGGGTGAGGGTTAGAGTCAGGGCTTGGGTTTAGGTTCGGTTTAGGTTTTGGGTTAGGCTTAGGGTTAGGGTTCGGGTTAGGGTTTGGGTTAGGGTTAGGGTTAGGTTTTGGGTTAGGGTTTGAGTTAGGGTTAAGGTTAGGGATAGGGTTAGGGTTTAGGGTTAGGTTTAGGGTTAGGATTAGTGTTTGGGTTGGGGTTAGGTTTAGGTTTAGGGATAGGGGTAGGTTTTGGTTTGGCTTAGGGTTAGGGTTAGGGTTAGGGTTAGGGTTAGTGTTAGGATTAGGGTTTGGGTTAGGGTTAGGGTTAGTGTTAGGGTTTGGGTTAGGGTTAGGGTTAGGGTTCGGGTTTGGGTTAGGGTTAGGATTGAAGTTTGGGTTTGGGTTAGGGTTAGGGTTAGGTTTCGGGTGTGGGTTTGGTTTACGATTAGGCTTAGGGTTAAGCTTTGGTTTGTTTTAGGGTTAGTGTTAGGGTTAGGGAAAATTAGGGTTAGGGTTAGGGTTAGGGATAGGGTTAGGGTTGGTTTAGGGCTAAGGTTAGGGTTAGGATTAAGTTTAGGGTTAAGGTTTAGGTTTTGGTTAGAGTTAGGTTCAGAGTTGGGGTTTGGTTTAGGGTTAGATTAAGGGTTAGGGTTGGGGTTAAGTTTAGGGTTAGGGTTAGGGTTAGGGTTAGGAGTAGGGTTTGGTTTAGGTTTAGGTTTTGGGTTAGGGTTAGCGTTAGGGTTAGGGTTAGGGTTTGGTTTGGGTTAGGGTTAATGTTACGGAAAGGGTAAGGGTTAGGTTTGGGGTTAGGGTTAGATTTAGGGTTACTGTTTGAGGTTGGTTTAGGGATAGGGTTTGGGTTAGGGTTAGGGTTAGGGATTGGTTTGGGGTAGGGTTAGTGTTAGGGTTAGGGATAGAGTTTAGGTTAGGGTTAGGGTTAGGGTTTAGGTTTGGTTTAGGGTTAGGGTTAGGGTTAGGGTTAGAGTTTGGCTTAGGGTTTAGGTTTGGGTTAGGGTTAGGGTTAGGGTTAGTTTTAGGGCTTGGGTTAGGGTTAGGGTTAGGGTTAGGGCTTGGGTTTAGGTTAGGTTTAAGGTTTGGGTTAGGCTTAGGTTTAGGGCTTGTGTTTGGGTTAGGGTTAGCTTTAGGGTTAGGGTTAGAGTTAGGGTTAGGGTTAGTTTTAGTGCTTGTGTTAGGGTTAGGGTTAGGGTTAGGGATTCGGTGTAGGTTAGGTTTAGTGTTAGGGTTAGGGTTAGGTTTTCGGTTTGGGTTAGGGTTAGGGTTAGGGTTATTGTTTGGTTTAGGGTTAGGGTTCGGGTTGGTTTGGTTTAGGGTTAATGTTAGGGTTTGTATTAGGGTTAGCGTTAGGGTTAGGTTTAGAGTTAGGTTTAGGGTTAGGGTTAGTTAGGGTTAGGGTTAGGGTTAGGGTTAGGGTTAGTGTTAGGGTTAGTTATAGGGCTTGGGTTAGGGTTAGGGTTAGGGTTAGGGCTTGGGTTTAGGTTAGGTTTAGTGTTTGGGTTAGGCTTAGGTTTAGGGTTTGGGTTTGGGTTAGGTTTCGGGTTAGGGTTAGGGGTAGGGTTAGGGTTAGAGTTTGGGTTTGGGTTAGAGTAAGGTATAGGGTTAGGTTTTGGGTTAGATTTAGTATTAGGGTTAGGGTTTGGGTTAGGGTTAGGGTTAGGGTTAGGATTAGGGTTAGGTTTAGGGTTAGGGTTAGGGTTAGGGTTTGCGTTTGAGTTAGGGATAGGGTTAGGGTTAGGTTTAGGTGTAGGCGATAGGGATAGGGTTAGGGTTAGTGTTTGGGTTAGGGTCAGGGTTAGGTTTAGGTTTAGGGTTAGGGTTTGGTTTGGTTTAGGGTTAGTGCTAGGCTTAGGGGAAGGGTTAGGGTTAGGGATTGTTTAGGGTTAGGGTTTTGGTTAGGATTAAGTTTAGGGTTAATGTTTAGGTTTGGGTAAATGTTAGGTTTAGAGTTGGGGTTTGGTTTACGGTTAGGTTTAGGGTTAGGGTTGGGGTTAGGGTTAGGGTTAGGGTGAGGTTTAAGATTAGGGTTAGGTTTAGGTTTAGGTTTTGGATTAGGGTTAGGTTTCAGGTTAGGGTTAGGGTTTGGTTTGGGTTAGGGTTAATGTTAAGGATAGGATAAGGGTTAGGTTTGGGGTTAGGGTTTGGTTTATGGTTACTGTTAGAGGTTGGTTTAGGGTTAGGGTATGTTTAGGGTTAGGGTTAGGGATTGGTTTGGGGTAGGGTTAGTGTTAGGGTTAGGGATAGAGTTTCGGTTATGGTTACGGTTAGGGTTAGGGTTAGGGTTTAGGTTTGGGTTAGGTTTAAGGTTAGGGTTAGGGTTTGGGTTAGGGTTTGGATTAGGGATAAGGTTAGGGTTAGGGTTAGGGGTTAGGGTTAGGGTTAGGGTTAGGGTTTGGGTTACGGTTTGGGTTAGGGTTAGGTTTAGTGTTACGGTTAGGGTTTAGGGTAGGGTTAGGTTTAACGTTAGGGTTAGGTTTGGATTTGTATTAGGGTTACGGTTAGGGTTATGGTTAGGGTTAGGCTTTGCGTTAGGGTCATGGTTAGGTTTAGGGTTAGTGTTTGGGCTTGGGTTAGGTTAGGTTTAGGGTTAGGTTTAGAGTTAGGGTTAGGGTTTGGCTTAGGGTAAGGGTTAGGGTTAGGGCTAGGCGATAGGGATAGGGTTAGGGTTAGGGTTAGGTTTAGGGTTTGGGCTGGGGTTAGGGTTAGTTTTAGGGTTAGTATTAGGGGTAGGTTTAGTGTTAGGATTAGGATTTGGGTTTTGGTTAGGGTTAGGGTTAGGGTTAGGTTAAGGGTTAGGGTTTAGGTTAGTGTTAGGGTTTGGGATACGTTTAGGGGTAGGGTAAGGGTTAGGGTTAGGTTTTGTGTTAGGGTTAGGGTTAGGGTTAGGGTTAGTGTTAGGATTAGGAATTGTGTTAGGTTTAGGGTTAGGGTTACGGTTAGGGTTTCGGTTTGGATTTGGGTTAGGGTTAGGGTTAGTGTTTGGTTTAGGGTTAGGGTTAGGGTTAGGCTTAGGGTTAGAGTTAGGGTAAGTGCTAGGGTTAGGTTTGGATTAGGGTTAGGGTTAGCTTTAGGCTTAGGGTTAGGGTTTGGTTTGGTTTACGGTTAGTGTTAGGGTTAGGGAAAGGGTTAGGGTTAGGGTTATGGTTAGGGTTAGGGTTTGGGTTAGGTTTAGCTTTAGGGTTAGGGTTAGGGTTAGGGTTATGGTTAGTTTTAGTGCTTGGGTTAGGGTTAGGGTTAGGGTTAGGGATTGGGTTTAGGTTAGGTTTAGGGTTTGGTTTAGGCTTAGGGTTAAGGTTTGGGTTTGGGTTAGGTTTAGGTATAGGGTTAGGGTTAGGGTTTGGGTTTGGGTTAGAGTAAGGTATCTGGTTAGGGTTTGGGTTAGGTTTAAGGTTAGGGTTACGGTTTGGGTTCGGGTTTGGGTTAGGTTTAAGGTTAGTGTTGGTTAGGGCTTAGGGTTAGGGTTAGGGTTAGGGTTAAGTTTAGTGTTACGGTTAGGGTTTAGGGTAGGGTTAGGTTTAGGGTTAGGGTTACAGTTAGGGTTATGGTTAGGGTTACGGTTTAGGGTTAGGGTTAGGGTTAGGGTTAGGGTTAGGATTTGGGTTAGGGTCAGGGTTAGGGTTAGGTTTAGGGTTTGGGTTAGGGTTATGGTTATGGTTTGGGTTAGGATTAGGGTTAGGGTTTGGGTTAGGTTTAGTGTTAGGGTTTGGGTTTCAGTTAGGGTTAGAGTTAGGGCTTGGGTTTAGGTTAGGTTGAGGGTTTGGGTTAGGCTTACCGTTAGGGTTCGGGTTAGGTTTAGGGTTAGGTGTTAGGGTTAGGGTTAGGTTTAGGGTTAGTGTTAGGGTTAGGGTTAAGGTTAGGGTTAGGATTAGGATTAGGGTTTGGGTTAGGGTTAGGGTTAGGATTAGTATTAGTGTTACAGTTAGGATTTGGGGTAGGGTTAGGTTTAGGGGTAGGGTTAGGGTTAGGGTTTGTATTAGGGTTACGGTTAGGGTTGGAGTTAGGTTTAGGGTTTGGGTTAGGGTTAGGGTTAGGGTTTGGGTTAGGGTAAGTGTTAGGGTTAGGGTTTGGATTAGGGTTAGGGTTAGGTTTAGGCTTAGGGTTAGGGTTTGGTTTGGTTTAGGGTTAGTGTGAGGGTTAGGGTAAGGGTTAGGGTTAGGGTTAGGGTTAGGGTTAGGGTTAGGGTTAGGGTTAGGGATTGGGTTAAGGTTAGGTTTAGGGTTTGGGTAGGCTTAGTGTTAGGGTTTGTGTTTGGGTTAGGTTTAGGTTTAGGGTTAGGGTTAGGGTTAGGGTTTGGGTTTGGGTTAGAGTAAGGTATAGGGTTTATTGATTGGGTTAGGTTTAGTGTTAGGGTTAAGGTTAGGGTTAGGGTTAGGTGTTATTGTTAGGGTAAGGGTTAGAGTTTGGGTTAGGGTTAGTTAGGGTTTGGTTTAGGGTTAGGGTTAGGGTTAGGGTTAGGGTTAAGTTTAGGGTTAGGGTTAGTTAGGGTTAGGGTGAGGGTTAGGTTTAGGGTTAGGGTTAGGGTTAGGGTTAGTTATAGGGCTTCGGTTAGTGTTAGGGTTAGGGTTAGGGCTTGGGTTTAGGTTAGGTTTAGGGTTTGGGTTAGGGTTAGGATTAGAGTTTGGGTAGGGTTAGGGTTAGGATTAGTATTAGTGTTACGGTTAGGATTTGGGGTAGGGTTAGGTTTAGGGTTAGGTTATGGGTTAGGGTTAGGTTTAGGGTTAGGGTTAGGGTTAGTTAGGGTTAGGTTTAGGTTAGGGTTAGGGTTTGGGTTAGGGTTAAGGTTAGGGTTAGGGTTAGGGGTTAGGGTAAGGGTTAGGGTTTGTGTTAGGGGTAGGGTTAGGGTTAGGGTTAGGGTTTGGGTTACGCTTAGGGTTAGTGTTAGGTTTAGGGTTAGTGTTTGTGCTTGCGTTAGGGTTAGGTTTAGGGTTAGGGTTAGAGTTAGGGTTAGGGTTTGGCTTAGGGTTAGGGTTAGGGTTAGGGCTAGGCGATAGGGATAGGGTTAGGGTTAGGGTTGGGGTTAGTGTCTCGGCTTGAGTTAGGGTTAGTGTTAGGGTTAGGATTAGGGTTAGATTTAGTGTTAGGATTAGGGTTTGGGCTTCGGTTAGGGTTAGGGTTAGGGTTAGGGTTTGGGTTAGTGTTAGGGTTAGGGATAGGGTTTAGGTTAGGATTAGGTTTAGGGTTTGGGTTAGGGTTTAGGTTTGGATTAGGGTTAGGGTTAGGCTTAGTTTTAGGGCTTGGGTTAGGGTGAGGGTTAGAGTTAGGGCTTGGGTTTAGGTTAGGTTTAGGTTTTGGGTTAGGCTTAGGGTTAGGGTTCAGGTTAGGGTTAGGGTTAGGGTTAGGGTTAGGTTTTGGGTTACGGTTTGGGTTAGGGTTAAGGTTATGGTTAGTGTTATTGGTTAGGGTTAGGTTTAGGGTCAGGATTAGTGTTTGGGTTTGGGTTAGGGTTTAGTTTAGGGTTAGGTTTAGGGTTCGGGTTAGGTTTAGGGTGTGGGTTTTGGTTAGGGTTAGGGTTAGTGTTAGGATTAGGGTTTGGGTTAGGGTTAGGGTTAGCGTTAGGGTTTGGGTTAGGGTTAGGGTTAGGGTTAGTGTTTGGCTTAGGGTTAGGATTGAAGTTTGGGTTTGGGTTAGGGTTAGGGTTAGGGTTAGGTTTCGGGTGTGGGTTTGGTTTACGATTAGGCTTAGGGTTAAGGTTTGGTTTGTTTTAGAGTTAGTGTTAGGGTTAGGGGAATTAATGTTAGGGTTAGGGTTAGTGTTATAGTTAAGGTTTAGGTTTGGGTTAGAGTTTGGTTTAGAGTTGCGGTTTGGTTTAGGGTTAGAATAAGGGTTAGGGTTGGGGTTAGGTTTAGGGTTAGGGTTAGGGTTAGGGTTAGGATTAGGGTTAGGTTTAGGTTTAGGTTTTGGGTTAGGGTTAGGGTTAGGGTTAGGGTTAGGGTTTGGTTTGGGTTAGGGTTAATGTTACGGAAAGGGTAAGGGTTAGGTTTGGGGTTAGGGTTAGGTTTAGGGTTACTGTTTGAGGTTGGTTTAGGGTTAGGGTTAGGGTTAGGGTTATGGTTAGGGATTGGTTTGGGGTAGGGTTAGTGTTAGGGTTAGGGATAGAGTTTAGGTTAGGGTTAGGTTTAGGGTTAGAGTTTAGGTTTGGTTTAACGTTAGTGTTAGGGTTAGGGTTAGAGTTTGTGTTAGGGTTTATGTTTGGGTTAGGGTTAGGGTTAGGGTAAGTTTTAGGGGTTGGGTTAGGGTTAGGGTTAGGGTTAGGGCTTGGGTTTATGTTAGGTTCAAGTTTTGGGTTAGGCTTAGGTTTAGGGCTTGTGTTTGGGTTAGGGTTAACTTTAGGGTTAGGGTTAGGGTTAGAGTTAGGGTTAGTTTTAGTGCTTGGGTTAGGGTTAGGGTTAGTTTTAGGGATTGGGTGTAGGTTAGGTTTAGTGCTTGGGTTAGGCTTAGGGTTAGTGTTTGGGTTTGGGTTATGTTTAGGTTTAGGGTTAGGGTTAGGGTTAGGGTTAGGGTTAGGGTTTGGGTTTGGGTTAGAGTAAGGTATCGGGTTAGGGTTTGGGTTACGATTAAGGTTAGGGTTAGGGTTTGGGTTAGGGTTAAGGTTAGTGTTAGGGTCAGGGGTTAGGGTTAGGGTTAGGCTTAGGGTTAGGGTTAGGTTTAGTGTTACTGTTAGGATTTGGGGTAGGGTTAGATTTAGGGGTAGGGTTAGGGTTAGGGTTTGTGTTAGGGTTAGGGTTAGGGTTAGTGTTAGGGTTAGGTTTTGGGTTAGGGTTAGGGTTTGGTTTAGGGTTAGTGTTTGGGCTTGGGTTAGGGTTAGGTTTAGTTTTAGGTTTAGAGTTAAGATTAGGGTTTGGCTTAGGGTTAGGCTTAGGGTTAGGGCTAGGCGATAGGGATAGGGTTAGAGTTAAAGTTGGGGTTAGTGTTTGGGCCAGGGTTAGGGTTAGGCTTAGGTTTAGGGTTAGGTTTAGTGTTAGGATTAGGGTTTGGGTTTCGATTAGGGTTAGGGTTAGGGTTAGGGTTTGCGTTAGTTTTAGGGTTAGGGATAGGGTTTAGGTTAGGGTTAGGGTTAGGGTTTGGGTTAGGATTTAGGTTTGGATTTGTTTTAGGTTTAGGGTTCATTTTAGGGCTTGCGTTAGGTTTAGGGTTAGAGTTAGGGCTTGGGTTTAGGTTAGGTTGAGGGTTTGGGTTAGGCTTAGGGTTAGGGTTCGGGTTAGGGTTAGGGTTAGGGGTTAGGGTTAGTATTAGTGTTTGGGTTTGGGTTAGGGTTAGGTTTAGGGATAGGGGTAGGTTGTGGTTTGACTTAGGGTTATGGTTAGGTTTAGAGTTAGTGTTAGGGTTAGTGTTCGGATTAGGGTTAGGGCTAGGCAACAGGAATATTGTTAGGGTTGGGGTTCGGGTTAGTGTTTGGGCTTGGGTTAGGGTTAGTGTTAGGGTTAGGATTAGGGATAGGTTTAGTGTTAGGATTAGGGTTTGGGTTTCGGTTAGGGTTAGGGTTAGGGTTAGGGTTATGGTTAGGTTTAGGGTGTGGGTTTGG
>JAJHUQ010000034.1:8065000-8080000 GCA_035773235.1 Eospalax fontanierii
TAGGCGATAGGGATAGGGTTAGGGTTAGGGTTGGGGTTAGTGTCTCGGCTTGAGTTAGGGTTAGTGTTAGGGTTAGGATTAGGGTTAGATTTAGTGTTAGGATTAGGGTTTGGGCTTCGGTTAGGGTTAGGGTTAGGTTAGGGTTAGGATTTGGGTTAGTGTTAGGGTTAGGGATAGGGTTTAGGTTAGGATTAGGTTTAGGGTTTGGGTTAGGGTTTAGGTTTGGGTTTGGGTTAGGGTTAGGCTTAGTTTTAGGGCTCGGGTTAGGGTGAAGGTTAGAGTTAGGGCTTGGGTTTAGGTTAGGTTTAGGTTTTGCGTTAGGCTTAGGGTTAGGGTTCAGGTTAGGGTTAGGGTTAGGGTTAGGGTTAGGGTTAGGGTTAGGTGTTAGGGTTAGGTTTAGGGTCAGGATTAGTGTTTGGGTTTGGGTTAGGGTTTAGTTTAGGGTTAGGTTTAGGGTTCGGGTTAGGTTTAGGGTGTGGGTTTTGGTTAGGGTTAGGGTTAGTGTTAGGATTAGGGTTTGGGTTAGGGTTAGGGTTAGCGTTAGGGTTTGGGTTAGGGTTAGGGTTAGGGTTAGTGTTTGGGTTAGGGTTAGGATTGAAGTTTGGGTTTGGGTTAGGGTTAGGGTTAGGGTTAGGTTTCGGGTGTGGGTTTGGTTTACGATTAGGCTTAGGGTTAAGGTTTGGTTTGGTTTAGAGTTAGTGTTAGGGTTAGGGGAATTAATGTTAGGGTTAGGGTTAGGGTTAGGGTTAAGGTTTAGGTTTGGGTTAGAGTTAGGTTTAGAGTTGGGGTTTGGTTTAGGGTTAGATTAAGGGTTAGGGTTGGGGTTAGGTTTAGGGTTAGGGTTAGGGTTAGGGTTAGGATTAGGGTTAGGTTTAGGTTTAGGTTTTGGGTTAGGGTTAGGGTTAGGGTTAGGGTTTGGTTTGGGTTAGGGTTAATGTTACGGAAAGGGTAAGGGTTAGGTTTGGGTTTGGGGTTAGGGTTAGGGTTACTGTTTGAGGTTGGTTTAGGGTTAGGGTTAGGGTTAGGGTTATGGTTAGGGATTGGTTTGGGGTAGGGTTAGTTTTAGGGTTAGAGATAGAGTTTAGGTTAGGGTTAGAGTTTAGGTTTGGTTTAGGGTTAGTGTTAGGGTTAGGGTTAGAGTTTGGGTTAGGGTTTAGGTTTGGGTTAGGGTTAGGGTTAGGGTTAGTTTTAGGGGTTGGGTTAGGGTTAGGGTTAGGCTTAGGGCTTGGGTTTAGGTTAGGTTTAAGGTTTGGGTTAGGCTTAGGTTTAGGGCTTGTGTTTGGGTTAGGGTTAGCTTTAGGGTTAGGGTTAGGGTTAGGGTTAGGGTTTGGTTTGGGTTAGGGTTAATGTTACGGAAAGGGTAAGGGTTAGGTTTGGGTTTAGGGTTAGGGTTAGGGTTACTGTTTGAGGTTGGTTTAGGGTTAGGGTTAGGGTTAGGGTTATGGTTAGGGATTGGTTTGGGGTAGGGTTAGTGTTAGGGTTAGAGATAGAGTTTAGGTTAGGGTTAGAGTTTAGGTTTGGTTTAGGGTTAGTGTTAGGGTTAGGGTTAGAGTTTGGGTTAGGGTTTAGGTTTGGGTTAGGGTTAGGGTTAGGGTTAGTTTTAGGGGTTGGGTTAGGGTTAGGGTTAGGGTTAGGGCTTGGGTTTAGGTTAGGTTTAAGGTTTGGGTTAGGCTTAGGTTTAGGGCTTGTGTTTGGGTTAGGGTTAGCTTTAGGGTTAGGGTTAGGGTTAGGGTTAGGGTTAGTTTTAGTGCTTGGGTTAGGGTTAGGGTTAGGGTTAGGGATTGGGTGTAGGTTAGGTTTAGTGCTTGGGTTAGGCTTAGGGTTAGTGTTTGGGTTTGGGTTATGTTTAGGTTTAGGTTTAGGGTTAGGGTTAGGGTTAGGGTTAGGGTTAGGGTTTGGGTTTGGGTTAGAGTAAGGTATCGGGTTAGGGTTTGGGTTACGATTAAGGTTAGGGTTAGGGTTTGGCTTAGGGTTTGGGTTAGGGTTAAGGTTAGTGTTAGGGTCAGGGGTTAGGGTTAGGGTTAGGCTTAGGGTTAGGGTTAGGTGTAGTGTTACTGTTAGGATTTGGGGTAGGGTTAGATTTAGGGGTAGGGTTAGGGTTAGGGTTTGTGTTAGGGTTAGGGTTAGGGTTAGTGTTAGGGTTAGGTTTTGGGTTAGGGTTAGGGTTTGGTTTAGGGTTAGTGTTTGGGCTTGGGTTAGGGTTAGGTTTAGTTTTAGGTTTAGAGTTAAGATTAGGGTTTGGCTTAGGGTTAGGCTTAGGGTTAGGGCTAGGCGATAGGGATAGGGTTAGAGTTAAGGTTGGGGTTAGTGTTTGGGCTAGGGTTAGGGTTAGGGTTAGGGTTAGGGTTAGGTTTAGTGTTATTATTAGGGTTTGGTTTTCGGTTAGGGTTAGGGTTAGGGTTAGGGTTTGCGTTAGTTTTAGGGTTAGGGATAGGGTTTAGGTTAGGGTTAGGGTTAGGGTTTGAGTTAGGATTTAGGTTTGGATTTGTTTTAGGTTTAGGGTTCATTTTAGGGCTTGCGTTAGGTTTAGGGTTAGGGTTAGGGCTTGGGTTTAGGTTAGGTTGAGGTTTTGGGTTAGGCTTAGGGTTAGGGTTCAGGTTAGGGTTAGGGTTAGGGTTAGGGTTAGGTTTTGGGTTACGGTTTGGGTTAGGGTTAAGGTTAGGGTTAGGGTTATGGGTTAGGGTTAGGTTTAGGGTCAGGATTAGTGTTTGGGTTTGGGTTAGGGTTTAGTTTAGGGTTAGGTTTAGGGTTCGGGTTAGGTTTAGGGTGTGGGTTTTGGTTAGGGTTAGGGTTAGTGTTAGGATTAGGGTTTGGGTTAGGGTTAGGGTTAGCGTTAGGGTTTGGGTTAGGGTTAGGGTTAGGGTTAGTGTTTGGGTTAGGGTTAGGATTGAAGTTTGGGTTTGTGTTAGGGTTAGGGTTAGGGTTAGGTTTCGGGTGTGGGTTTGGTTTACGATTAGGCTTAGGGTTAAGGTTTGGTTTGTTTTAGAGTTAGTGTTAGGGTTAGGGGAATTAATGTTAGGGTTAGGGTTAGGGTTATGGTTAAGGTTTAGGTTTGGGTTAGAGTTAGGTTTAGAGTTGGGGTTTGGTTTAGGGTTAGATTAAGGGTTAGGGTTGGGGTTAGGTTTAGGGTTAGGGTTAGGGTTAGGGTTAGGATTAGGGTTAGGTTTAGGTTTAGGTTTTGGGTTAGGGTTAGGGTTAGGTTTAGGGTTTGGTTTGGGTTAGGGTTAATGTTACGGAAAGGGTAAGGGTTAGGTTTGGGTTTAGGGTTAGGTTTAGGGTTACTGTTTGAGGTTGGTTTAGGGTTAGGGTTAGGGTTAGGGTTATGGTTAGGGATTAGTTTGGGGTAGGGTTAGTGTTAGGGTTAGAGATAGAGTTTAGGTTAGGGTTAGGGTTAGGGTTAGAGTTTAGGTTTGGGTTAGGGTTAGTGTTAGGGTTAGGGTTAGAGTTTGGGTTAGGGTTTAGTTTTGGGTTAGGGTTAGGGTTAGGGTTAGTTTTAGGGGTTGGGTTAGGGTTAGGGTTAGGGTTAGGGCTTGGGTTTAGGTTAGGTTTAAGGTTTGGGTTAGGCTTAGGTTTAGGGCTTGTGTTTGGGTTAGGGTTAGCTTTAGGGTTAGGGTTAGGGTTAGGGTTAGGGTTAGTTTTAGTGCTTGGGTTAGGGTTAGGGTTAGGGTTAGGGATTGGGTGTAGGTTAGGTTTAGTGCTTGGGTTAGGCTTAGGGTTAGTGTTTGGGTTTGGGTTATGTTTAGGTTTAGGTTTAGGGTTAGGGTTAGGGTTAGGGTTAGGGTTAGGGTTTGGGTTTGGGTTAGAGTAAGGTATCGGGTTAGGGTTTGGGTTACGATTAAGGTTAGGGTTAGGGTTTGGGTTAGGGTTAAGGTTAGTGTTAGGGTCAGGGGTTAGGGTTAGGGTTAGGCTTAGGGTTAGGGTTAGGTTTAGTGTTACTGTTAGGATTTGGGGTAGGGTTAGAATTAGGGGTAGGGTTAGGGTTAGGGTTTGTGTTAGGGTTAGGGTTAGGGTTAGTGTTAGGGTTAGGTTTTGGGTTAGGGTTAGGGTTTAGGTTTGGGTTAGAGTTAGGTTTAGAGTTGCGGTTTGGTTTAGGGTTAGAATAAGGGTTAGGGTTGGGGTTAGGTTTAGGGTTAGGGTTAGGGTTAGGGTTAGGGTTAGGTTTAGGTTTAGGTTTTGGGTTAGGGTTAGGGTTAGGGTTAGGGTTTGGTTTGGGTTAGGGTTAATGTTACGGAAAGGGTAAGGGTTAGGTTTGGGGTTAGGGTTAGGTTTAGGGTTACTCTTTGAGGTTGGTTTAGGGTTAGGGTTTGGGTTAGGGTTTGGGTTAGGGTTAAGGTTAGTGTTAGGGTCAGGGGTTAGGGTTAGGGTTAGGCTTAGGGTTAGGGTTAGGTTTAGTGTTACTGTTAGGATTTGGGGTAGGGTTAGGGTTAGGGTTTGTGTTACGGTTAGGGTTAGGGTTAGTGTTAGGGTTAGGTTTTGGGTTAGGGTTAGGGTTTGGTTTAGGGTTAGTGTTTGGGCTTGGGTTAGGGTTAGGTTTAGTTTTAGGTTTAGAGTTAAGATTAGGGTTTGGCTTAGGGTTAGGCTTAGGGTTAGGGCTAGGCGATAGGGATAGGGTTAGAGTTAAGGTTGGGGTTAATGTTTGGGCCAGGGTTAGGGTTAGGGTTAGGGTTAGGGTTAGGGTTAGGTTTAGTGTTAGTATTAGGGTTTGGGTTTCGGTTAGGGTTAGGGTTAGGGTTAGGGTTTGCGTTAGTTTTAGGGTTAGGGATAGGGTTTAGGTTAGGGTTCGGGTTAGGTTTTGGGTTAGGATTTAGGTTTGGATTTGTTTTAGGTTTAGGGTTCATTTTAGGGCTTGCGTTAGGTTTAGGGTTAGAGTTAGGGCTTGGGTTTAGGTTAGGTTGAGGGTTTGGGGTAGGCTTAGGGTTGGGGTTGGGGTTAGGGTTAGGGTTAGGGGTTAGGGTTAGTATTAGTGTTTGGGCTTGGGTTAGGGTTAGGTTTAGGGATAGGGGTTGGTTGTGGTTTGACATAGGGTTATGGTTAGGTTTAGAGTTAGTGTTAGGGTTAGTGTTCGGATTAGGGTTAGGGCTAGGCAACAGGAATATTGTTAGGGTTAGGGTTCGGGTTAGTGTTTGGGCTTGGGTTAGGGTTAGGGTTAGGGTTAGTGTTTGGGTTAGGGTTAGGATTGAAGTTTGGGTTTGAGTTAGGGTTAGGGTTAGGGTTAGGTTTCGGGTGTGGGTTTGGTTTACGATTAGACTTAGGGTTAAGGTTTGGTTTGTTTTAGAGTTAGTGTTAGGGTTAAGGGAATTAATGTTAGGGTTAGGGTTAGGGTTATGGGTAAGGTTTAGGTTTGGGTTAGAGTTAGGTTTAGAGTTGGGGTTTGGTTTAGGGTTAGATTAAGGGTTAGGGTTGGGGTTAGGTTTAGGGTTAGGGTTAGGGTTAGGGTTAGGATTAGGGTTAGGTTTAGGTTTAGGTTTTGGGTTAGGGTTAGGTTTAGGGTTAGGGTTTGGTTTGGGTTAGGGTTAATGTTACGGAAAGGGTAAGGGTTAGGTTTGGGTTTAGGGTTAGGTTTAGGGTTACTGTTTGAGGTTGGTTTAGGGTTAGGGTTAGGGTTAGGGTTATGGTTAGGGATTAGTTTGGGGTCGGGTTAGTGTTAGGGTTAGAGATAGAGTTTAGGTTAGGGTTAGGGTTAGGGTTAGAGTTTAGGTTTGGGTTAGGGTTAGTGTTAGGGTTAGGGTTAGAGTTTGGGTTAGGGTTTAGTTTTGGGTTAGCGTTAGGGTTAGGGTTAGTTTTAGGGGTTGGGTTAGGGTTAGGGTTAGGGTTAGGGCTTGGTTTAGGTTAGGTTTAAGGTTTGGGTTAGGCTTAGGTTTAGGGCTTGTGTTTGGGTTAGGGTTAGCTTTAGGGTTAGGGTTAGGGTTAGGGTTAGGGTTAGTTTTAGTGCTTGGGTTAGGGTTAGGGTTTGGGTTAGGGATTGGGTGTAGGTTAGGTTTAGTGCTTGGGTTAGGCTTAGGGTTAGTGTTTGGGTTTGGGTTATGTTTAGGTTTAGGTTTAGGGTTAGGGTTAGGGTTAGGGTTAGGGTTAGGGTTAGGGTTTGGGTTTGGGTTAGAGTAAGGTATCGGGTTAGGGTTTGGGTTACGATTAAGGTTAGGGTTAGGGTTTGGGTTAGGGTTAAGGTTAGTGTTAGGATCAGGGGTTAGGGTTAGGGTTAGGCTTAGGGTTAGGGTTAGGTTTAGTGTTACTGTTAGGATTTGGGGTAGGGTTAGATTTAGGGGTAGGGTTAGGGTTAGGGTTTGTGTTAGGGTTAGGGTTAGTGATAGGGTTAGGTTTTGGGTTAGGGTTAGGGTTTAGGTTTGGGTTAGAGTTAGGTTTAGAGTTGCGGTTTGGTTTAGGGTTAGAATAAGTGTTAGGGTTGGGGTTAGGTTTAGGGTTAGGGTTAGGATTAGGGTTAGGTTTAGGTTTAGGTTTTGGGTTAGGGTTAGGGTTAGGGTTAGGGTTTGGTTTGGGTTAGGGTTAATGTTACGGAAAGGGTAAGGGTTAGGTTTGGGGTTAGGGTTAGGTTTAGGGTTACTGTTTGAGGTTGGTTTAGGGTTAGGGTTAGGGTTAGGGTTATGGTTAGGGATTGGTTTGGGGTAGGGTTAGTGTTAGGGTTAGGGATAGAGTTTAGGTTAGGGTTAGGGTTAGGGTTAGAGTTTAGGTTTGGTTTAGGATTAGTGTTAGGGTTAGGGTTAGAGTTTGGGTTAGGGTTTAGGTTTGGGTTAGGGTTAGGGTTAGGGTTAGTTTTAGGGGTTGGGTTAGGGTTAGGGTTAGGGTTAGGGCTTGGGTTTAGGTTAGGTTTAAGGTTTGGGTTAGGCTTAGGTTTAGGGCTTGTGTTTGGGTTAGGGTTAGCTTTAGGGTTAGGGTTAGGATTAGGGTTAGGGTTAGTTTTAGTGCTTGGGTTAGGGTTAGGGTTAGGGTTAGGGATTGGGTGTAGGTTAGGTTTAGTGCTTGGGTTAGGCTTAGGGTTAGTGTTTGGGTTTGGGTTATGTTTAGGTTTAGGTTTAGGGTTAGGGTTAGGGTTAGGGTTAGGGTTAGGGTTTGGGTTTGGGTTAGAGTAAGGTATCGGGTTATGGTTTGGGTTAAAATTAAGGTTAGGGTTAGGGTTTGGCTTAGGGTTTGGGTTAGGGTTAAGGTTAGTGTTAGGGTCAGGGGTTAGGGTTAGGGTTAGGCTTAGGGTTAGGGTTAGGTTTAGTGTTACTGTTAGGATTTGGGGTAGGGTTAGATTTAGGGGTAGGGTTAGAGTTAGGGTTTGTGTTAGGGTTAGGGTTAGGGTTAGTGTTAGGGTTAGGTTTTGGGTTAGGGTTAGGGTTTGGTTTAGGGTTAGTGTTTGGGCTTGGGTTAGGGTTAGGTTTAGTTTTAGGTTTAGAGTTAAGATTAGGGTTTGGCTTAGGGTTAGGCTTAGGGTTAGTGCTAGGCGATAGGGATAGGGTTAGAGTTAAGGTTGGGGTTAGTGTTTGGGCCAGGGTTAGTGTTAGGTTTAGGGTTAGGGTTAGGTTTAGTGTTAGGATTAGGGTTAGAGTTAGGGTAAGTGTTAGGGTTAGGGTTAGGTTTAGTATTAGTGTTACGGTTAGGATTTGGGGTAGGGTTAGGTTTAGGGGTAGGGTTAGGGTTAGGGTTTGTGTTAGGGTTACGGTTAGGGTTGGAGTTAGGTTTAGGGTTTGGGTTAGGGTTAGGGTTAGGGTTTGGGTTAGGTTTAGGGTTTGGGTTAGGGTTAGGGTTAGGGTTTGGGTTAGGGTTAGGGTTAGGGTTAGGGTTAGGTTTAGGGTTAGGGTTAATTAGGGTTAGGGTGAGGGTTAGGTTTAGGGTTAGGGTTAGGGTTAGGGTTAGTTAGAGGGCTTGCGTTAGTGTTAGGGTTAGGGTTAGGGCTTGGGTTTAGGTTAGGTTTAGGGTTTGGGTTAGGCTTATGGTTAGGGTTTGGGTTTGGGTTTGGATTAGGTTTAGGGTTAGGGTTAGGGTTAGTGTTTCGTTTTGGGTTAGAGTAAGGTATAGGGTTAGGGTTTGGGTTAAGTTTAGTGTTAGGGTTAGGGTTTGGGTTAGGGTTTGGGTTAGGGTTAAGGTTAGGGTTAGGGTTAGGGGTTAGGATTAGGGTTAGGGTTTGGGTTAGGGTTAGGTTTAGGGTTAGGGTTAGGGTTAGGGTTTGGGTTAGGCTTAGGGTTAGGGTTAGTTTTAGGGTTAGTGTTTGGGCTTGCGTTAGGGTTAGGTTTAGGGTTAGGGTTAGAGTTAGGGTTAAGGTTTGGGTTAGGGTTAGGGTTAGGTTAGGGCTAGGCGATAGGGATAGGGTTAGGGTTAGGGTTGGGGTTAGTGTTTCGGCTTGGGTTAGGGTTAATGTTAGGGTTAGGATTAGGGTTAGGTTTAGTGTTAGTGTTAGGGTTAGGGTTAATTTTAGGTCGTGGGTTAGGGTGAGGGTTAGAGTTAGGGCTTGGGTTTAGGTTAGGTTTAGGTTTTGGGTTAGGCTTAGGGTTACGGTTCGGGTTAGGGTTAGGGTTAGCGTTAGGGTTAGGGTTAGGTTTTGGGTTAGGGTTAAGGTTAGGGTTAGGGTTAGGGGTTTGGGTTAGGTTTAGGGTTAGGATTAGTGTTTGGGTTTGGGTTAGGGTTAGGTTTAGGGATAGGGGTAGGTTTTGGTTTGGCTTAGGGTTAGGGTTAGGGTTAGGGTTAGGGTTAGTGTTAGGATTAGGGTTTGGGTTAGGGTTAGGGTTAGGGTTAGGGTTAGGGTTAAGTTTAGTGTTAGGGTTAGTTAGGGTTAGGGTGAGGGTTAGGTTTAGGGTTAGGGTTAGGGTTAGGGTTAGTTATAGGGCTTCGGTTAGTGTTAGGGTTAGGGTTAGGGCTTGGGTTTAGGTTAGGTTTAGGGTTTGGGTTAGGGTTAGGTTTAGAGTTTGGGTAGGGTTAGGGTTAGGATTAGTATTAGTGTTACGGTTAGGATTTGGGGTAGGGTTAGGTTTAGGGTTAGGTTTTGGGTTAGGGTTAGGTTTAGGGTTAGGGTTAGGGTTAGTTAGGGTTAGGTTTAGGTTAGGGTTAGGGTTTGGGTTAGGGTTAAGGTTAGGGTTAGGGTTAGGGGTTAGGGTAAGGGTTAGGGTTTGTGTTAGGGGTAGGGTTAGGGTTAGGGTTAGGGTTTGGGTTACGCTTAGGGTTAGTGTTAGGTTTAGGGTTAGTGTTTGTGCTTGCGTTAGGGTTAGGTTTAGGGTTAGGGTTAGAGTTAGGGTTAGGGTTTGGCTTAGGGTTAGGGTTAGGGTTAGGGCTAGGCGATAGGGATAGGGTTAGGGTTAGGGTTGGGGTTAGTGTCTCGGCTTGAGTTAGGGTTAGTGTTAGGGTTAGGATTAGGGTTAGATTTAGTGTTAGGATTACGGTTTGGGCTTCGGTTAGGGGTAGGGTTAGGGTTAGGGTTTGGATTTGGGTTAGTGTTAGGATTAGGGATAGGGTTTAGGTTAGGATTAGGTTTAGGGTGTGGGTTAGGGTTTAGTTGTGGGGTAGGGTTAGGGTTAGGCTTAGTTTTAGGGCTTGGGTTAGGGTGAAGGTTAGAGTTAGGGCTTGGGTTTAGGTTAGGTTTAGGTTTTGGGTTAGGCTTAGGGTTAGGGTTCAGGTTAGGGTTAGGGTTAGGGTTAGGGTTAGGTTTTGGGTTACGGTTTGGGTTAGGGTTAAGGTTAGGGTTAGGGTTAGGGGTTAGGGTTAGGTTTAGGGTCAGGATTAGTGTTTGGGTTTGGGTTAGGGTTTAGTTTAGGGTTAGGTTTAGGGTTCGGGTTAGGTTTAGGGTGTGGGTTTTGGTTAGGGTTAGGGTTAGTGTTAGGATTAGGGTTTGGGTTAGGGTTAGGGTTAGCGTTAGGGTTTGGGTTAGGGTTAGGGTGAGGGTTATTGTTTGGGTTAGGGTTAGGATTGAAGTTTGTTTTGGGTTAGGGTTAGGGTTAGGGTTAGGTTTCGGGTGTGGGTTTGGTTTACGATTAGGCTTAGGGTTAAGGTTTGGTTTGTTTTAGAGTTAGTGTTAGGGTTAGGGGAATTAATGTTAGGGTTAGGGTTAGGGTTAGGGTTAAGGTTTAGGTTTGGGTTAGAGTTAGGTTTAGAGTTGGGGTTTGGTTTAGGGTTAGATTAAGGGTTAGGGTTGGGGTTAGGTTTAGGGTTAGGGTTAGGGTTAGGGTTAGGATTAGGGTTAGGTTTAGGTTTAGGTTTTGGGTTAGGTTTAGGGTTAGGGTTAGGGTTTGGTTTGGGTTAGGGTTAAAGTTACGGAAAGGGTAAGGGTTAGGTTTGGGGTTAGGGTTAGGTTTAGGGTTACTGTTTGAGGTTGGTTTAGGGTTAGGGTTAGGGTTAGGGTTATGGTTAGGGATTGGTTTGGGGTAGGGTTAGTGTTAGGGTTAGAGATAGAGTTTAGGTTAGGGTTAGGGTTAGGGTTAGAGTTTAGGTTTGGTTTAGGGTTAGTGTTAGGGTTAGGGTTAGAGTTTGGGTTAGGGTTTAGGTTTGGGTTAGGGTTAGGGTTAGGGTTAGTTTTAGGGGTTGGGTTAGGGTTAGGGTTAGGGTTAGGGCTTGGGTTTAGGTTAGGTTTAAGGTTTGGGTTAGGCTTAGGTTTAGGGCTTGTGTTAGGGTTAGGGTTAGCTTTAGGGTTAGGGTTAGGGTTAGGGTTAGGGTTAGTTTTAGTGCTTGGGTTAGGGTTAGGGTTAGGGTTAGGGATTGGGTGTAGGTTAGGTTTAGTGCTTGGGTTAGGCTTAGGGTTAGTGTTTGGGTTTGGGTTATGTTTAGGTTTAGGTTTAGGGTTAGGGTTAGGGTTAGGGTTAGGGTTAGGGTTTGGGTTTGGGTTAGAGTAAGGTATCGGGTTAGGGTTTGGGTTACGATTAAGGTTAGGGTTAGGGTTTGGCTTAGGGTTTGGGTTAGGGTTAAGGTTAGTGTTAGGGTCAGGGGTTAGGGTTAGGGTTAGGCTTAGGGTTAGGGTTAGGTTTAGTGTTACTGTTAGGATTTGGGGTAGGGTTAGATTTAGGGGTAGGGTTAGGGTTAGGGTTTGTGTTAGGGTTAGGGTTAGGGTTAGTGTTAGGGTTAGGTTTTGGGTTAGGGTTAGGGTTTGGTTTAGGGTTAGTGTTTGGGCTTGGGTTAGGGTTAGGTTTAGTTTTAGGTTTAGAGTTAAGATTAGGGTTTGGCTTAGGGTTAGGCTTAGGGTTAGTGCTAGGCGATAGGGAAAGGGTTAGAGTTAAGGTTGGGGTTAGTGTTTGGGCCAGGGTTAGGGTTAGGGTTAGGGTTAGGGTTAGGTTTAGTGTTAGGATTAGGGTTAGAGTTAGGGTAAGTGTTAGGGTTAGGGTTAGGTTTAGTATTAGTGTTAGGGTTAGGATTTGGGATAGGGTTAGGTTTAGGGGTAGGGTTAGGGTTAGGGTTTGTGTTAGGGTTACGGTTAGGGTTGGAGTTAGGTTTAGGTTTTGGGTTAGGGTTAGGGTTAGGGTTTGGGTTAGGGTTAGGGTTAGGGTTAGGGTTAGGGTTAGTTAGGGTTAGGATTATGGTTAGGGTTAGGGTTAGGGTTAGGTTTAGGGTTAGGGTTAATTAGGGTTAGGGTGAGGATTAGGTTTAGGGTTAGGGTTAGGGTTAGGGTTAGGGTTAGTTAGAGGGCTTGCGTTAGTGTTAGGGTTAGGGTTAGGGCTTGGGTTTAGGTTAGGTTTAGGGTTTGGGTTAGGCTTATGGTTAGGGTTTGGGTTTGGGTTTGGGTTAGGTTTAGGGTTAGGGTTAGGTTTAGTGTTTCGTTTTGGGTTAGAGTAAGGTACAGGGTTAGGGTTTGGGTGAAGTTTAGTGTTAGGGTTAGTGTTTGGGTTGGGGTTTGGGTTAGGGTAAAGGTAAGGGTTAGGGTTAGGGGTTAGGATTAGGGTTAGGGTTTGGGTTAGGGTTAGGTTTAGGGTTAGGGTTAGGGTTTGGGTTAGGCTTAGGGTTAGGGTTAGTTTTAGGGTTAGTGTTTGGGCTTGCGTTAGGGTTAGGTTTAGGGTTAGGGTTAGAGTTAGGGTTAAGGTTTGGGTTAGGGTTAGGGTTAGGTTAGGGCTAGGCGATAGGGATAGGGTTAGGGTTAGGGTTGGGGTTAGTGTTTCGGCTTGGGTTAGGTTTAATGTTAGGGTTAGGATTAGTGTTAGGTTTAGTGTTAGTGTTAGGGTTAGGGTTAATTTTAGGTCTTGGGTTAGGGTGAGGGTTAGAGTTAGGGCTTGGGTTTAGGTTAGGTTTAGGTTTTGGGTTAGGCTTAGGGTTACGGTTCGGGTTAGGGTTAGGGTTAGCGTTAGGGTTAGGGTTAGGTTTTGGGTTAGGGTTAAGGTTAGGGTTAGGGTTAGGGGTTTGGGTTAGGTTTAGGGTTAGGATTAGTGTTTGGGTTTGGGTTAGGGTTAGGTTTAGGGATAGGGGTAGGTTTTGGTTTGGCTTAGGGTTAGGGTTAGGGTTAGGGTTAGGGTTAGGGTTAGTGTTAGGATTAGGGTTTGGGTTAGGGTTAGGGTTAGGGTTAGGGTTAGGGTTAAGTTTAGTGTTAGGGTTAGTTAGGGTTAGGGTGAGGGTTAGGTTTAGGGTTAGGGTTAGGGTTAGGGTTAGTTATAGGGCTTCGGTTAGTGTTAGGGTTAGGGTTAGGGCTTGGCTTTAGGTTAGGTTTAGGGTTTGGGTTAGGGTTAGGTTTAGAGTTTGGGTAGGGTTAGGGTTAGGATTAGTATTAGTGTTACGGTTAGGATTTGGGGTAGGGTTAGGTTTAGGGTTAGGTTTTGGGTTAGGGTTAGGGTTAGGGTTAGGGTTAGTTAGGGTTAGATTTAGGTTAGGGTTAGGGTAAGGGTTAGGGTTTGTGTTAGGGGTAGGGTTAGGGTTAGGGTTAGGGTTTGGGTTACGCTTAGGGTTAGTGTTAGGTTTAGGGTTAGTGTTTGTGCTTGCGTTAGGGTTAGGTTTAGGGTTAGGGTTAGAGTTAGGGTTAGGGTTTGGCTTAGGGTTAGGGTTAGGGTTAGGGCTAGGCGATAGGGATAGGGTTAGGATTAGGGTTGAGGTTAGTGGCTCGGCTTGAGTTAGGGTTAGTGTTAGGGTTAGGATTAGGGTTAGATTTAGTGTTAGGATTAGGGTTTGGGCTTCGGTTAGGGTTAGGGTTAGGGTTAGGGTTTGGATTTGGGTTAGTGTTAGGATTAGGGATAGGGTTTAGGTTAGGATTAGGTTTAGGGTTTGGGTTAGGGTTTAGGTTTGGGTTAGGGTTAGGGTTAGGCTTAGTTTTAGGGCTTGGGTTAGGGTGAAGGTTAGAGTTAGGGCTTGGGTTTAGGTTAGGTTTAGGTTTTGGGTTAGGCTTAGGGTTAGGGTTCAGGTTAGGGTTAGGGTTAGGGTTAGGGTTAGGTTTTGGGTTACGGTTTGGGTTAGGGTTAAGGTTAGGGTTAGGGTTAGGGGTTAGGGTTAGGTTTAGCGTCAGGATTAGTGTTTGGGTTTGGGTTAGGGTTTAGTTTAGGGTTAGGTTTAGGGTTCGGGTTAGGTTTAGGGTGTGGGTTTTGGTTAGGGTTAGGGTTAGTGTTAGGATTAGGGTTTGGGTTAGGGTTAGGGTTAGCGTTAGGGTTTGGGTTAGGGTTAGGGTGAGGGTTATTGTTTGGGTTAGGGTTAGGATTGAAGTTTGGTTTTGGGTTAGGATTAGGGTTAGGGTTAGGTTTCGGGTGTGGGTTTGGTTTACGATTAGGCTTAGGGTTAAGGTTTGGTTTGTTTTAGAGTTAGTGTTAGGGTTAGGGGAATTAATGTTAGGGTTAGGGTTAGGGTTAGGGTTAAGGTTTAGGTTTGGGTTAGAGTTAGGTTTAGAGTTGGGGTTTGGTTTAGGGTTAGATTAAGGGTTAGGGTTGGGGTTAGGTTTAGGGTTAGGGTTAGGGTTAGGGTTAGGATTAGGGTTAGGTTTAGGTTTAGGTTTTGGGTTAGGGTTAGGGTTAGGGTTAGGTTTTGGTTTGGGTTAGGGTTAATGTTACGGAAAGGGTAAGGGTTAGGTTTGGGGTTAGGGTTAGGTTTAGGGTTACTGTTTGAGGTTGGTTTAGGGTTAGGGTTAGGGTTAGGGTTATGGTTAGGGATTGGTTTGGGGTAGGGTTAGTGTTAGGGTTAGAGATAGAGTTTAGGTTAGGGTTAGGGTTAGGGTTAGAGTTTAGGTTTGGTTTAGGGTTAGTGTTAGGGTTAGGGTTAGAGTTTGGGTTAGGGTTTAGGTTTGGGTTAGGGTTAGGGTTAGGGTTAGTTTTAGGGGTTGGGTTAGGGTTATTGTTAGGGATAGGGCTTGGGTTTAGGTTAGGTTTAAGGTTTGGGTTAGGCTTAGGTTTAGGGCTTGTGTTTGGGTTAGGTTTAGGCTTACATTGGGGTTTGGGTTAGAGTTAGGGTTAGGGTTAGTTTTAGTGCTTGGGTTAGGGTTAGGGTTAGGGTTAGGGATTGGGTGTAGGTTAGGTTTAGTGCTTGGGTTAGGCTTAGGGTTAGTGTTTGGGTTTGGGTTATGTTTAGGTTTAGGTTTAGGGTTAGGGTTAGGGTTAGGGTTAGGGTTAGGGTTAGGGTTTGGGTTTGGGTTAGAGTAAGGTATCGGGTTAGGGTTTGGGTTACGATTAAGGTTAGGGTTAGGGTTTGGCTTAGGGTTTGGGTTAGGGTTAAGGTTAGTGTTAGGGTCAGGGGTTAGGGTTAGGGTTAGGCTTAGGGTTAGGGTTAGGTTTAGTGTTACTGTTAGGATTTGGGGTAGGGTTAGATTTAGGGGTAGGGTTAGGGTTAGGGTTGGTGTTAGGGTTAGGGTTAGGGTTAGTGTTAGGGTTAGGTTTTGGGTTAGGGTTAGGGTTTGGTTTAGGGTTAGTGTTTGGGCTTGGGTTAGGGTTAGGTTTAGTTTTAGGTTTAGAGTTAAGATTAGGGTTTGGCTTAGGGTTAGGCTTAGGGTTAGTGCTAGGCGATAGGGATAGGGTTAGAGTTAAGGTTGGGGTTAGTGTTTGGGCCAGGGTTAGGGTTAGGGTTAGGGTTAGGGTTAGGTTTAGTGTTAGGATTAGGGTTAGAGTTAGGGTAAGTGTTAGGGTTAGG
>JAJHUQ010000034.1:8082500-8085000 GCA_035773235.1 Eospalax fontanierii
TAGGTTTAGAGTTGGGGTTTGGTTTAGGGTTAGATTAAGGGTTAGGGTTGGGGTTAGGTTTAGGGTTAGGGTTAGGGTTAGGGTTAGGATTAGGGTTAGGTTTAGGTTTAGGTTTTGGGTTAGGGTTAGGGTTAGGGTTAGGTTTTGGTTTGGGTTAGGGTTAATGTTACGGAAAGGGTAAGGGTTAGGTTTGGGGTTAGGGTTAGGTTTAGGGTTACTGTTTGAGGTTGGTTTAGGGTTAGGGTTAGGGTTAGGGTTATGGTTAGGGATTGGTTTGGGGTAGGGTTAGTGTTAGGGTTAGAGATAGAGTTTAGGTTAGGGTTAGGGTTAGGGTTAGAGTTTAGGTTTGGTTTAGGGTTAGTGTTAGGGTTAGGGTTAGAGTTTGGGTTAGGGTTTAGGTTTGGGTTAGGGTTAGGGTTAGGGTTAGTTTTAGGTTTTGGGTTAGGGTTAGGGTTAGGGTTAGGGCTTGGGTTTAGGTTAGGTTTAAGGTTTGGGTTAGGCTTAGGTTTAGGGCTTGTGTTTGGGTTAGGGTTAGCTTTAGGGTTAGGGTTAGGGTTAGGGTTAGGGTTAGTTTTAGTGCTTGGGTTAGGGTTAGGGTTAGGGTTAGGGATTGGGTGTAGGTTAGGTTTAGTTCTTGGGTTAGGCTTGGGGTTAGTGTTTGGGTTTGGGTTATGTTTAGGTTTAGGTTTAGGGTTAGGGTTAGGGTTAGGGTTAGGGTTAGGGTTTGGGTTTGGGTTAGAGTAAGGTATCGGGTTAGGGTTTGGGTTACGATTAAGGTTAGGGTTAGGGTTTGGCTTAGGGTTTGGGTTAGGGTTAAGGTTAGTGTTAGGGTCAGGGGTTAGGGTTAGGGTTAGGCTTAGGGTTAGGGTTAGGTTTAGTGTTACTGTTAGGATTTGGGGTAGGGTTAGATTTAGGGGTAGGGTTAGGGTTAGGGTTTGTGTTAGGGTTAGGGTTAGGGTTAGTGTTAGGGTTAGGTTTTGGGTTAGGGTTAGGGTTTGGTTTAGGGTTAGTGTTTGGGCTTGGGTTAGGGTTAGGTTTAGTTTTAGGTTTAGAGTTAAGATTAGTGTTTGGCTTAGGGTTAGGGTTAGGGTTAGGGGTAGGCGATAGGGATAGGTTTAGAGTTAGTGTTGGGGTTAGTGTTTGGGCTAGGGTTAGGGTTAGGGTTAGGGTTAGGGTTAGGGTTAGGTATAGTATTAGGATTAGGGTTTGGGTTTTGGTTAGGGTTAGGGTTAGGGTTAGGGTTAGGATTTGGGTTAGGATTTAGGTTTGAATTTGGGTTAGGTTTAGGGTTAATTTTAGGGCTTGGGTTAGGTTTAGGGTTAGAGTTAGGGCTTGGGTTTAGGTTAGGTTGAGGTTTTGGGTTAGGCTTAGGGTTAGGGTTCGGGTTAGGGTCAGGGTTAGGGTTAGGGTTAGGGTTAGGGTTAGGTTTAGTGTTATTATTAGGGTTTGGTTTTCGGTTAGGGTTAGGGTTAGGGTTAGGGTTTGCGTTAGTTTTAGGGTTAGGGATAGGGTTTAGGTTAGGGTTAGGGTTAGGGTTTGAGTTAGGATTTAGATTTGGATTTGTTTTAGGTTTAGGCTTCATTTTAGGCCTTGCGTTAGGTTTAGGGTTAGAGTTAGGGCTTGGGTTTAGGTTAGGTTGAGGGTTTGGGTTAGGCTTAGGGTTAGGGTTCAGGTTAGGGTTAGGGTTAGGGTTAGGGTTAGGTTTTGGTTTACGGTTTGGGTTACGGTTAAGGTTAGGTTTAGGGTTATGGGTTAGGGTTAGGTTTAGGGTCAGGATTAGTGTTTGGGTTTGGGTTAGGGTTTAGTTTAGGGTTAGGTTTAGGGTTCGGGTTAGGTTTAGGGTGTGGGTTTTGGTTAGGGTTAGGGTTAGTGTTAGGATTAGGGTTTGGGTTAGGGTTAGGGTTAGCGTTAGGGTTTGGGTTAGGGTTAGGGTTAGGGTTAGTGTTTGGGTTAGGGTTAGGATTGAAGTTTGGGTTTGAGTTAGGGTTAGGGTTAGGGTTAGGTTTCGGGTGTGGGTTTGGTTTACGGTTAGGCTTAGGGTTAAGGTTTGGTTTGTTTTAGAGTTAGTGTTAGGGTTAGGGGAATTAATGTTAGGGTTAGGGTTAGGGTTATGGTTAAGGTTTAGGTTTGGGTTAGAGTTAGGTTTAGAGTTGGGGTTTGGTTTAGGGTTAGATTAAGGGTTAGGGTTGTGGTTAGGTTTAGGGTTAGGGTTAGGGTTAGGGTTAGGATTAGGGTTAGGTTTAGGTTTAGGTTTTGGGTTAGGGTTAGGGTTAGGGTTAGGGTTTGGTTTGGGTTAGGGTTAATGTTACGGAAAGGGTAAGGGTTAGGTTTGGGTTTAGGGTTAGGTTTAGGGTTACTGTTTGAGGTTGGTTTAGGGTTAGGGTTAGGGTTAGGGTTATAGTTAGGGATTAGTTTGGGGTAGGGTTAGTGTTAGGGTTAGAGATAGAGTTTAGGTTAGGGTTAGGGTTAGGGTTAGAGTTTAGGTTTGGGTTAGGGTTAG
>JAJHUQ010000034.1:8090000-8097500 GCA_035773235.1 Eospalax fontanierii
TAGTGTTTGGGTTTGGGTTATGTTTAGGTTTAGGTTTAGGGTTAGGGTTAGGGTTAGGGTTAGGGTTAGGGTTTGGGTTTGGGTTAGAGTAAGGTATCGGGTTAGGGTTTGGGTTACGATTAAGGTTAGGGTTAGGGTTTGGCTTAGGGTTTGGGTTAGGGTTAAGGTTAGTGTTAGGGTCAGGGGTTAGGGTTAGGGTTAGGCTTAGGGTTAGGGTTAGGTTTAGTGTTACTGTTAGGATTTGGGGTAGGGTTAGATTTAGGGGTAGGGTTAGGGTTAGGGTTTGTGTTAGGGTTAGGGTTAGGGTTAGTGTTAGGGTTAGGTTTTGGGTTAGGGTTAGGGTTTGGTTTAGGGTTAGTGTTTGGGCTTGGGTTAGGGTTAGGTTTAGTTTTAGGTTTAGAGTTAAGATTAGTGTTTGGCTTAGGGTTAGGGTTAGGGTTAGGGGTAGGCGATAGGGATAGGTTTAGAGTTAGTGTTGGGGTTAGTGTTTGGGCTAGGGTTAGGGTTAGGGTTAGGGTTAGGGTTAGGGTTAGGTATAGTATTAGGATTAGGGTTTGGGTTTTGGTTAGGGTTAGGGTTAGGGTTAGGGTTAGGATTTGGGTTAGGATTTAGGTTTGAATTTGGGTTAGGTTTAGGGTTAATTTTAGGGCTTGGGTTAGGTTTAGGGTTAGAGTTAGGGCTTGGGTTTAGGTTAGGTTGAGGTTTTGGGTTAGGCTTAGGGTTAGGGTTCGGGTTAGGGTCAGGGTTAGGGTTAGGGTTAGGGTTAGGGTTAGGTTTAGTGTTATTATTAGGGTTTGGTTTTCGGTTAGGGTTAGGGTTAGGGTTAGGGTTTGCGTTAGTTTTAGGGTTAGGGATAGGGTTTAGGTTAGGGTTAGGGTTAGGGTTTGAGTTAGGATTTAGATTTGGATTTGTTTTAGGTTTAGGGTTCATTTTAGGGCTTGCGTTAGGTTTAGGGTTAGAGTTAGGGCTTGGGTTTAGGTTAGGTTGAGGGTTTGGGTTAGGCTTAGGGTTAGGGTTCAGGTTAGGGTTAGGGTTAGGGTTAGGGTTAGGTTTTGGTTTACGGTTTGGGTTACGGTTAAGGTTAGGGTTAGGGTTATGGGTTAGGGTTAGGTTTAGGGTCAGGATTAGTGTTTGGGTTTGGGTTAGGGTTTAGTTTAGGGTTAGGTTTAGGGTTCGGGTTAGGTTTAGGGTGTGGGTTTTGGTTAGGGTTAGGGTTAGTGTTAGGATTAGGGTTTGGGTTAGGGTTAGGGTTAGCGTTAGGGTTTGGGTTAGGGTTAGGGTTAGGGTTAGTGTTTGGGTTAGGGTTAGGATTGAAGTTTGGGTTTGAGTTAGGGTTAGGGTTAGGGTTAGGTTTCGGGTGTGGGTTTGGTTTACGGTTAGGCTTAGGGTTAAGGTTTGGTTTGTTTTAGAGTTAGTGTTAGGGTTAGGGGAATTAATGTTAGGGTTAGGGTTAGGGTTATGGTTAAGGTTTAGGTTTGGGTTAGAGTTAGGTTTAGAGTTGGGGTTTGGTTTAGGGTTAGATTAAGGGTTAGGGTTGTGGTTAGGTTTAGGGTTAGGGTTAGGGTTAGGGTTAGGATTAGGGTTAGGTTTAGGTTTAGGTTTTGGGTTAGGGTTAGGGTTAGGGTTAGGGTTTGGTTTGGGTTAGGGTTAATGTTACGGAAAGGGTAAGGGTTAGGTTTGGGTTTAGGGTTAGGTTTAGGGTTACTGTTTGAGGTTGGTTTAGGGTTAGGGTTAGGGTTAGGGTTATGGTTAGGGATTAGTTTGGGGTAGGGTTAGTGTTAGGGTTAGAGATAGAGTTTAGGTTAGGGTTAGGGTTAGGGTTAGAGTTTAGGTTTGGGTTAGGGTTAGTGTTAGGGTTAGGGTTAGAGTTTGGGTTAGGGTTTAGTTTTGGGTTAGGGTTAGGGTTAGGGTTAGTTTTAGGGGTTGGGTTAGGGTTAGGGTTAGGGTTAGGGCTTGGGTTTAGGTTAGGTTTAAGGTTTGGGTTAGGCTTAGGTTTAGGGCTTGTGTTTGGGTTGGGGTTAGCTTTAGGGTTAGGGTTAGGGTTAGGGTTAGGGTTAGTTTTAGTGCTTGGGTTAGGGTTAGCGTTAGGGTTAGGGATTGGGTGTAGGTTAAGTTTAGTGCTTGGGTTAGCCTTAGGGTTAGTGTTTGGGTTTGGGTTATGTTTAGGTTTAGGTTTAGGGTTAGGGTTAGGGTTAGGGTTAGGGTTAGGGTTTGGGTTTGGGTTAGAGTGAGGTATCGGGTTAGGGTTTGGGTTACGATTAAGGTTAGGGTTAGGGTTTGGGTTAGGGTTAAGGTTAGTGTTAGGGTCAGGGGTTAGGGTTAGGGTTAGGCTTAGGGTTAGGGTTAGGTTTAGTGTTACTGTTAGGATTTGGGGTAGGGTTAGATTTAGGGGTAGGGTTAGTGTTAGGGTTTGTGTTAGGGTTAGGGTTAGGGTTATGGTTAGGTTTAGGGTGTGGGTTTGGTTTAGTATTAGGCTTAGGGTTAGAGTTAGGGTAAGTGTTAGGGTTAGGGTTAGGTTTAGTATTAGTGTTACGGTTAGGATTTGGGGTAGGGTTAGGTTTAGGGGTAGGGTTAGGGTTAGGGTTTGTGTTAGGGTTACGGTTAGGGTTGGAGTTAGGTTTAGGGTTTGGGTTAGGGTTAGGGTTAGGGTTTGGGTTGGGGTTAGGGTTAGGGTTAGGGTTAGGGTTAGGGTTAGTTAGGGTTAGGTTTATGGTTAGGGTTAGGGTTAGGGTTAGGTTTAGGGTTAGGGTTAGTTAGGGTTAGGGTGAGGGTTAGGTTTAGGGTTAGGGTTAGGGTTAGGGTTAGGGTTAGTTAGAGGGCTTGCGTTAGTGTTAGGGTTAGGGTTAGGGCTTGGGTTTAGGTTAGGTTTAGGGTTTGGGTTAGGCTTATGGTTAGGGTTTGGGTTTGGGTTTGGATTAGGTTTAGGGTTAGGGTTAGGGTTAGGGTTTCGGTTTGGGTTAGAGTAAGGTATAGAATTAGGGATTGGGTTAAGTTTAGTGTTAGGGTTAGGGTTTGGGTTAGGGTTTGGGTTAGGGTTAAGGTTAGGGTTAGGGTTAGGGGTTAGGATTAGGGTTAGGGTTTGGGTTAGGGTTAGGTTTAGGGTTAGGGTTAGCGTTTGGGTTAGGCTTAGGGTTAGGGTTAGTTTTAGGGTTAGTGTTTGGGCTTGCGTTAGGGTTAGGTTTAGGGTTACGGTTAGAGTTAGGGTTAGGGTTTGGGTTAGGGTTAGGGTTAGGGTTAGGGCTAGGCGATAGGGATAGGGTTAGGGTTAGGGTTGGGGTTAGTGTTTCGGCTTGGGTAAGGGTTAATGTTAGGGTTAGGATTAGGGTTAGGTTTAGTGTTAGGGTTAGGGTTAGGGTTAATTTTAGGGCTTGGGTTAGGGTGAGGGTTAGAGTTAGGGCTTGGGTTTAGGTTAGGTTTAGGTTTTGGGTTAGGCTTAGGGTTAGGGTTCGGGTTAGGGTTAGGGTTAGCGTTAGGGTTAGGGTTAGGTTTTGGGTTAGGTTTTGGGTTAGGGTTAAGTTTAGGGTTAGGGTTAGGGGTTTGGGTTAGGTTTAGGGTTAGGATTAGTGTTTGGGTTTGGGTTAGGGTTAGGTTTAGGGATAGGGGTAGGTTTTGGTTTGGCTTAGGGTTAGGGTTAGGGTTAGGGTTAGGGTTAGTGTTAGGATTAGGGTTTGGGTTAGGGTTAGGGTTAGGGTTAGGGTTAGGGTTAAGTTTAGTGTTAGGGTTAGTTAGGATTAGGGTGAGGGTCAGGTTTAGGTTTAGGGTTAGGGTTAGGGTTAGTTATAGGGCTTCGGTTAGTGTTAGGGTTAGGGTTAGGGCTTGGGTTTAGGTTAGGTTTAGGGTTTGGGTTAGGGTTAGGATTAGGGTTTGGGTAGGGTTAGGGTTAGGATTAGTATTTGTGTTACAGTTAGGATTTGGGGTAGGGTTAGGTTTAGGGTTAGGTTTTGGGTTAGGGTTAGGGTTAGGGTTAGGGTTAGGGTTAGGGTTAGTTAGGGTTAGGTTTAGGTTAGGGTTAGGGTTTGGGTTAGGGTTAAGGTTAGGGTTAGGGTTAGGGGTTAGGGTAAGGGTTAGGGTTTGTGTTAGGGGTAGGGTTAGGGTTAGGGTTAGGGTTTGGGTTACGCTTAGGGTTAGTGTTAGGTTTAGGGTTAGTGTTTGTGCTTGCGTTAGGGTTAGGTTTAGGGTTAGGGTTAGAGTTAGTGTTAGGGTTTTGCTTAGGGTTCGGGTTAGGGTTAGGGCTAGGCGATAGGGATAGGGTTAGGGTTAGGGTTGGGGTTAGTGTCTCGGCTTGAGTTAGGGTTAGTGTTAGGGTTAGGATTAGGGTTAGATTTAGTGTTAGGATTAGGGTTTGGGCTTCGGTTAGGGTTAGGGTTAGGTTAGGGTTAGGATTTGGGTTAGTGTTAGGGTTAGGGATAGGGTTTAGGTTAGGATTAGGTTTGGGGTTTGGGTTAGGGTTTAGGTTTGGGTTTGGGTTAGGGTTAGGCTTAGTTTTAGGGCTCGGGTTAGGGTGAAGGTTAGAGTTAGGGCTTGGGTTTAGGTTAGGTTTAGGTTTTGCGTTAGGCTTAGGGTTAGGGTTCAGGTTAGGGTTAGGGTTAGGGTTAGGGTTAGGTTTTGGGTTACGGTTTGGGTTAGGGTTAAGGTTAGGGTTAGGGTTAGGTGTTAGGGTTAGGTTTAGGGTCAGGATTAGTGTTTGGGTTTGGGTTGGGGTTTAGTTTAGGGTTAGGTTTAGGGTTCGGGTTAGGTTTAGGGTGTGGGTTTTGGTTAGGGTTAGGGTTAGTGTTAGGATTAGGGTTTGGGTTAGGGTTAGGGTTAGCGTTAGGGTTTGGGTTAGGGTTAGGGTTAGGGTTAGTGTTTGGGTTAGGGTTAGGATTGAAGTTTGGGTTTGGGTTAGGGTTAGGGTTAGGGTTAGGTTTCGGGTGTGGGTTTGGTTTACGATTAGGCTTAGGGTTAAGGTTTGGTTTGTTTTAGAGTTAGTGTTAGGGTTAGGGGAATTAATGTTAGGGTTAGGGTTAGGGTTAGGGTTAAGGTTTAGGTTTGGGTTAGAGTTAGGTTTAGAGTTGGGGTTTGGTTTAGGGTTAGATTAAGGGTTAGGGTTGGGGTTAGGTTTAGGGTTAGGGTTAGGGTTAGGGTTAGGATTAGGGTTAGGTTTAGGTTTAGGTTTTGGGTTAGGGTTAGGGTTAGGGTTAGGGTTTGGTTTGGGTTAGGGTTAATGTTACGGAAAGGGTAAGGGTTAGGTTTGGGTTTAGGGTTAGGGTTAGGGTTACTGTTTGAGGTTGGTTTAGGGTTAGGGTTAGGGTTAGGGTTATGGTTAGGGATTGGTTTGGGGTAGGGTTAGTGTTAGGGTTAGAGATAGAGTTTAGGTTAGGGTTAGGGTTAGGGTTAGAGTTTAGGTTTGGTTTAGGGTTAGTGTTAGGGTTAGGGTTAGAGTTTGGTTTAGGGTTTAGGTTTGGGTTAGGGTTAGGGTTAGGGTTAGTTTTAGGGGTTGGGTTAGGGTTAGGGTTAGGGTTAGGGCTTGGGTTTAGGTTAGGTTTAAGGTTTGGGTTAGGCTTAGGTTTAGGGCTTGTGTTTGGGTTAGGGTTAGCTTTAGGGTTAGGGTTAGGGTTAGGGTTAGGGTTAGTTTTAGTGCTTGGGTTAGGGTTAGGGTTAGGGTTAGGGATTGGATGTAGGTTAGGTTTAGTGCTTGGGTTAGGCTTAGGGTTAGTGTTTGGGTTTGGGTTATGTTTAGGTTTAGGTTTAGGGTTAGGGTTAGGGTTAGGGTTAGGGTTAGGGTTTGGGTTTGGGTTAGAGTAAGGTATCGGGTTAGGGTTTGGGTTACGATTAAGGTTAGGGTTAGGGTTTGGGTTAGGGTTTGGGTTAAGGTTAAGGTTAGTGTTAGGGTCAGGGGTTAGGGTTAGGGTTAGGCTTAGGGTTAGGGTTAGGTTTAGTGTTACTGTTAGGATTTGGGGTAGGGTTAGATTTAGGGGTAGGGTTAGGGTTAGGGTTTGTGTTAGGGTTAGGGTTAGGGTTAGTGTTAGGGTTAGGTTTTGGGTTAGGTTTAGGGTTTAGGTTTGGGTTAGAGTTAGGTTTAGAGTTGCGGTTTGGTTTAGGGTTAGAATAAGGGTTAGGGTTGGGGTTAGGTTTAGGGTTAGGGTTAGGGTTAGGGTTAGGATTAGGGTTAGGTTTAGGTTTAGGTTTTGGGTTAGGGTTAGGGTTAGGGTTAGGGTTTGGTTTGGGTTAGGGTTAATGTTACGGAAAGGGTAAGGGTTAGGTTTGGGGTTAGGGTTAGGTTTAGGGTTACTGTTTGAGGTTGGTTTAGGGTTAGGTTTAGGGTTAGGGTTATGGTTAGGGATTGGTTTGGGGTAGGGTTAGTGTTAGGGTTAGGGATAGAGTTTAGGTTAGGGTTAGGGTTAGGGTTAGAGTTTAGGTTTGGTTTAAGTTTAGTGTTAGGGTTAGGGTTAGAGTTTGGGTTAGGGTTTATGTTTGGGTTAGGGTTAGGGTTAGGGTTAGGGTTAGGGGTTGGGTTAGGGTTAGGGTTAGGGTTAGGGTTAGGGCTTGGGTTTAGGTTAGGTTTAAGTTTTGGGTTAGGCTTAGGTTTAGGGCTTGTGTTTGGGTTAGGGTTAACTTTAGGGTTAGGGTTAGGGTTAGAGTTAGGGTTAGTTTTAGTGCTTGGGTTAGGGTTAGGGTTAGGGTTAGGGATTGGGTGTAGGTTACGTTTAGTGCTTGGGTTAGGCTTAGGGTTAGTGTTTGGGTTTGGGTTATGTTTAGGTTTAGGGTTAGGGTTAGGGTTAGGGTTAGGGTTAGGGTTTGGGTTTGGGTTAGAGTAAGGTATCGGGTTAGGGTTTGGGTTACGATTAAGGTTAGCGTTAGGGTTTGGGTTAGGGTTTGGGTTAGGGTTAAGGTTAGTGTTAGGGTCAGGGGTTAGGGTTAGGGTTAGGCTTAGGGTTAGGGTTAGGTTTAGTGTTACTGTTAGGATTTGGGGTAGGGTTAGATTTAGGGGTAGGGTTAGGGTTAGGGTTTGTGTTAGGGTTAGGTTTAGGGTTAGTGTTAGGGTTAGGTTTTGGGTTAGGGTTAGGGTTTGGTTTAGGGTTAGTGTTTGGGCTTGGGTTAGGGTTAGGTTTAGTTTTAGGTTTAGAGTTAAGATTAGGGTTTGGCTTAGGGTTAGGCTTAGGGTTAGGGCTAGGCGATAGGGATAGGGTTAGAGTTAAGGTTGGGGTTAGTGTTTGGGCCAGGGTTAGGGTTAGGGTTAGGGTTAGGGTTAGGTTTAGTGTTAGGATTAGGGTTTGGGTTTCGGTTAGGGTTAGGGTTAGGGTTAGGGTTTGCGTTAGTTTTAGGGTTAGGGATAGGGTTTAGGTTAGGGTTAGGGTTAGGGTTTGGGTTAGGATTTAGGTTTGGATTTGTTTTAGGTTTAGGGTTCATTTTAGGGCTTGCGTTAGGTTTAGGGTTAGAGTTAGGGCTTGGGTTTAGGTTAGGTTGAGGGTTTGGGTTACGCTTAGGGTTAGGGTTCGGGTTAGGGTTAGGGTTAGGGGT
>JAJHUQ010000034.1:8100000-8112500 GCA_035773235.1 Eospalax fontanierii
TTTGGGTTTGGGTTAGGGTTTAGTTTAGGGTTAGGTTTAGGGTTCGGGTTAGGTTTAGGGTGTGGGTTTTGGTTAGGGTTAGGGTTAGTGTTAGGATTAGGGTTTGGGTTAGGGTTAGGGTTAGCGTTAGGGTTTGGGTTAGGGTTAGGGTGAGGGTTAGTGTTTGGGTTAGGGTTAGGATTGAAGTTTGGGTTTGGGTTAGGGTTAGGGTTAGGGTTAGGTTTCGGGTGTGGGTTTGGTTTACGATTAGGCTTAGGGTTAAGGTTTGGTTTGTTTTAGAGTTAGTGTTAGGGTTAGGGGAATTAATGTTAGGGTTAGGGTTAGGGTTAGGGTTAAGGTTTAGGTTTGGGTTAGAGTTAGGTTTAGAGTTGGGGTTTGGTTTAGGGTTAGATTAAGGGTTAGGGTTGGGGTTAGGTTTAGGGTTAGGGTTAGGGTTAGGGTTAGGATTAGGGTTAGGTTTAGGTTTAGGTTTTGGGTTAGGGTTAGGGTTATGGTTAGGGATTGGTTTGGGGTAGGGTTAGTGTTAGGGTTAGAGATAGAGTTTAGGTTAGGGTTAGGGTTAGGGTTAGAGTTTAGGTTTGGTTTAGGGTTAGTGTTAGGGTTAGGGTTAGAGTTTGGGTTAGGGTTTAGGTTTGGGTTAGGGTTAGGGTTAGGGTTAGTTTTAGGGGTTGGGTTAGGGTTAGGGTTAGGGTTAGGGCTTGGGTTTAGGTTAGGTTTAAGGTTTGGGTTAGGCTTAGGTTTAGGGCTTGTGTTTGGGTTAGGGTTAGCTTTAGGGTTATGGTTAGGGTTAGGGTTAGGGTTAGTTTTAGTGCTTGGGTTAGGGTTAGGGTTAGGGTTAGGGATTGGGTGTAGGTTAGGTTTAGTGCTTGGGTTAGGCTTAGGGTTAGTGTTTGGGTTTGGGTTATGTTTAGGTTTAGGTTTAGGGTTAGGGTTAGGGTTAGGGTTAGGGTTTGGGTTTGGGTTAGAGTAAGGTATCGGGTTAGGGTTTGGGTTACGATTAAGGTTAGGGTTAGGGTTTGGCTTAGGGTTTGGGTTAGGGTTAAGGTTAGTGTTAGGGTCAGGGGTTAGGGTTAGTGTTAGGCTTAGGGTTAGGGTTAGGTTTAGTGTTACTGTTAGGATTTGGGGTAGGGTTAGATTTAGGGGTAGGGTTAGGGTTAGGGTTTGTGTTAGGGTTAGGGTTAGGGTTAGTGTTAGGGTTAGGTTTTGGGTTAGGGTTAGGGTTTGGTTTAGGGTTAGTGTTTGGGCTTGGGTTAGGGTTAGGTTTAGTTTTAGGTTTAGAGTTAAGATTAGGGTTTGGCTTAGGGTTAGGCTTAGGGTTAGTGCTAGGCGATAGGGATAGGGTTAGAGTTAAGGTTGGGGTTAGTGTTTGGGCCAGGGTTAGGGTTAGGGTTAGGGTTAGGGTTAGGTTTAGTGTTAGGATTAGGGTTAGAGTTAGGGTAAGTGTTAGGGTTAGGGTTAGGTTTAGTATTAGTGTTACGGTTAGGATTTGGGGTAGGGTTAGGTTTAGGGGTAGGGTTAGGGTTAGGGTTTGTGTTAGGGTTACGGTTAGGGTTGGAGTTAGGTTTAGGGTTTGGGTTAGGGTTAGGGTTAGGGTTTGGGTTAGGGTTAGGTTTAGGGTTAGGGTTAGGGTTAGTTAGGGTTAGGATTATGGTTAGGGTTAGGGTTAGGTTTAGGTTTAGGGTTAGGGTTAATTATTGTTAGGGTGAGGGTTAGGTTTAGGGTTAGGGTTAGGGTTAGGGTTAGTTAGAGGGCTTGCGTTAGTGTTAGGGTTAGGGTTAGGGCTTGGGTTTAGGTTAGGTTTAGGGTTTGGGTTAGGCTTATGGTTAGGGTTTGGGTTTGGGTTTGGATTAGGTTTAGGGTTAGGGTTAGGGTTAGTGTTTCGTTTTGGGTTAGAGTAAGGTATAGGGTTAGGGTTTGGGTTAAGTTTAGTGTTAGGGTTAGGGTTTGGGTTAGGGTTTGGGTTAGGGTTAAGGTTAGGGTTAGGGTTAGGTGTTAGGATTAGGGTTAGGGTTTGGGTTAGGGTTAGGTTTAGGGTTAGGGTTAGGGTTAGGGTTTGGGTAAGGCTTAGGGTTAGGGTTAGTTTTAGGGTTAGTGTTTGGGCTTGCGTTAGGGTTAGGTTTAGGGTTAGGGTTAGAGTTAGGGTTAAGGTTTGGGTTAGGGTTAGGGTTAGGTTAGGGCTAGGCGATAGGGATAGGGTTAGGGTTAGGGTTGGGGTTAGTGTTTCGGCTTGGTTTAGGGTTAATGTTAGGGTTAGGATTAGGGTTAGGTTTAGTGTTAGTGTTAGGGTTAGGGTTAATTTTAGGTCTTGGGTTAGGGTGAGGGTTAGAGTTAGGGCTTGGGTTTAGGTTAGGTTTAGGTTTTGGGTTAGGCTTAGGGTTACGGTTCGGGTTAGGGTTAGGGTTAGCGTTAGGGTTAGGGTTAGGTTTTGGGTTAGGGTTAAGGTTAGGGTTAGGGTTAGGGGTTTGGGTTAGGTTTAGGGTTAGGATTAGTGTTTGGGTTTGGGTTAGGGTTAGGTTTAGGGATAGGGGTAGGTTTTGGTTTGGCTTAGGGTTAGGGTTAGGGTTAGGGTTAGGGTTAGTGTTAGGATTAGGGTTTGGGTTAGGGTTAGGGTTAGGGTTAGGGTTAGGGTTAAGTTTAGTGTTAGGGTTAGTTAGGGTTAGGGTGAGGGTTAGGTTTAGGGTTAGGGTTAGGGTTAGGGTTAGTTATAGGGCTTCGGTTAGTGTTAGGGTTAGGGTTAGGGCTTGGGTTTAGGTTAGGTTTAGGGTTTGGGTTAGGGTTAGGTTTAGAGTTTGGGTAGGGTTAGGTTTAGGATTAGTATTAGTGTTACGGTTAGGATTTGGGGTAGGGTTAGGTTTAGGGTTAGGTTTTGGGTTAGGGTTAGGGTTAGGGTTAGGGTTAGGGTTAGTTAGGGTTAGGTTTAGGTTAGGGTTAGGGTTTGGGTTAGGGTTAAGGTTAGGGTTAGGGTTAGGGGTTAGGGTAAGGGTTAGGGTTTGTGTTAGGGGTAGGGTTAGGGTTAGGGTTAGGGTTTGGGTTACGCTTAGGGTTAGTGTCAGGTTTAGGGTTAGTGTTTGTGCTTGCGTTAGGGTTAGGTTTAGGGTTAGGGTTAGAGTTAGGGTTAGGGTTTGGCTTAGGGTTAGGGTTAAGGTTAGGGCTAGGCGATAGGGATACGGTTAGGGTTAGGGTTGGGGTTAGTGTCTCGGCTTGAGTTAGGGTTAGTGTTAGGGTTAGGATTAGGGTTAGATTTAGTGTTAGGATTAGGGTTTGGGCTTCGGTTAGGGTTAGGGTTAGGTTAGGGTTAGGATTTGGGTTAGTGTTAGGGTTAGGGATAGGGTTTAGGTTAGGATTAGGTTTAGGGTTTGGGTTAGGGTTTAGGTTTGGGTTTGGGTTAGGGTTAGGCTTAGTTTTAGGGCTCGGGTTAGGGTGAAGGTTAGAGTTAGGGCTTGGGTTTAGGTTAGGTTTAGGTTTTGCGTTAGGCTTAGGGTTAGGGTTCAGGTTAGGGTTAGGGTTAGGGTTAGGGTTAGGTTTTGGGTTACGGTTTGGGTTAGGGTTAAGGTTAGGGTTAGGGTTAGGTGTTAGGGTTAGGTTTAGGGTCAGGATTAGTGTTTGGGTTTGGGTTAGGGTTTAGTTTAGGGTTAGGTTTAGGGTTCGGGTTAGGTTTAGGGTGTGGGTTTTGGTTAGGGTTAGGGTTAGTGTTAGGATTAGGGTTTGGGTTAGGGTTAGGGTTAGCGTTAGGGTTTGGGTTAGGTTTAGGGTTAGGGTTAGTGTTTGGGTTAGGGTTAGGATTGAAGTTTGGGCTTGGGTTAGGGTTAGGGTTAGGGTTAGGTTTCGGGTGTGGGTTTGGTTTACGATTAGGCTTAGGGTTAAGGTTTGGTTTGTTTTAGAGTTAGTGTTAGGGTTAGGGGAATTAATGTTAGGGTTAGGGTTAGGGTTAGGGTTAAGGTTTAGGTTTGGGTTAGAGTTAGGTTTAGAGTTGGGGTTTGGTTTAGGGTTAGATTAAGGGTTAGGGTTGGGGTTAGGTTTAGGGTTAGGGTTAGGGTTAGGGTTAGGATTAGGGTTAGGTTTAGGTTTAGGTTTTGGGTTAGGGTTAGGGTTAGGGTTAGGGTTTGGTTTGGGTTAGCGTTAATGTTACGGAAAGGGTAAGGGTTAGGTTTGGGTTTAGGGTTAGGGTTAGGGTTACTGTTTGAGGTTGGTTTAGGGTTAGGGTTAGGGTTAGGGTTATGGTTAGGGATTGGTTTGGGGTAGGGTTAGTGTTAGGGTTAGAGATAGAGTTTAGGTTAGGGTTAGGGTTAGGGTTAGAGTTTAGGTTTGGTTTAGGGTTAGTGTTAGGGTTAGGGTTAGAGTTTGGGGTAGGGTTTAGTTTTGGGTTAGGGTTAGGGTTAGGGTTAGTTTTAGGGGTTGGGTTAGGGTTAGGGTTAGGGTTAGGGCTTGGGTTTAGGTTAGGTTTAAGGTTTGGGTTAGGCTTAGGTTTAGGGCTTGTGTTTGGGTTAGGGTTAGCTTTAGGGTTAGGGTTAGGGTTAGGGTTAGGGTTAGTTTTAGTGCTTGGGTTAGGGTTAGGGTTAGGGTTAGGGATTGGGTGTAGGTTAGGTTTAGTGCTTGGGTTAGGCTTAGGGTTAGTGTTTGGGTTTGGGTTATGTTTAGGTTTAGGTTTAGGGTTAGGGTTAGGGTTAGGGTTAGGGTTAGGGTTTGGGTTTGGGTTAGAGTAAGGTATCGGGTTAGGGTTTGGGTTACGATGAAGGGTAGGGTTAGGGTTTGGGTTAGGGTTAAGGTTAGTGTTAGGGGCAGGGGTTAGGGTGAGGGTTAGGCTGAGGGTTAGGGTTAGGTTTAGTGTTACTGTTAGGATTTGGGGTAGGGTTAGATTTAGTGGTAGGGTTAGGGTTAGGGTTTGTGTTAGGGTTAGGGTTAGGGTTAGTGTTAGGGTTAGGTTTTAGGTTAGGTTTAGGGTTTAGGTTTGGGTTAGAGTTAGGTTTAGAGTTGCGGTTTGGTTTAGGGTTAGAATAAGGGTTAGGGTTGGGGTTAGGTTTAGGGTTAGGGTTAGGGTTAGGGTTAGGATTAGTGTTAGGTTTAGGTTTAGGTTTTGGGTTAGGGTTAGGGTTAGGGTTAGGGTTTGGTTTGGGTTAGGGTTAATGTTACGGAAAGGGTAAGGGTTAGGTTTGGGGTTAGGGTTAGGTTTAGGGTTACTGTTTGAGGTTGGTTTAGGGTTAGGTTTAGGGTTAGGGTTATGGTTAGGGATTGGTTTGGGGTAGGGTTAGTGTTAGGGTTAGGGATAGAGTTTAGGTTAGGGTTAGGTTTAGGGTTAGAGTTTAGGTTTGGTTTAAGTTTAGTGTTAGGGTTAGGGTTAGAGTTTGGGTTAGGGTTTATGTTTGGGTTAGGGTTAGGGTTAGGGTTAGGGTTAGGGGTTGGGTTAGGGTTAGGGTTAGGGTTAGGGCTTGGGTTTATGTTAGGTTTAAGTTTTGGGTTAGGCTTAGGTTTAGGGCTTGTGTTTGGGTTAGGGTTAACTTTAGGGTTAGGGTTAGGGTTAGAGTTAGGGTTAGTTTTAGTGCTTGGGTTAGGGTTAGGGTTAGGGTTAGGGATTGGGTGTAGGTTAGGTTTAGTGCTTGGGTTAGGCTTAGGGTTAGTGTTTGGGTTTGGGTTATGTTTAGGTTTAGGGTTAGGGTTAGGGTTAGGGTTAGGGTTAGGGTTTGGGTTTGGGTTAGAGTAAGGTATCGGGTTAGGGTTTGGGTTACGATTAAGGTTAGCGTTAGGGTTTGGGTTAGGGTTTGGGTTAGGGTTAAGGTTAGTGTTAGGGTCAGGGGTTAGGGTTAGGGTTAGGCTTAGGGTTAGGCTTAGGTTTAGTGTTACTGTTAGGATTTGGGGTAGGGTTAGATTTAGGGGTAGGGTTAGGGTTAGGGTTTGTGTTAGGGTTAGGTTTAGGGTTAGTGTTAGGGTTAGGTTTTGGGTTAGGGTTAGGGTTTGGTTTAGGGTTAGTGTTTGGGCTTGGGTTAGGGTTAGGTTGAGTTTTAGGTTTAGAGTTAAGATTAGGGTTTGGCTTAGGGTTAGGCTTAGGGTTAGGGCTAGGCGATAGGGATAGGGTTAGAGTTAAGGTTGGGGTTAGTGTTTGGGCCAGGGTTAGGGTTAGGGTTAGGGTTAGGGTTAGGTTTAGTGTTAGGATTAGGGTTTGGGTTTCGGTTAGGGTTAGGGTTAGGGTTAGGGTTTGCGTTAGTTTTAGGGTTAGGGATAGGGTTTAGGTTAGGGTTAGGGTTAGGGTTTGGGTTAGGATTTAGGTTTGGATTTGTTTTAGGTTTAGGGTTCATTTTAGGGCTTGCGTTAGGTTTAGGGTTAGAGTTAGGGCTTGGGTTTAGGTTAGGTTGAGGGTTTGGGTTACGCTTAGGGTTAGGGTTCGGGTTAGGTTTAGGGTTAGGGGTTAGGGTTAGTATTAGTGTTTGGGCTTGGGTTAGGGTTAGGTTTAGGGATAGGGGTAGGTTGTGGTTTGACTTAGGGTTATGGTTAGGTTTAGAGTTAGTGTTAGGGTTAGTGTTCGGATTAGGGTTAGGGCTAGGCAACAGGAATATTGTTAGGGTTAGGGTTCGGGTTAGTGTTTGGGCTTGGGTTAGGGTTAGTGTTAGGGTTAGGATTAGGGTTAGGTTTAGTGTTAGGATTAGGGTTTGGGTTTCGGTTAGGGTTAGGGTTTGGGTTAGGGTTATGGTTAGGTTTAGGGTGTGGGTTTGGTTTAGTATTAGGCTTAGGGTTAGAGTTAGGGTAAGTGTTAGGGTTAGGGTTAGGTTTAGTATTAGTGTTACGGTTAGGATTTGGGGTAGGGTTAGGTTTAGGGGTAGGGTTAGGGTTAGGGTTTGTGTTAGGGTTACGGTTAGGGTTGGAGTTATGTTTAGGGTTTGGGTTAGGGTTAGGGTTAGGGTTAGGGTTAGGGTTAGGGTTAGTGTTAGGATTAGGGTTTGGGTTAGGGTTAGGGTTAGGGTTAGGGTTAGGGTTAAGTTTAGTGTTAGGGTTAGTTAGGGTTAGGGTGAGGGTTAGGTTTAGGGTTAGGGTTAGGGTTAGGGTTAGTTATAGGGCTTCGGTTAGTGTTAGGGTTAGTGTTAGGGCTTGGGTTTAGGTTAGGTTTAGGGTTTGGGTTAGGGTTAGGTTTAGAGTTTGGGTAGGGTTAGGTTTAGGATTAGTATTAGTGTTACGGTTAGGATTTGGGGTAGGGTTAGGTTTAGGGTTAGGTTTTGGGTTAGGGTTAGGGTTAGGGTTAGGGTTAGGGTTAGTTAGGGTTAGGTTTAGGTTAGGGTTAGGGTTTGGGTTAGGGTTAAGGTTAGGGTTAGGGTTAGGGGTTAGGGTAAGGGTTAGGGTTTGTGTTAGGGGTAGGGTTAGGGTTAGGGTTAGGGTTTGGGTTACGCTTAGGGTTAGTGTTAGGTTTAGGGTTAGTGTTTGTGCTTGCGTTAGGGTTAGGTTTAGGGTTAGGGTTAGAGTTAGGGTTAGGGTTTGGCTTAGGGTTAGGGTTAAGGTTAGGGCTAGGCGATAGGGATACGGTTAGGGTTAGGGTTGGGGTTAGTGTCTCGGCTTGAGTTAGGGTTAGTGTTAGGGTTAGGATTAGGGTTAGATTTAGTGTTAGGATTAGGGTTTGGGCTTCGGTTAGGGTTAGGGTTAGGTTAGGGTTAGGATTTGGGTTAGTGTTAGGGTTAGGGATAGGGTTTAGGTTAGGATTAGGTTTAGGGTTTGGGTTAGGGTTTAGGTTTGGGTTTGGGTTAGGGTTAGGCTTAGTTTTAGGGCTCGGGTTAGGGTGAAGGTTAGAGTTAGGGCTTGGGTTTAGGTTAGGTTTAGGTTTTGCGTTAGGCTTAGGGTTAAGGTTCAGGTTAGGGTTAGGGTTAGGGTTAGGGTTAGGTTTTGGGTTACGGTTTGGGTTAGGGTTAAGGTTAGGGTTAGGGTTAGGTGTTAGGGTTAGGTTTAGGGTCAGGATTAGTGTTTGGGTTTGGGTTAGGGTTTAGTTTAGGGTTAGGTTTAGGGTTCGGGTTAGGTTTAGGGTGTGGGTTTTGGTTAGGGTTAGGGTTAGTGTTAGGATTAGGGTTTGGGTTAGGGTTAGGGTTAGCGTTAGGGTTTGGGTTAGGGTTAGGGTTAGGGTTAGTGTTTGGGTTAGGGTTAGGATTGAAGTTTGGGTTTGGGTTAGGGTTAGGGTTAGGGTTAGGTTTCGGGTGTGGGTTTGGTTTAGGATTAGGCTTAGGGTTAAGGTTTGGTTTGTTTTAGAGTTAGTGTTAGGGTTAGGGGAATTAATGTTAGGGTTAGGGTTAGGGTTAGGGTTAAGGTTTAGGTTTGGGTTAGAGTTAGGTTTAGAGTTGGGGTTTGGTTTAGGGTTAGATTAAGGGTTAGGGTTGGGGTTAGGTTTAGGGTTAGGGTTAGGGTTAGGGTTAGGATTAGGGTTAGGTTTAGGTTTAGGTTTTGGGTTAGGGTTAGGGTTAGGGTTAGGGTTTGGTTTGGGTTAGGGTTAATGTTACGGAAAGGGTAAGGGTTAGGTTTGGGTTTAGGGTTAGGGTTAGGGTTACTGTTTGAGGTTGGTTTAGGGTTAGGGTTAGGGTTAGGGTTATGGTTAGGGATTGGTTTGGGGTAGGGTTAGTGTTAGGGTTAGAGATAGAGTTTAGGTTAGGGTTAGGGTTAGGGTTAGAGTTTAGGTTTGGTTTAGGGTTAGTGTTAGGGTTAGGGTTAGAGTTTGGGTTAGGGTTTAGTTTTGGGTTAGGGTTAGGGTTAGGGTTAGTTTTAGGGGTTGGGTTAGGGTTAGGGTTAGGGTTAGGGCTTGGGTTTAGGTTAGGTTTAAGGTTTGGGTTAGGCTTAGGTTTAGGGCTTGTGTTTGGGTTAGGGTTAGCTTTAGGGTTAGGGTTAGGGTTAGGGTTAGGGTTAGTTTTAGTGCTTGGGTTAGGGTTAGGGTTAGGGTTAGGGATTGGGTGTAGGTTAGGTTTGGTGCTTGGGTTAGGGTTAGGGTTAGTGTTTGGGTTTGGGTTATGTTTAGGTTTAGGTTTAGGGTTAGGGTTAGGGTTAGGGTTAGGGTTAGGGTTTGGGTTTGGGTTAGAGTAAGGTATCGGGTTAGGGTTTGGGTTACGATGAAGGTTAGGGTTAGGGTTTGGGTTAGGGTTAAGGTTAGTGTTAGGGTCAGGGGTTAGGGTTAGGGTTAGGCTTAGGGTTAGGGTTAGGTTTAGTGTTACTGTTAGGATTTGGGGTAGGGTTAGATTTAGGGGTAGGGTTAGGGTTAGGGTTTGTGTTAGGGTTAGGGTTAGGGTTAGTGTTAGGGTTAGGTTTTGGGTTAGGTTTAGGGTTTAGGTTTGGGTTAGAGTTAGGTTTAGAGTTGCGGTTTGGTTTAGGGTTAGAATAAGGGTTAGGGTTGGGGTTAGGTTTAGGGTTAGGGTTAGGGTTAGGGTTAGGATTAGTGTTAGGTTTAGGTTTAGGTTTTGGGTTAGGGTTAGGGTTAGGGTTAGGGTTTGGTTTGGGTTAGGGTTAATGTTACGGAAAGGGTAAGGGTTAGGTTTGGGGTTAGGGTTAGGTTTAGGGTTACTGTTTGAGGTTGGTTTAGGGTTAGGTTTAGGGTTAGGGTTATGGTTAGGGATTGGTTTGGGGTAGGGTTAGTGTTAGGGTTAGGGATAGAGTTTAGGTTAGGGTTAGGGTTAGGGTTAGAGTTTAGGTTTGGTTTAAGTTTAGTGTTAGGGTTAGGGTTAGAGTTTGGGTTAGGGTTTATGTTTGGGTTAGGGTTAGGGTTAGGGTTAGGGTTAGGGGTTGGGTTAGGGTTAGGGTTAGGGTTAGGGCTTGGGTTTAGGTTAGGTTTAAGTTTTGGGTTAGGCTTAGGTTTAGGGCTTGTGTTTGGGTTAGGGTTAACTTTAGGGTTAGGGTTAGGGTTAGAGTTAGGGTTAGTTTTAGTGCTTGGGTTAGGGTTAGGGTTAGGGTTAGGGATTGGGTGTAGGTTAGGTTTAGTGCTTGGGTTAGGCTTAGGGTTAGTGTTTGGGTTTGGGTTATGTTTAGGTTTAGGGTTAGGGTTAGGGTTAGGGTTAGGGTTAGGGTTTGGGTTTGGGTTAGAGTAAGGTATCGGGTTAGGGTTTGGGTTACGATTAAGGTTAGCGTTAGGGTTCGGGTTAGGGTTTGGGTTAGGGTTAAGGTTAGTGTTAGGGTCAGGGGTTAGGGTTAGGGTTAGGCTTAGGGTTAGGCTTAGGTTTAGTGTTACTGTTAGGATTTGGGGTAGGGTTAGATTTAGGGGTAGGGTTAGGGTTAGGGTTTGTGTTAGGGTTAGGTTTAGGGTTAGTGTTAGGGTTAGGTTTTGGGTTAGGGTTAGGGTTTGGTTTAGGGTTAGTGTTTGGGCTTGGGTTAGGGTTAGGTTGAGTTTTAGGTTTAGAGTTAAGATTAGGGTTTGGCTTAGGGTTAGGCTTAGGGTTAGGGCTAGGCGATAGGGATAGGGTTAGAGTTAAGGTTGGGGTTAGTGTTCGGGCCAGGGTTAGGGTTAGGGTTAGGGTTAGGGTTAGGTTTAGTGTTAGGATTAGGGTTTGGGTTTCGGTTAGGGTTAGGGTTAGGGTTAGGGTTTGCGTTAGTTTTAGGGTTAGGGATAGGGTTTAGGTTAGGTTTAGGGTTAGGGTTTGGGTTAGGATTTAGGTTTGGATTTGTTTTAGGTTTAGGGTTCATTTTAGGGCTTGCGTTAGGTTTAGGGTTAGAGTTAGGGCTTGGGTTTAGGTTAGGTTGAGGGTTTGGGTTACGCTTAGGGTTAGGGTTCGGGTTAGGGTTAGGGTTAGGGGTTAGGGTTAGTATTAGTGTTTGGGCTTGGGTTAGGGTTAGGTTTAGGGATAGGGGTAGGTTGTGGTTTGACTTAGGGTTATGGTTAGGTTTAGAGTTAGTGTTAGGGTTAGTGTTCGGATTAGGGTTAGGGCTAGGCAACAGGAATATTGTTAGGGTTAGGGTTCGGGTTAGTGTTTGGGCTTGGGTTAGGGTTAGTGTTAGGGTTAGGATTAGGGTTAGGTTTAGTGTTAGGATTAGGGTTTGGGTTTCGGTTAGGGTTAGGGTTTGGGTTAGGGTTATGGTTAGGTTTAGGGTGTGGGTTTGGTTTAGTATTAGGCTTAGGGTTAGAGTTAGGGTAAGTGTTAGGGTTAGGGTTAGGTTTAGTATTAGTGTTACGGTTAGGATTTGGGGTAGGGTTAGGTTTAGGGGTAGGGTTAGGGTTAGGGTTTGTGTTAGGGTTATGGTTAGGGTTGGAGTTATGTTTAGGGTTTGGGTTAGGGTTAGGGTTAGGGTTTGGGTTAGGGTTAGGGTTAGGGTTAGGGTTAGGGTTAGGGTTAGTTAGGGTTAGGATTATGGTTAGGGTTAGGGTTAGGGTTAGGTTTAGGGTTAGGGTTAATTAGGGTTAGGGTGAGGGTTAGGTTTAGAGTTAGGGTTAGGGTTAGGGTTAGGGTTAGTTAGAGGGCTTGCGTTAGTGTTAGGGTTAGGGTTAGGGCTTGGGTTTAGGTTAGGTTTAGGGTTTGCGTTAGGCTTATGGTTAGGGTTTGGGTTTGGGTTTGGATTAGGTTTAGGGTTAGGGTTAGGGTTAGTGTTTCGTTTTGGGTTAGAGTAAGGTATAGGGTTAGGGTTTGGGTTAAGTTTAGTGTTAGGGTTAGGGTTTGGGTTAGGGTTTGGGTTAGGGTTAAGGTTAGGGTTAGGGTTAGGGGTTAAGATTAGGGTTAGGGTTTGGGTTAGGGTTAGGTTTAGGGTTAGGGTTAGGGTTTGCGTTAGGCTTAGGGTTAGGGTTAGTTTTAGGGTTAGTGTTTGGGCTTGCGTTAGGGTTAGGTTTAGGGTTAGGGTTAGAGTTAGGGTTAAGGTTTGGGTTAGGGTTAGGGTTAGGTTAGGGCTAGGCGATAGGGATAGGGTTAGGGTTAGGGTTGGGGTTAGTGTTTCGGCTTGGGTAAGGGTTAATGTTAGGGTTAGGATTGGGGTTAGGTTTAGTGTTAGGGTTAGGGTTAGGGTTAATTTTAGGGCTTGGGTTAGGGTGAGGGTTAGAGTTAGGGCTTGGGTTTAGGTTAGGTTTAGGTTTTGGGTTAGGGTAAGGATTAGGGTTTGGGTAGGGTTAGGTTTTGGGTTAGGGTTAAGGTTAGGGTTAGGGTTAGGGGTTTGGGTTAGGTTTAGGGTTAGGATTAGTGTTTGGGTTTGGGTTAGGGTTAGGTTTAGGGATAGGGGTAGGTTTTGGTTTGGCTTAGGGTTAGGGTTAGGGTTAGGGTTAGTGTTAGTGTTAGGATTAGGGTTTGGGTTAGGGTTAGGGTTAGGGTTAGGGTTAGGGTTAAGTTTAGTGTTAGGGTTAGTTAGGGTTAGGGTGAGGGTTAGGTTTAGGGTTAGGGTTAGGGTTAGGGTTAGTTATAGGGCTTCGGTTAGTGTTAGGGTTAGGGTTAGGGCTTGGGTTTAGGTTAGGTTTAGGGTTTGGGTTAGGGTTAGGATTAGAGTTTGGGTAGGGTTTGGGTTAGGATTAGTATTAGTGTTACGGTTAGGATTTGGGGTAGGGTTAGGTTTAGGGTTAGGTTTTGGGTTAGGGTTAGGGT
>JAJHUQ010000034.1:8117500-8120000 GCA_035773235.1 Eospalax fontanierii
GTTAGAGTTTAGGTTTGGTTTAGGGTTAGTGTTAGGGTTAGGGTTAGAGTTTGGGTTAGGGTTTAGGTTTGGGTTAGGGTTAGGGTTAGGGTTAGTTTTAGGGGTTGGGTTAGGGTTAGGGTTAGGGTTAGGGCTTGGGTTTAGGTTAGGTTTAAGGTTTGGGTTAGGCTTAGGTTTAGGGCTTGTGTTTGGGTTAGGGTTAGCTTTAGGGTTAGGGTTAGGGTTAGGGTTAGGGTTAGTTTTAGTGCTTGGGTTAGGGTTAGGGTTAGGGTTAGGGATTGGGTGTAGGTTAGGTTTAGTGCTTGGGTTAGGCTTAGGGTTAGTGTTTGGGTTTGGGTTATGTTTAGGTTTAGGTTTAGGGTTAGGGTTAGGGTTAGGGTTAGGGTTAGGGTTTGGGTTTGGGTTAGAGTAAGGTATCGGGTTAGGGTTTGGGTTACGATTAAGGTTAGGGTTAGGGTTTGGCTTAGGGTTTGGGTTAGGGTTAAGGTTAGTGTTAGGGTCAGGGGTTAGGGTTAGTGTTAGGCTTAGGGTTAGGGTTAGGTTTAGTGTTACTGTTAGGATTTGGGGTAGGGGTAGATTTAGGGGTAGGGTTAGGGTTAGGGTTTGTGTTAGGGTTAGGGTTAGGGTTAGTGTTAGGGTTAGGTTTTGGGTTAGGGTTAGGGTTTGGTTTAGGGTTAGTGTTTGGGCTTGGGTTAGGGTTAGGTTTAGTTTTAGGTTTAGAGTTAAGATTAGGGTTTGGCTTAGGGTTAGGCTTAGGGTTAGTGCTAGGCGATAGGGATAGGGTTAGAGTTAAGGTTGGGGTTAGTGTTTGGGCCAGGGTTAGGGTTAGGGTTAGGGTTAGGGTTAGGTTTAGTGTTAGGATTAGGGTTAGAGTTAGGGTAAGTGTTAGGGTTAGGGTTAGGTTTAGTATTAGTGTTAGGGTTAGGATTTGGGGTAGGGTTAGGTTTAGGGGTAGGGTTAGGGTTAGGGTTTGTGTTAGGGTTACGGTTAGGGTTGGAGTTAGGTTTAGGGTTTGGGTTAGGGTTAGGGTTAGGGTTTGGGTTAGGGTTAGGGTTAGGGTTAGGGTTAGGGTTAGTTAGGGTTAGGATTATGGTTAGGGTTAGGGTTAGGGTTAGGGTTAGGGTTAGGGTTAATTAGGGTTAGGGTGAGGGTTAGGTTTAGGGTTAGGGTTAGGGTTAGGGTTAGGGTTAGTTAGAGGGCTTGCGTTAGTGTTAGGGTTAGGGTTAGGGCTTGGGTTTAGGTTAGGTTTAGGGTTTGGGTTAGGCTTATGGTTAGGGTTTGGGTTTGGGTTTGGATTAGGTTTAGGGTTAGGGTTAGGGTTAGTGTTTCGTTTTGGGTTAGAGTAAGGTATAGGGTTAGGGTTTGGGTTAAGTTTAGTGTTAGGGTTAGGGTTTGGGTTAGGGTTTGGGTTAGGGTTAAGGTTAGGGTTAGGGTTAGGGGTTGGGATTAGGGTTAGGGTTTGGGTTAGGGTTAGGTTTAGGGTTAGGGTTAGGTTTAGGGTTTGGGTTAGGCTTAGGGTTAGGGTTAGTTTTAGGGTTAGTGTTTGGGCTTGCGTTAGGGTTAGGTTTAGGGTTAGGGTTAGAGTTAGGGTTAAGGTTTGGGTTAGGGTTAGGGTTAGGTTAGGGCTAGGCGATAGGGATAGGGTTAGGGTTAGGGTTGGGGTTAGTGTTTCGGCTTGGGTTAGGGTTAATGTTAGGGTTAGGATTAGGGTTAGGTTTAGTGTTAGGGTTAGGGTTAGGGTTAATTTTAGGGCTTGGGTTAGGGTGAGGGTTAGAGTTAGGGCTTGGGTTTAGGTTAGGTTTAGGTTTTGGGTTAGGCTTAGGGTTACGGTTCGGGTTAGGGTTAGGGTTAGCGTTAGGGTTAGGGTTAGGTTTTGGGTTAGGGTTAAGGTTAGGGTTAGGGTTAGGGGTTTGGGTTAGGTTTAGGGTTAGGATTAGTGTTTGGGTTTGGGTTAGGGTTAGGTTTAGGGATAGGGGTAGGTTTTGGTTTGGCTTAGGGTTAGGGTTAGGGTTAGGGTTAGTGTTAGGATTAGGGTTTGGGTTAGGGTTAGGGTTAGGGTTAGGGTTAGGGTTAAGTTTAGTGTTAGGGTTAGTTAGGGTTAGGGTGAGGGTTAGGTTTAGGGTTAGGGTTAGGGTTAGGGTTAGTTATAGGGCTTCGGTTAGTGTTAGGGTTAGGGTTAGGGCTTGGGTTTAGGTTAGGTTTAGGGTTTGGGTTAGGGTTAGGTTTAGAGTTTGGGTAGGGTTAGGTTTAGGATTAGTATTAGTGTTACGGTTAGGATTTGGGGTAGGGTTAGGTTTAGGGTTAGGTTTTGGGTTAGGGTTAGGGTTAGGGTTAGGGTTAGGGTTAGTTAGGGTTAGGTTTAGGTTAGGGTTAGGGTTTGGGTTAGGGTTAAGGTTAGGGTTAGGGTTAGCGGTTAGGGTAAGGGTTAGGGTTTGTGTTAGGGGTAGGGTTAGGGTTAGGGTTAGGGTTTGGGTTACGCTTAGGGTTAGTGTTAGGTTTA
>JAJHUQ010000034.1:8127500-8132500 GCA_035773235.1 Eospalax fontanierii
GTTAGGGTTTGGCTTAGGGTTAGGGTTAGGGTTAGGGCTAGGCGATAGGGATAGGGTTAGGGTTAGGGTTGGGGTTAGTGTCTCGGCTTGAGTTAGGGTTAGTGTTAGGGTTAGGATTAGGGTTAGATTTAGTGTTAGGATTAGGGTTTGGGCTTCGGTTAGGGTTAGGGTTAGGGTTAGGGTTTGGATTTGGGTTAGTGTTAGGATTAGGGATAGGGTTTAGGTTAGGATTAGGTTTAGGGTTTGGGTTAGGGTTTAGGTTTGGGTTAGGGTTAGGGTTAGGCTTAGTTTTAGGGCTTGGGTTAGGGTGAAGGTTAGAGTTAGGGCTTGGGTTTAGGTTAGGTTTAGGTTTTGGGTTAGGCTTAGGGTTAGGGTTCAGGTTAGGGTTAGGGTTAGGGTTAGGGTTAGGTTTTGGGTTACGGTTTGGGTTAGGGTTAAGGTTAGGGTTAGGGGTTAGGGTTAGGTTTAGGGTCAGGATTAGTGTTTGGGTTTGGGTTAGGGTTTAGTTTAGGGTTAGGTTTAGGGTTCGGGTTAGGTTTAGGGTGTGGGTTTTGGTTAGGGTTAGGGTTAGTGTTAGGATTAGGGTTTGGGTTAGGGTTAGGGTTAGCGTTAGGGTTTGGGTTAGGGTTAGGGTGAGGGTTATTGTTTGGGTTAGGGTTAGGATTGAAGTTTGGTTTTGGGTTATGGTTAGGGTTAGGGTTAGGTTTCGGGTGTGGGTTTGGTTTACGATTAGGCTTAGGGTTAAGGTTTGGTTTGTTTTAGAGTTAGTGTTAGGGTTAGGGGAATTAATGTTAGGGTTAGGGTTAGGGTTAGGGTTAAGGTTTAGGTTTGGGTTAGAGTTAGGTTTAGAGTTGGGGTTTGGTTTAGGGTTAGATTAAGGGTTAGGGTTGGGGTTAGGTTTAGGGTTAGGGTTAGGGTTAGGGTTAGGATTAGGGTTAGGTTTAGGTTTAGGTTTTGGGTTAGGGTTAGGGTTAGGGTTAGGTTTTGGTTTGGGTTAGGGTTAATGTTACGGAAAGGGTAAGGGTTAGGTTTGGGGTTAGGGTTAGGTTTAGGGTTACTGTTTGAGGTTGGTTTAGGGTTAGGGTTAGGGTTAGGGTTATGGTTAGGGATTGGTTTGGGGTAGGGTTAGTGTTAGGGTTAGAGATAGAGTTTAGGTTAGGGTTAGGGTTAGGGTTAGAGTTTAGGTTTGGTTTAGGGTTAGTGTTAGGGTTAGGGTTAGAGTTTGGGTTAGGGTTTAGGTTTGGGTTAGGGTTAGGGTTAGGGTTAGTTTTAGGGGTTGGGTTAGGGTTAGGGTTAGGGTTAGGGCTTGGGTTTAGGTTAGGTTTAAGGTTTGGGTTAGGCTTAGGTTTAGGGCTTGTGTTTGGGTTAGGGTTAGCTTTAGGGTTAGGGTTAGGGTTAGGGTTAGGGTTAGTTTTAGTGCTTGGGTTAGGGTTAGGGTTAGGGTTAGGGATTGGGTGTAGGTTAGGTTTAGTGCTTGGGTTAGGCTTAGGGTTAGTGTTTGGGTTTGGGTTATGTTTAGGTTTAGGTTTAGGGTTAGGTTTAGGGTTAGGGTTAGGGTTAGGGTTTGGGTTTGGGTTAGAGTAAGGTATCGGGTTAGGGTTTGGGTTACGATTAAGGTTAGGGTTAGGGTTTGGCTTAGGGTTTGGGTTAGGGTTAAGGTTAGTGTTAGGGTCAGGGGTTAGGGTTAGGTTTAGGCTTAGGGTTAGGGTTAGGTTTAGTGTTACTGTTAGGATTTGGGGTAGGGTTAGATTTAGGGGTAGGGTTAGGGTTAGGGTTTGTGTTAGGGTTAGGGTTAGGGTTAGTGTTAGGGTTAGGTTTTGGGTTAGGGTTAGGGTTTGGTTTAGGGTTAGTGTTTGGGCTTGGGTTAGGGTTAGGTTTAGTTTTAGGTTTAGAGTTAAGATTAGGGTTTGGCTTAGGGTTAGGCTTAGGGTTAGTGCTAGGCGATAGGGATAGGGTTAGAGTTAAGGTTGGGGTTAGTGTTTGGGCCAGGGTTAGGGTTAGGGTTAGGGTTAGGGTTAGGGTTAGGTTTAGTGTTAGGATTAGGGTTAGAGTTAGGGTAAGTGTTAGGGTTAGGGTTAGGTTTAGTATTAGTGTTAGGGTTAGGATTTGGGGTAGGGTTAGGTTTAGGGGTAGGGTTAGGGTTAGGGTTTGTGTTAGGGTTACGGTTAGGGTTGGAGTTAGGTTTAGGGTTTGGGTTAGGGTTAGGGTTAGGGTTTGGGTTAGGGTTAGGGTTAGGGTTAGGGTTAGGGTTAGTTAGGGTTAGGATTATGGTTAGGGTTAGGGTTAGGGTTAGGTTTAGGGTTAGGGTTAATTAGGGTTAGGGTGAGGGTTAGGTTTAGGGTTAGGGTTAGGGTTAGGGTTAGTTAGAGGGCTTGCGTTAGTGTTAGGGGTAGGGTTAGGGCTTTTGTTTAGGTTAGGTTTAGGGTTTGGGTTAGGCTTATGGTTAGGGTTTGGGTTTGGGTTTGGATTAGGTTTAGGGTTAGGGTTAGGGTTAGTGTTTCGTTTTGGGTTAGAGTAAGGTATAGGGTTATGGTTTGGGTTAAGTTTAGTGTTAGGGTTAGGGTTTGGATTAGGGTTTGGGTTAGGGTTAAGGTTAGGGTTAGGGTTAGGGGTTAGGATTAGGGTTAGGGTTTGGGTTAGGGTTAGGTTTAGGGTTAGGGTTAGGGTTTGGGTTAGGCTTAGCGTTAGGGTTAGTTTTAGGGTTAGTGTTTGGGCTTGCGTTAGGGTTAGGTTTAGGGTTAGGGTTAGAGTTAGGGTTAAGGTTTGGGTTAGGGTTAGGGTTAGGTTAGGGCTAGGCGATAGGGATAGGGTTAGGGTTAGGGTTGGGGTTAGTGTTTCGGCTTGGGTTAGGGTTAATGTTAGGGTTAGGATTAGGGTTAGGTTTAGTGTTAGTGTTAGGGTTAGGGTTAATTTTAGGTCTTGGGTTAGGGTGAGGGTTAGAGTTAGGGCTTGGGTTTAGGTTAGGTTTAGGTTTTGGGTTAGGCTTAGGGTTACGGTTCGGGTTAGGGTTAGGGTTAGCGTTAGGGTTAGGGTTAGGTTTTGGGTTAGGGTTAAGGTTAGGGTTAGGGTTAGGGGTTTGGGTTAGGTTTAGGGTTAGGATTAGTGTTTGGATTTGGGTTAGGGTTAGGTTTAGGGATAGGGGTAGGTTTTGGTTTGGCTTAGGGTTAGGGTTAGGGTTAGGGTTAGGGTTAGTGTTAGGATTAGGGTTTGGGTTAGGGTTAGGGTTAGGGTTAGGGTTAGGGTTAAGTTTAGTGTTAGGGTTAGTTAGGGTTAGGGTGAGGGTTAGGTTTAGGGTTAGGGTTAGGGTTAGGGTTAGTTATAGGGCTTCGGTTAGTGTTAGGGTTAGGGTTAGGGCTTGGGTTTAGGTTAGGTTTAGGGTTTGGGTTAGGGTTAGGTTTAGAGTTTGGGTAGGGTTAGGGTTAGGATTAGTATTAGTGTTAGGGTTAGGGTTAGGGTTAGGGATTGGGTGTAGGTTAGGTTTAGTGCTTGGGTTAGGCTTAGGGTTAGTGTTTGGGTTTGGGTTATGTTTAGGTTTAGGTTTAGGGTTAGGTTTAGGGTTAGGGTTAGGGTTAGGGTTTGGGTTTGGGTTAGAGTAAGGTATCGGGTTAGGGTTTGGGTTACGATTAAGGTTAGGGTTAGGGTTTGGCTTAGGGTTTGGGTTAGGGTTAAGGTTAGTGTTAGGGTCAGGGGTTAGGGTTAGGGTTAGGCTTAGGGTTAGGGTTAGGTTTAGTGTTACTGTTAGGATTTGGGGTAGGGTTAGATTTAGGGGTAGGGTTAGGGTTAGGGTTTGTGTTAGGGTTAGGGTTAGGGTTAGTGTTAGGGTTAGGTTTTGGGTTAGGGTTAGGGTTTGGTTTAGGGTTAGTGTTTGGGCTTGGGTTAGGGTTAGGTTTAGTTTTAGGTTTAGAGTTAAGATTAGGGTTTGGCTTAGGGTTAGGCTTAGGGTTAGGGCTAGGCGATAGGGATAGGGTTAGAGTTAAGGTTGGGGTTAGTGTTTGGGCTAGGGTTAGGGTTAGGGTTAGGGTTAGGGTTAGGTTTAGTGTTATTATTAGGGTTTGGTTTTCGGTTAGGGTTAGGGTTAGGGTTAGGGTTTGCGTTAGTTTTAGGGTTAGGGATAGGGTTTAGGTTAGGGTTAGGGTTAGGGTTTGAGTTAGGATATAGGTTTGGATTTGTTTTAGGTTTAGGGTTCATTTTAGGGCTTGCGTTAGGTTTAGGGTTAGAGTTAGGGCTTGGGTTTAGGTTAGGTTGAGGGTTTGGGTTAGGCTTAGGGTTAGGGTTCAGGTTAGGGTTAGGGTTAGGGTTAGGGTTAGGTTTTGGGTTACGGTTTGGGTTAGGGTTAAGGTTAGGGTTAGGGTTATGGGTTAGGGTTAGGTTTAGGGTCAGGATTAGTGTTTGGGTTTGGGTTAGGGTTTAGTTTAGGGTTAGGTTTAGGGTTCGGGTTAGGTTTAGGGTGTGGGTTTTGGTTAGGGTTAGGGTTAGTGTTAGGATTAGGGTTTGGGTTAGGGTTAGGGTTAGCGTTAGGGTTTGGGTTAGGGTTAGGGTTAGGGTTAGTGTTTGGGTTAGGGTTAGGATTGAAGTTTGGGTTTGAGTTAGGGTTAGGGTTAGGGTTAGGTTTCGGGTGTGGGTTTGGTTTACGATTAGGCTTAGGGTTAAGGTTTGGTTTGTTTTAGAGTTAGTGTTAGGGTTAGGGGAATTAATGTTAGGGTTAGGGTTAGGGTTATGGTTAAGGTTTAGGTTTGGGTTAGAGTTAGGTTTAGAGTTGGGGTTTGGTTTAGGGTTAGATTAAGGGTTAGGGTTGGGGTTAGGTTTAGGGTTAGGGTTAGGGTTAGGGTTAGGATTAGGGTTAGGTTTAGGTTTAGGTTTTGGGTTAGGGTTAGGGTTAGGGTTAGGGTTTGGTTTGGGTTAGGGTTAATGTTACGGAAAGGGTAAGGGTTAGGTTTGGGTTTAGGGTTAGGTTTAGGGTTACTGTTTGAGGTTGGTTTAGGGTTAGGGTTAGGGTTAGG